>JAPSES010000120.1:1889584-1909535 GCA_029822895.1 Maxillicosta whitleyi | reverse complement strand
ATCTATCTATCTATCTATCTATCTATCTATCTATCTATCTATCTATCTATCTATCTATCTATCTATCTATCATTACAAAATACAAATCAAAAATTACTATAAAAATACAATATGCATATTTTTTTTACTTTTTTTATGCCTGTTTTCATATGACATACACGTCCTTTTTGCCAAAATAATTTGAGTTGCAGGAGTTTCCATGTTTGGTTGTATTTGGGAATGTCTCCAAATTCTGCGTTAGTCCTTATACTTCAAACCTCCTGGCCATCAGACTTGCTCTAATTTGTTTATGGTTACTCCAAATTAGGATCATGTGCAGCTGTCTCTCTGTCTCCCTCCGTAGTTTTATGTTTGTTTGCTTGACAGGGATATAAATTTGGAGGCCCTGGCCATAAAATGAGTATAGTGTAAATATTAAATCTTAGAAAGACTGAATAGTCAATTTCCTCTCATTACCTGGTGTACAATACTGACTCTGAGCCAATTTCACGGGTTCTTTCTTTATTTCACTGCATATAACTCCTATCATCTGTGTTAAATTTCTGTCAAGAATAATAGCCTATATTTGACGTGATTTGTTCTTTATAGAAAAGTTAATAAATCTAACCAGTAATCCAAAAGCAAACATTTTCTAATATTCAATATAACAGCAAATTGTCTGTAGCAAATGTATGCCTTTGACTTGTCTGTGGTGTTATTAAGAGAGACAAAATGCACTTGCAAATATATGCACTGAGCATTAAATCAGACTGTTTGCCTGTAAAGCCTTTGAGTAGATTGTACAAGAGCGGCTACCTTCTCAGGAATTGGCAGCCTGTAGGCCTATGAGCTCCCTGGGGCCTGAAGCTCAAGAGCCTGGCCAAATGACACCCTGCTGGGGCGACAAGTTAAGGTCTTACCCCTACCTTATTGGAACAGCAGGCCTATCACAACACACCCATGATCAACTAGTCACACTAAGTGTCCATTGTACATTTGGTACAAATCAGCCATTTACTGGCAAAGACATCCCTGCCTGATGCCACTTACTGCAAAAACAATCATCATATCATTTACATCAGTACAGTTCTAATGATTTTTTCTGTAACATGGGTTAAGATCTTAAAACAGAGCACACTAAGCCAATTCAATCCGCCAGCACATCACTTCACTAATCTTAGAAGGAAATATGACACATTGTTTAGGGTTTATGTGGATTTACTGTATGTCACATCATGTAGTTGCAGAGATACTGATGTTTTACTCTTGTTTAAAGGATAATATCATTCTAGAATATTTTTTTTAATTATTCCGTATAGGCTTAACATATTTATTAAGTTCTGCACACTATAGGCTGCTTGCATTACAACACATTTGCATGTGATACAATGATGAAAGGCATCAAATAACTGAACAAATCTCAATGCTTGTTTTAACCCCCCCAAAAAAGACCCAAATATTCTTCATAAATCAAAATTATCTATTGATGTAAATATTTAATACCTGTTGATCCACTAAATCCTATCAATTCATGTAAATAATTGGTGTAAAATACCCTGTGACCCTGTGCTAAAGTGCTTTAAAAAAAAAAAAAAAAAAAAAAAACCCTACTAACCCCAGTCGGCACTTGGTCTGTATATTTCCTGTGCACCTTGTTTCTGCAAGTGCTATATGCTATGTTTATGTCCTCTATTGTAAGTCGCTTTGGATAAAAGCGTCTGCTACATGTAGTGTAATGTAATGTAAAATACAGTTTGTCATCTTTTCATGGTCATCAGATATGACCCATTTGGACATTCAGAGGCTCTGTAGTAAATGTGGAAACACCATTTCTACAACATTGATTCACCAGTAAAACCTAATCAATGACAGTGGATGTAAATGCTTGGTTTATGATCAGTTAATAATTGATTTGATTTGACTGAAAACATCACTTTTTCTGCAGTTTTATCTGTTTTTGACCTAATAAACTCATCTTTAATCTGAGCTGTTATGAACATCTTCATGATCAGTGAATTAAATACAGGAAAATACATAATTTATACTGATAAAATACAAAATACAGAACATAATGTTTTAAATAAATGGTAAAAAATTATTTAAGAAAGATTAAACCTTTATAAAACCTTTTATAATATTTTATAGAGAAATAACCAGAAATTCAGTGCTGTTGATGAAATTTGCTGGTAAACATTTCAGATTACTGCAATTAACATTCAGATCTTTTCTCATTCATCTGTATAGAGAATTTCTAAGTCAAATACTGCTTTACTCAGAAAATATTTCACTTAATGGACACATGTACAGTTTTCCACACACAGCAAAGTGTTTTGAAATAATAATCTTACCTCCTGTCATGTACTGTCTCTCCACAGTTGGTTCATGGTCACATAGCTCAGACTTAACCACCCTCTAGTGACTGGAAAGCAACATTACAGCTGCACCACAGTAATCTCCATTTACTAGGACGCAGATTTCCCTTCAGCTTACATTGCTATCTCTACATGTATACAATATGCTAGACAAATATATCATGATATATTCATGTGTTGCCTGAGCTATTCCAAGCCTGAGAAATGACAGAGAAATGCAGGAAGTCGTTGGAACATAAACAAGGCGCAATGGAGGAAGCAAGGGTCAAGGCGGTGCTTCCTGTTCTAAACCACCTCTGTGTGCCTGCAAGCCAACGCTAACTGGTGGTGAGACAGTCAAACCCTGCTCTGAACACTGGTCTAAGAGATCCTGTTTACATATTTACCTTAATATGCAGATTTTCTGTCAGAGGTGGTATAGTATATAAGCTAAATGACATTATAATTATAGCATCCTTCTTAGACTTATATTTAAAATAAAAAACAAACATCTTAAGTTTACTTTTATTTTAAAAAATATGCTGAGAAAAAATCCGCTAAACTAGACTTTCATCGCACTTTTCATCTTTCTACCAATTGCAACATTATAGCCTCTTTTTTAGGGTATAAATGATGGAGCCAGCTTTGATTTCCTGTTCTTTTTTTCTGTTTTAATTAGTATTTTTGCAAATGAATTCAACCTAAAACCCACTCAAAGTCATTGGGGGGTTATGAAAACCTCCATTGTCAGATGTCCAGTTTGGATTAAATTCATTTGTAGGCCAAACAAAACGGCAGCATCTGGCCAGCATTATTATGGCATATCATAATGAATTCATAATCTGGTATTATTGAAGTATTAGGTATTATTCTCAAAACTCAATTACAGTAATAGGAGCATAATTATTTCACAGGTTTATATTTTGATTGATAGACAGGATATACATTAGTATCTCATCCACACAGACAATTTACATCCAAAATCAGAAACATGAAATAACGCCTCAGTTTTCATTTGTCATGTCAACATCCCGCTCTAAGTTATTGCAAAATATGTACATTCACTTTGTCTCTTTTTAGTTATTTAGTTTGTTCCTTTGCAGCCGGTCCAGCACTGCTGCCCACATAAGGCTTTGGACCACGATGCTTTCTCTATTCCACCCAAATGTCTTATCAGTACTTCAGAGCAGATGCAGGGTATCAAAATTTAAGAGAAGGCATATCATTTACATGAAAATTATCTCAATCGACTTTGTGTAGTGTATACACTAGCAATAGCATCTGTATCGTAATAGCTTATCAGGAGTAGTAAAGGGAAAATGTGAAAGCTCTGAGGGATTTGGGAGAAAGGATATGATAGCATTTATGTCCCATCAAGCAGCTTGCTGGTTCCAGGGGAATGCCTAATATATGTCTGTATTTGGTCGCCAGCTTACATCTGTCTGCTTATGGATTTATGACTTCAAAACTATTTTGAAAAAAAAGGCTCCTCTCGACAAAGCCAGTGACTAATAACTAAAGCCGACAGGGATGGCAGGCAAACACACACATGCGTGCGGATAGACCTAACGACAAGGCTCTGCGACAACGAACAAAGGAGTCGAAATCTGACACATTCTCTCTGACAGTGGGATAAAACTCACTCACCCCTCGAGCCATGGTACCACACACACACACACACACACACACACACACACACACACACAGATTTTCCTTCTGTCTCTGTCACATGAGTTTCCACATACAAACCACTCAAATGTTCAGAATGAGTGCACTTCTTTTGCTTTAATTTTATATATAGAGTAAACTATAAAAATATAGTAGTTGTTGCTAAATATAACTTTTGTTAGACACAGAGTTGTGTTCTCAAAGTCAATATCATTTAAAATCGGTTTCCAAGTTGCCTCTGAAATCACATTGAAAGATTATTTAGTCATTGGTTGGAGTTAATGACGTGATGTTTATTGGAGTAACAAAAATACCCACTTTTCTGCTTTGTTTTGAAATTTAGAAATACATGCAATCATGTTCTCCAGCTACAGTAGTTACTAATCATTGCTAATGAGTGCTATGAAGCAAAAGCTGAAGTTTGAGGATGAAAACATCAACTCAACTGCACTCCTGTAAGATTCTTTATTTATTATTTAATATCCATTGTCAGTATAAACATATTGCTCGCTACAGCTTGGTACACCCCCAGGGCGACTTGAGTCAGCATTACAGACCTCATCCAAAATATGTTAACAATGTTAAAGACATCCATTGATCTGAGACACGGGGACATCAAGCAAGAGTCAGCGAGAGATGGGGGAGGTGGAAGGAGGTGGAAAGGTGAAGAAGATGTGGATGGGTGGTGGGGGGAAGCAGATTGTGTATAAGAGGGGCTTTTAATCCCCACAAGCATCCTGACGGCAGCTGCTCTGTACAGATGGGGACGAAAGGATGCTGAAACACACATATACACATGCGCGCGCACACACACACACACACACACACACAGACACACACACACACAGTCTGTGACACAGTGGAAAAAAAATCACTCTGGATTGTTGGAACCCTTTTCCAACACCCTCGAGGATCGTGCTAAACATAAGGTAAGGGAGCTTGGTTGTCTTCCATTATTTCCTACTCTACTAAGGCCACTGGAGCAGTGTCATCATCTGATTAATGAACACAATACTCAATCTCTCTGTGTGTTGCTTTTTTAATACGTTATCCAGAGTTTTACCTATCTTTTTCATGTTGCAACACAGATTATGAATCCCAGGATTGTCTGGAGAAGAACATATTATGTCTGGTTCATCCCTTCTGTTTGAGGGCATGTGCTTGCTTCTCATGAATACACTTATTATTGAATATATTCCTTAAAACTGCAGACGGTTGTTTCAGTTATTCTGTAAAACACATCTAAGTGACCCTGAAATGTGACCCTTGACACCTATTGTTAGACCCACAATTGTACATTTGCTATAATATCTAATCACTCTGCCTCCTTCAGTAGAGTTTATGATATTAGAGTGAGAAACTTAATATTTTAAGTGCTCCGTTGGGCCAACAGTACAAGGCTGGCTGCATTCAGCAGCTCCAAACAACGTTTGGCCAGCAGTCTACTTGCACAAAAGGCTGGATCTCTAATGTACACAATTCAACACTCTAACTCAACAGAATCAATCTGTCTCTTGTTATCAGTTACTGCATAATTAAACCGAACCTATGAGGCCAGATGGCATTTTTTTAATAACTATAATATGAATATAGTTTAGACTGGGCTCTAAGAAATAAATATAAGAAATTATAAACAAATATATACTTGTTTTCTCTATTTTGGTATCTTTCCTTTTTGGCTCAACTTACAGTTAAAGATCTTTCTGTGCTGAACATAAATGATGCCCTGCAGAGTCATACACATGCACATACATTAAAATAATTCTCTGCATTTTGAATTAGTGTAATCCCCCCAAATCCATGTCTCATCCTTATACTTGCAAATGATCTCACTGTCTTAAAAATATATAGAATAAAATATTTAAAAGTTAGACATTTGTTTAAGTCTTTGTAGCTGAGTCATATGGAGCCTTGAAAAGGGAAAACCTCTGATTTGTGCTTTATAGAACTATAGCACGGGCATAACACTAATAAGCTAAATGCCCATTAAAAAGACTTGTGAATTGTAGCATAACTTCTCTTCAAAGTGTGGCATTCTGTAACAACTCTTCACTTATTAAGTGTGGAATGAAAAGCAGCTGGAGAAGGTACTCCTCTCAGATATGTGATTTAGTCATTTGAGACGGATGGCTTCAGTGTTTGAGTTTATTAGAGCAACTCCTTTGTCTTTCTATCTCATCTGACGGGGCAGTTTGACATTTTTAAAATTAGAAACACAAACAACAGAATAACTGAAAATGTGGGAAAACAATTGGGCCTACATTTCAGCCAGTTTGTCAGCTGGCCTTTTTACCATAATGTTATGAATTTTACCTTTTTCATCCGGTTGTTATGCTTTTTCTTCATGGTCCTGGCGCCATTACCTTGTTAATCTATCACCGCTTGTTCCATTTAAAGGTGGAGAATTTATTGTGGGCTCAGAAGCGGTGGTGAGGTCACGTCATATCACCATGGCGGAGTTTGCGACAATGGCCATTGTTCCTGGCACCAACAGGAAGTGTCTGCTTTGGACTTTCTGCTGCAAATAGTATACCTCTGGAAGGCATAGAGGTGTGTGTTTGTGCACAGTCAGTCTGCGTCATAAGTCATTTGACTTTGACTTCATCTTTGTTCCTGTATTCAGTGTAGTGTCTTGTGTGCAGAGTATCAATTTAATTTTGAGAGAACTCTGTTTGAGATAACATTTCCTCACTCAAAATCAAATCGAATCAGATTTTATATATATCACACCAAATGCTAACAAAAGTTACCTCATGACACTTTACATATAGAGCTGGTTGGAACCAGAGTCTGAAGCCAATTTACAGAAACCCAAGAGAAAGAGTAAAATTTACTTTCTGGCCAGTGTCAAGTTTTCAGACTTCATTCTACTCAATTCAGTGTCAAATATGTAAAAATATTTAACACTGTGGTGTTTTTACACTGTTAGAGTAATATGATTACACTTTATAGAGTTTACTTTTTTCCCTTCAAATTTAGTTTAAATATGACTTTAAATGTGTTGATATTTATTTCTCTGTAGAGTTATTTACTTCATCAGTTTGCATCCTTTGCTCATTTTTAAATTATGTACAATTGCAGGGATTCCCAAGGTGGGGATGGTCAGATGAATTTTAGAATTTTCTTTTATTGTATTTTTGTTACACTTGTATTTTGGAGGCAATGAGTACTCTGTGGTTACATTTTCCCCAATATCTTCTTTAACTTTGAAATTGCAAAATTTCCCATCAGTAATACAGTGTAACTTGAAACTGACAATCAGGTAAGGTATTGCTGTTCCTACAATCTTCACAAATGGCGTCACATTAATAAGAAAAAAAAAACATAAACAGGAAAATAAATGTTGTAAAACAGACACATTAACCTAAATAAACTTCAAACCCCCCCCCCATAAACACATAAAAGCACATAAAATAGAACACAATGAGTAAAATGTTCAATACCCACAATGCAATGGAGCAGACTGGCACTAATAATCACCCTGTAGTGTTAGATTTGACACTGCATCTGTGCAGAACTTGACACTGACTTTGAACTCTACTGTTAGTGCTGGTTCACTCTCCATAAAAAATACTAGGTTCAAACAGCCTGAATCTGAAATACTGACACTGCATTTTTTTTTTTTTTTTTACAATGTCTATATCTCTGTCAGTGCCACTTTTCTGCAACATGGTGGTACAATAAACATTTATTCTTTCCTTTAGGTTGTTTTCCTATTTGCCACTTAAAACACCACTTCAGTTCACCTTGGTGGAAGTGTTTTATGATGATGAGGATGATGATGATGATGATAATGATGATGATGATGATGATGATGGCTATTGATGCATTAATTTGATTACCCACAGATCAAAACATGCTCAGACATGGGTTAAAACTATGGGGACATCTTTAAATGTATATAATTTGATGGAAAGGAGGCCACAGGGCAGGTAATATTCTCCTCTGGCTAAAGAACTTATATCCAGTGAAACAATCAAATACAGAATGTGTAAACAAAACAGTTCAGTACCTTGAGAAGCTTTTGGGAGCTGAAAATCATAAAAAAAAAAAAAAAAAAAAATTACGCAGACTGGCATCACTCTGCAAGGAAAAAAAGGTTGCTTGCACCAAACAAAATTGCCACTTATCTGCTACAATATCACAGTGTTTGATATGTGGTGGCCCGACAATAGGGCCTTCCATACCTCTTTCTCTCTCAGTGTTTCCCCCAGTAAAATTACAGGCACGATCAATTTTGATAATGCAAGGGAGCAGCAGTATCCAGCGGAAAAATAACCATCTTGATTATTCCTTCTCATGGAGATTTTTTTTCTCCATTCTGTACTTTCTTTGCCTTTCCAAGTTAATGGTAACAATTTTCTCTTTTCAGTCTCATTCGAGGCCTCTTTCTCTCACTCATTGGTGAAATGTGGAGTCCTTGTTTTTTTTCTGTCTTTTGCTGCAATGCTGAAAGCCTTTTGACCTACAAAGTAAGGTTTTGTTGACAGATTGATGCTTTCACGCAGTGACATTAGCTGAATCGCCGGTGTTCAGAGGCCCGCGGTGCCACTCTGGAACAAATGCCCTGGAATTTTCCCAAATAATCCCCCTGTGTGCTTGTCTGTATGTGGCACAGTGTTGATCTCGAAGGAAAATGGAAAGCATCCATCTATATATCTGTGTTTGTCAGTCTGTCTCACTACCGTTTACTAATCGTTGTCGTTATCAAAGGGGGTGGAGGTGCAGTAACCTTTTGATGTGAGCAGCTGAAAGGAGATAGAGATGAATGTAGGGTGGAGAGGGGCAGGGGTAGGATATGGTGATGACAGCTAAGGTATTAACACTGACACTGGTGTAACATGGCATTATCGTTTGACAGCAAGATGAGGGACAGACAGAAAGAACTAGGTGATGTAGGAGGACAGGATATATCCAGCTGTTATAATAAGACACCCATGTTTCTTCCCTTAATACTTCATGAGGTCAATGTTATGTTGACCATTTTTATGAAGTTTGGGTCAAAACCAAACCTACAAACACAGTCGTAGAAAAAAAGTATTAGACCACTCCTTGTTTTCTTTAATTTCTTGTTCATTTTAATGCCCGGTACAATTAAAGGGGCATTTGTTTGGACAAATATAATGATAACACCAAAAATAACTCATAATAGTTTAATTTCAGAGTTGATATCTATCCATTTTCCATGTTTTCTTGATAATAAAAAAAAAAATCATTTCAACATCTATGTCGTTGTACTGACAAAAACAGTGCTTTTAGACATTCTATGTTTTCTTTTCTGTCTGTTTTAGTCACATGATACACAGGAGTTAGTACTTGATTGCATAACCATTGTTTTTGATGGTTTTTGATGGTCTAATAAGTTTTTCCATAACTGTAGATACTGAAAAACTCTGCATAGATTAGAGGAACTAATGAGTCAGTGTTTGTGGCTTTATGACATCCCACAAATGACAAAAACAAAAGTGCAATTTAGTTTATTGATCATATAAAACATTAGTTACTGCAGCTTTAAGGCTTGTAAGGCTTCATGTGCTCTTCAAGTGACATGTGAAGACTATAAGTGCTGATACTTAACTCTAGTGGAAGATCAGGGCAGGCTCTGTTAGGTCATCAAAGGAAAACATGGAAAATTACAATCGAAAACAGAACCAGAAGAGAAGACAACAGGAAAATAATAATTCGAAAAAAGCAAGACAGAATAAAATCACGACATGTCACATGTTTTTCATTTGGAAACAGCTCCATTAACATGTGGATCAGTATCTTACGATGGGGACTGTGGTCTGAGCGGGCTGAGTTATGTTGTCTTTACATACACAAGGTATTGTCAAGCCTCGCTAGCAGTAGGTCACAGCTGAGGGGAGTTCAGAGGGTCCGAGACCTGCACCGCCAACCCCCCTCTGCCCAAACACATACACACACATCTACACACACACACACACTGCTTTGTCAAAGGGCCCTTTGTGTGCAGTTGTTTTTTCAGGCGAAATAGTCTCTTTATTCCTCTATGGGGAATATAAAGCAGCGATCACCTAATCTCATACACTGAGAAACTCAGTCAAGCTCACACTACACACACACACACACACACACACACACACACACACACACAAATAAAGTAAAAGAGCACATATGCTCAGGGAACATTTTCAGTGACTCGCATGGATTCATATAGACACATAAACGAACACATTCAGAGACATAGTCAAAGGCAGACACACAAACACACACTCATTCACAATGGGTCATTTATGTCCCTCTCTGCACCCCACATTCATTCCTGGCAGGCGGGTGACAGCTCTGTTGTTTCAGTGACCTGGTGGAGAAGTTATGTGCTCTTAATTTATACATCAGGAAACACACCTCTCGCTCACCCCCTTCTCTCTTTTGCTCTCTTTTATAAGAAGAAATGCAGAGGGATTGTCTGAATTTGGAGTGTTTTCACCTACAGCAAAGTTCAATATGTAATACAACCAATTTGGGGAAACTGAAATAATCCTTTTATATGTTTGTGGGGTTTTTTTTTGTTTTTTTTAAGAAATAGATACAAGATACAGAAGAAGAAAGCAAGAGTGGGATGGTGAGAGGAAAGTTACCAAGAGACCTTCATTTGCCCCAGGGCAGAGTGCAATATTGATGTGATGGATGCAAGACCTCAACTATGGACACACAGTAAGCACAGGCAAGACCAAACCACATAAAAGCAGGACATAGGAGGTGCTATCGAATATGAAAGCCTCAAAATGTGTATGTCTGTGCGGGTGTGTGCATTTGTGTGTGGTACCCGTCGAGCGCTGTGCTTTCCCATGGGAGCACGAGCACAGCTGAGAGTAAATGGCAATTACTGTGTTTAACTGTTTTATCCGCGCTCAGAGGCAACCATACATCTCAGATTCCACAGAACATCATTAAAACACACACACACACACACACACACACACTGTCACATCTCTTCTGGTGGGTTATCCACGCCTGTCACATCATCATTTACTCAACCATGATGAAGTGATACAAATACTGGCGGACATATTTCAATATTCTTCTGGAGCAAATGTTGATATCTGATTAGCAAATGATAGAAAAGGGCTGTCTCTCTCTTTTCCTCATTGACACACACATATTGTACGGCACAGACAAACAACTGATAGACAGAGCAACACTGTGATGCAGAATATATCTGTAATTAAAAATATAAATTTATAATGAAAAGCACAAAAAAAAAAACAATAACAGAAAAAAATTAGACAACTACAGGCAAAAAAAAAAATCAATCACATTTTATTTATATACTGCCAAATCATAACAAAAGTTATCTCATGACACTTTACATATAGAGCTGGAATAAACCAGACTCTTAAGCCAATTTACAGAACCCTACAGAATCCTCCAGGAGCAAACACTTGGTGACAGTGGTGAGGAAAAACTTCCCTACAAATGTTGAGTCAAGTCTTACAGTACACATTATGCTGAGAAAGCCTCGTTTTATATTTTTTTTAATATCTGATACAGCTTACACTGATAATCAACAATAAAACAGCTCAATTTTGAATTTGGAAAGAAAAGGCGAAAAAGACAGGTTCACAAAATAAACAGCAGAGAAAGAAAGGTACCATCTCTCCACCTTAATGTGAGCTGGCATTTGACAGGGATGTGTCAGACTTGTGTGAGTAATGAGAGAAAATGATGTGTGTGTGTATGTGTGTGTGTGACAAGAGAGAGAGAGAGAGAGAGAGAGAGAGAGACTTACTTTAGCTGCTGTGATGGTATGTGCTGTTGCTCTACAGACAGACAGACAGAAAGGCAGACAGTTGTTCATTGGCCAGTTGGCTGCCATGGTCGCTGGGCTGGCACACCGAGGTGGTCAGCATGAAATGGGTGGCTCTGCATGTGTGTGTTTACGTGTGTGTGTGTGTGTGTGTGTGTGTGTGTGTGCGTGCGTGCGTGTGTGCATGCATGTGTGTGTGTGTGTGACTCACTCCCACCTGCAGGGAGACAGAGCAGTGCCAGCCGCCAGGCCTGGAGAACATTACTCACCGTCAGGATCGACGTCTCCTTTTGATACACACACACACACACACACACACACACACACACACACACACACACACACACACACACACACAAATATGCAGTGCACCACTGAATAATAAGTAGGTGTCCTGCATTCCAAGACAAAATGTGCCCACCTGTGAATAAAGTACACGCTTCACCCACAGGAGCTGGCTCACAGAAAGCAAAAAGCACGGAGAGATTTGTGCTTTGTGTGACAATTTAAAAATAGGGACTCTTTACCCTTTAAAATCGGGAGATATTGCTATAATGATCATAAATGGCAACACTGGCAAGAGGATTGGCAGCATCTACAATGTATTTTATGTCATGAGTCATCCTGTCTAATATTATTTTAAAAATCTGCTTGGTTGATTTTACTGAAGAAAATCAGAGTAAAGTCCTGTTTTGCAGTAAATGTAGGTGCAGCTTTTAGTTTTTGCAAATGGAAAAAATGGGAATATTTTTAAAGAAAAAACTTGGGTTAGTTTCCTGTAGTTGTAGAAACTAAAACTATCTAAAGGAGAAATAACTGTCTGTGCAAGAAAGAAAGAAAGAAAGAAAGAAAGAAAGAAAGAACATCTAGTGCAATATGACTGTGGGCATAAATATTCTTCCTAAAATGTTGTAGTGTAATATTCACACCTGTAACTCCATTTTACTGCTTTCAATCTGCGGAAGCTGAAGTCAGATATATAATATAATCAGCTGTATTTGATACTGAATGAACCCCAGCCGCAAAAAGGCTGATTTTTCTCTTTTTCAGCACAAAATGAGACTTCAAGTGCTGTGTGACAGCAGAGCATCTCCATTACAACACTGATGAGAAATAAAACAGCTTTTACCACAAAGCAAATCAGGCTTTGGCACTGAAGCTGTGTGAGTGACACTGATCTCTCTGTGCATGTGTGTGCGTCTGCCTGATCTTCATCCGTCCATCTATCCATCCATCCATTTACTCTAAGCTCTTAAGCAGCACTGCTGTTAAAAAGTCCCCTAAAACTCTAAGCCAAGAGCGATAACATGAGCGGCAGCAGGATAACGTTGATGTAATGTCAGACGCACACAACTGACAACCAGTGTTGCTCTCGTGTTAACAAAACCCATCATGGTCTGTCTGTCCGTCTGAAGGCGTGCATTAATCTGCTCTTAATCACAAGCTCTTATTTACAAAAAATACATTTTTTATTAATGCAACAGAGGGGGAAGGGAGTGAGAGCGCGGGGAGGATGATGGTGATAGTGGTGATGGTGATGATGATTTTGTGATTAAATGATGCCATCGTTGTGTTGGTGGATTAGGATAGGCATGGCAATAGATTAGTTCTGCAGTGGTTTTTCATCATGATTGGCAGGCCTCCAAAAACTCACTCCACACGGTCTCTGTGTTTTTTCAATCTCACTGTCTTTCTCCCTATCTGAAGTACAGTTGAGTTGAGGTCTATGGTTTGTAGGCTGCTTGCACCACCCTCTGGTTACATGAGACATGACTACGTACTTTAAGGTTTACATACACAATCAAATCACATTTCAACTGTATTCTTTTATAACTGAAAATGTAGAAGAGGAAAGTGAGAGGAAGTGAGTAAACGAACATGAAACAGGAGTGTGAGAACGTTCTCAACAGTTTAATGAATCACATTCTATCAAGGTCTTAACCCAGCACCTGTATGGGCAAAGCATTCTCTACGATCATCCTTTAAACGCTGAAGACAACGCCCGTAGAAAGAGTGGCTCATTTTTTCTTGTACGTCTTGTTTGTATGTTTCAGGTATTTTCAGGAAACAATATTCACGAGTGACAGATTTGTAGTCGGGTGGTAGATGAAGTCAATTAAATGAAATTTTCAATCCCATTATTCTGCAGATATACAGACTGCAGTGCAGGCAGGAAGGATTTGTTGGTTTGGTTGCTATGCAATGATGTTAGCTTTCCCTTTTTTTTTAAAATACTGAATAAATCTACTTAAGGAGACAAATAATTGAGTTACAATAAAATATTTATGCCAAATTGCAATATTTTCTCTGAAGAAAAATGAAAACATATCTGGATTGTTTCTAAGGGCCATCAGCTGCCACATTCTATAACTGGCATGTGCTATTGAAAAAGTCATTCACCATATTATTTACACATTAAAGTGGATGTCGATGTGCAGTGACCCATATTATGGCTCCAGTGACAGATGTGGTCTCTCATCTTCTGCTATATGGACACAGGTTTACATCTTCACAAAACATCTACTCTCACAATTAAACCTCCAACTTGACAGATAAGGGTTTTTTTTCTTTTTTTTCTTTTTTATCGTGATGGTAAAGCTGTAATAGAAGTATGCTGACATGACTTCAGGTCAAAGAACGTAAATCCAGGCACAAACAGTGCCAAGTGTTAATGGATTTTGTCTCTGAGTTCTTTGAGTTCAGAAAATGTGTGAAAAGAGGGACATCCTCCTCTGCCCTTCGGCCTCAGTGATCAGCAGCCATTACTCCTCTTTCTGTTTCCTGATAAGGACTCAGAGAAACACACGGCAGAGAAAAATATATACACATAATCACACACACACACACACACATAGCAAAGCATGCACCCACAGAATACACACACACACACACACACACAAACACACACACACCAGGATAATTTGATTCTAATTGGGTGACCCAAAGCCACTGATATCATCTGCTACAGTGTGAGACCACAGTTTCACCCAGAGCGAACGGCGGCGTGCCTCTGAAGAAGACTGAAGGAGGAAGGGTAAGGAAAAGACAAATAGAAGACAAACTGGCCTAAGAACAGGAAGACGAGGAAGAACATAACAACAACAACGACAAAAACACAAAGTGGCGCGGAGTTCATTAATTAGAATTTCAAATTGGACAAACTCAAGATGACAGCGTTGCGCTTGTCAAATCAGATCATGCCCCGGCGGGGTGAGAGAGAGGGAAGGGAGAGAAGGAGGCACACTGCTCAAAGCCAAATACCACTCTTAGTCGCTGAATGGGTGCCATGTCTCTCTTTCTCTCGCTCTCTCTTTCTCTCTTTCCCCCCTCTCTCTCTTTCTCTCTATTTCCTCTGATTACGCCAACTGCCTCCCCTCTGTCCCTGTGTGAATGTCACAGCCGCCTTAACAAGAAGTGACAATTAAAACATCATCGGTGTCTTCAGGCTGAATGGGAGCAGCCTGCCAGGGTTCCTGGTCTCTGTGAGAGGGGGAGATATGGATGGGTGGAGGGTGAGCGAAAGACAGAGAATGGAATAGTTAAAGAGGAAGGAATGGAGAGAGGGGTGGGTTGGTAAGAACTGAATTGAGCTCAGTTAATTAAAGATGTATAGGTGTACTGTATGTGCGTGCCGTATAGAAGCTGAAGGTTGACAAACCAAACGGGCAATGTTTCTTATCTCAGGTGTGAAACATTAAAACAGTAGGAGCAAATGAAATGAATGCCACCAAACATGGAAGGGAAAATCTTGGCAAATATAATGAAGGATCGACTGTTTGGGTTGCTCTGTATGTGCTAAACTAGCACCTTGGCCATGTCTACTGATTTACACCATCGAAATTGTGTTAACACCTCTGCATTTTAAATGAGCTGTTGCCTCAGAGGTACATCAGCGTGTGCACCACCATCTCACAAAACAGTGCAAATAAACTCCATTGGTTACTTGTCCTGAAACATGCAATGTGTAATCACCTGTTAAGATGTCAGCAGGTTGGTTTAGATGCACTTTTGGCCATTCCTGTGAGAAAAATAACAGATTGTGTTGTTTCTTATTTGACATTGTCCAACATATTGCTGCAAGCATTGAGAGAAAAGGAAAGGACAGGAAAGGACAAGAAAGAAAACAAAGGCAAGGAAGAGAAAGGAAAGGAAAAGAAAAGAAAGAAAACAAAGGCAAGGGAAAGGGAAAGAAAAGAAAGGAAGGGAAAAGAACACTCCTACCATGGAATCAGACATTGTGGTCACCAGTGGCCTAGATTAAACAGGCTAGATAGTGTTTGGCATTTTATGAGTTATGCATTTGCGTTCTGTGCATGTGCTTTTGTGTGTACGTGCACGCTCACTGGGCTCCGCACCAGCTGTGCCACTGCACACAACGAAGAGGTTTCCGCCAAAATGAGCCATCAACACAAAGAGCCAAAAAATCATCCAGCACACCACTAGGCAACTCCTCTCTCTCTCTCTCTCTCTCACACACACACACACACACCAATGACAAAAGGAGGCCACAGATGAAATCCCAATTCACATGTTGTGGTAGTGGATAAAACTTACCTCCTGAGTTTTGACTTGATACTAATACAGTACAGTATATTCTCACTTTCAGGTTCTGTGAGTGTGCGTGAACGTGTGTGTGTGTGTGTTCTTAGCCAAGTGCTCTCCTGTTTGATGGCTTTTTGTTATGACTCCATTATGCTGATGGCTTTGGTTCTGTTCCAGGTCCTCAGTGTGTGTCCGTGCCCGTGTGTGTGTGTGTGTGTGTGGCAGGGGAACGCTTGCACTTCACAGCATCATTAAGGATTGTGGAAGCTCCTCTGCAGCGCCTGGCTCCAACTCTTCAGAGAATACAGCATTTCCTCCTTCAGTCCAAGAGTCTAATCTTATTCCACTTAACACATTTAAGAGCCACTGGACTGGACCAGAGAACAGTGACCGACAGAGAGAGGCTCATCAGATCGTGTTGTTAACTGGAATGACATTCTTTTTAAATGTATATATTTAAAGACAGAAGAAAACAGTCAAATTCAACATTTCAGTCCAACTAACGGCAAGTGAGCTTCTAACTTGCCATGTGTGCATATTGTTGAAAAAACAAAAACAAAACACTGAGCCAGAAGATGATCAGATATTTAATGTTTTACTTAGCATTAAAACAATGAAAATTACATTCGAGGTCTACTTTAGCTTGTGTAGTGTGTAGTTATTAAATCTCCTTTGGTTTGACAATGGTTTCACATGAGAATTTATGAAAAGTTGTAATAATTGTCATTTCTCATTGTCCATGCTGCATACTGCTGCATAAATACTTTATTAATTCAATTTTACATATAATAAAAATATGCAATACTTGTATCTTTGTATAGACTTTACAGAGCATTATTATAAATGCTATAATACTATTTAATATATTAAATATATTAAATATACAAACAAGGATTGTGTAAATATCTGGAAAAACTATCATCACAGATAGGACACATTAGGGTAACAGTACCCAAGTATTAGCTAAAATATGTGAACTTCAGCTATTCATTACTTCTGTGATTAAAGTCTTCATTTTCGTGGTCTATAAAATCACAGATAATGGTATTCTCTTTACAGACATGAAAAATCACATTTCTAAAACAGCATCAGGAGTAAGAGACATTACTTGTGTCTGAGTAGTCATATCTACAGGTAAGACTTTCTGTACCCTGGCTAGAGTACAATTTAATAGCAAAGTATTAATTTAATTCTGGATATGTAGTTGCAGAAAACATTACCACCCTTTTTTCTTCAATTTCTTGTTTGTTTTAATGCTTGGTACAACTAAAGGTACATTTGTTTGGACAAATATAATAATAACAAAAATAACTCATAATAGTTTAATTTCAGAGCTGATATTCAGCCATTTTCCATATTTTCTTGATAATAACCACAATTACTTCAGTTCTTACATCAGTATCCATGTCATTGTACTGACAAAAACAGTGCTTTTACACATTCTATGTTTTCTTTTCTGTCTGTTATAGATGATATACATAGGAGTTAGTACTTCATTGCATAACCACTGTTTTGGATGATCCAATCATTTTTTCAACAACTATAAATAGCACATTTCTCATATGTTTCAAACGTTGAGATCCCATCATCTTTCACACCATAACTGAGGAGAAGGCCCCTTAAAGCTGCTTTGTCATTTTAGTGTTGTGAGTGTAATATCTGGCATTATTTTCTCCTTTACAGCTGCATCCTTAAAGTTGTTTAAAAGGGATGAGAAGTAGCAGAGCAAGTGACGGTGGCTGAATTACTGTAAGTTATTGTGCAGTATTGCATGAGACATTAGCCTACTTTTGTTAACTGTTCTGGACAGCTGGGTGTTTGTGATTAATTTAAGTTTACAGGGAGGTACAGTGGTGTGACGCACTTGCCGCAGAACCATTTTGGCTTCAGCTTTGGCTCCTGTGCTTATTGCATTGGGACTAAAAGTATTGCATATGCACTGTTTAAACAGTACGTCTTTGACTATTGCATGAGGCTGTGTTTTTCCATGTCCACTGTGGTCCACTGTGCATGTGTGTGCCTTACAGGCAGGTGTCTGTGTGTCCTCTAAACCAGGAAAGACCAATTGCTGGGTGTACGTCCATACTGTAAGGAAAAAAAAGGTCATAAAAAGGTTTATGCATGACAAGGTTCTGAGGGGCTCAAACTCATGTCACTAAACTTCTGTGGTTTGCCACCGCTTAATTGCAAGAAAAACACAAATCAAAAAATGAAATCAAATATCCGTAGGCAAATCTACAAACTCAGCCACCAACAGAACACAACATAACAGAGCAAAGGAACTATAATAAAAATCAAAACAAAATATTCCCCAATCCGTGACAGCCGAGGAGACAAATCCAATTATTTGTGTCTCATGTTGCAAATTTGTTCTAATGGTCGAAGTGAGAAAGTAAATAAACGCCTGCGAAGGGGAAACAAAAGAATGTGATTTCTAATTAACTTGAAAGAGGAACAGCAGGGCGACTTAGTAAACCCATCTTTCATCTGCTGCCTCAGACCACTCGTTTGTTTGTTGCACAATGTTGTCTTCAAGAGGGCGGAAGGAGGGGTGTGCAAGGGGGGATAACACTGTACTGCTTGCCTCCAAATGAAATGTCAACAGATTTAACAGCACTGCGGAAAGAGCGTAGCGTTTTCCAGCGTTTTGTCGATTTTATTGTTCATTAAGCTTTGCTGCCGCCCATTTCCCCCGCTAAATCTTCTTCCTCCTCCTCCTCTCCCACTTGTTCGAGGCTTCATTTGCAGCATCTTGGCTTTGAAGATCACAAAAGGCTGAGGCAATAATTGGGTTTGTGCAATTACTGCGAGCTTAATGAGAGAATTCAAGAGTTTGTCTTGCCTCTATCTCCAAGTCTCCACACTTAACTATTAGGCCAGCAACTGCCTCTCTTTTCTGCTTTTTGTCTGAAGGACTTTCAGCAAAGGGAGATGTTATCGTAAGTAAAGATGTGGTCAACATATTCATAAAACATGCAAGCAGCACACAGATCACACGTGAACTTGCAGTGATGGGGAGAGTAGATATGCTAATCACCTGACCCCAAAATGACCAGGAAGACAAAAACAAAAACAGATATGGTGCAGGATGGAGAGAGAGGAAAAGCAGGACAAAGAAAATGAAAAGGGGAAAAAGTTTCCATTTGTAGAGATAAGAACACTAGTCAAAATGTTTAGAGGACATTAATGCAAATCCTGCAACGTTTATGCTTCTCCTCGGAGTGTACATTTATTATCTGGTTCACCTCATCACCATATACAAATAATCAAAGACAGGACTTGTGCGTCAAGTGTGCAACAGTTGGGAAAAGTACCATAACATTTAGCAAGTACAGGCAGTGTCTCCACCTCTTTGTAGTTGGCAAGATGACTGGTTTGCCAACTGAGGCAAAAAAAAAAAAAAAAAAAGTGACACTGATGGAGAAAATTTACGTTATTCTACATAATTTTAACGATTAGTAAAGCAACAAATGTAAGAAATTAGCTGATAATTGTGAATTTGCAACAAACTAAGATTCTGTTTATGAGGTATTGAATAAAATTCCACAGGAGCCGGACCAACATAAATATGGAGAAAAAATAAGATAAAAGCAACGGTTATTCACAGCTCTGAGACATTTACAGCACAGAGTGCTTACAAAAT
>JAPSES010000120.1:1841054-1870887 GCA_029822895.1 Maxillicosta whitleyi | reverse complement strand
TCTACATTTATCTAAGCATGCTGTTGTCAGATTCTGTTGTTTTTATCCTGAGTGTTTTACAGGTGCTGCATCTGTTTACGGTCTGCTTTATAGAAGACAAGCTTTTGCATTAAAATTGACAGTTGAATGCACCGTCTTCTGACATAACTATGCATACTACATGCTATACCACCACAACAAAATATACAGCTAGTATTGTTTACATTAAATAATAAGTGATGTAGTTCTGTGAATTTGCCTTCAGGCAGGTTGATAAATTACTAATGATGTTTTCCTCACAAACTACTGACACTACTACTACAAACTACAGCACACAATACAAAGCATTGTCTATATTTTAAACACAGTTTTTTCATATGCTACAGACATGTTTCAGTCTAGCCCCTGATGAAATTTGGTGCATAGTATTTATTTTCTTGTTTTTCTATTGCTACAGACACCTCATGGTGATGATCATTTGTTCACTATGAGCTTTGCCTCTCCACTGGATGAGACCCTAGACAGGGAGGTGCTACTGATGCTGCAGGGACCCAGTCCTGAACACATGGCACTGGAGTTCAAGAACATCTTAAACAAAATGGTAATCAAGTTGAAATGACTATTAAAATTTACATATAGATAAAATGGTTAGCCCCAAAAAGTAGAATAAAACATCCTAGTGTTTCATTGCTTTAGTAGACTTAAACATTTTTAGGTTTGACTTTAGCATTGTCTCTCAAACATTTAAGGCCCAGTTATGACCAAAGATTTAAAACTATGATGAGATAAAACCATTTTACAACAATGCACAAGCATGTTTCAGATGTTTTACCCCACCCATTTCAGTTAGACTCAACCTGACAGATGACATGGCATGTAACATTTCCACTGGCTGATTTTAGAATGTAGTGCTGTAAAGTTTTTTTGTCCAGATACAAAGAAAGCCTGCAATAAGAC
Source organism: Maxillicosta whitleyi (assembly GCA_029822895.1). NCBI lineage: Eukaryota > Metazoa > Chordata > Actinopteri > Perciformes > Neosebastidae > Maxillicosta > Maxillicosta whitleyi. Next base: position 1,869,951 of record JAPSES010000120.1, on the reverse strand, counting down.
CAGAAGTAGAGGGAGCTGTTGCTATGGAAATATACTGTCTCATCTCCTTGCATGAGTATGAAGTGGCAGTTTCAAGATGTTGCAGATTTATACTTTGCAAGTTGTAGCAGAGCTGTGGACTTGCATTAAATAACTGGTTTAAATTTGAGCCTTAAACCTTGGACCTGTTGGATTTCCAGTGAGGTGCTTGATGGTTTTTGTCATGAAGAGTTGGTTAAGATCACTTCCCCAGGTGAAGTTTTCCTTGACTTTCGTCCATATGCTAAGCATTTGAAAAAGCACTTCATGGAAAAATCCTGCATGGTTTGAGTAATTATTGATTAATTGTTTTTGATGAACAGCATGCTCATGTTTTGTGTTTCTCAGAAAATTAATTTCAGAGAAGAAGCGGAATCAATCTTGTTCACAGTTCGAGGCTTGTTGGATGACCCCACACAGCCAGGGGGAAACACAGACACAAGACTTCAGGTCTGAAATGCTCACATTCAAATGTTATCTTTATTGTAAACTGGTACACTGCGTAAGAACAGTAGTCACATGCTACTGTAGTGCTGATGACTTTATGTTCCATATGAATAGAAGTAGGTTAAAATCTTTGATACATTTCAGGAATTTATGTAATGTGGGAATTGTCTATCTTTCTCTCCACCTGTTTCATTCTCTTTTTCCCTATGACTGCCTGTACACTTTGTTTCCCACCCACTATCTTTCCTCTCTGGACCTCTCTCACTTATGTAACTCCCCACCAGGCCCCATCCAAGCAGTGCTGTTAGTCAGTGTGTTGTACCGTGAAACACAGCCCACTCCCCTCCTCCCTCACTTTGATAATGTGTATCTCTCCATCTCTGCCTCTCTCTCTTTTCTCTTCTCCCTCCTCCTGCATTGTTGTCACTGTGCATTCATTAGCCACGTACTGCCATACTGCAGTAAACATACCAAATGAGACGGGGCTCATTAGTGCAGTAGCACTTTGCAAATAGAACTTAGTCTTGTCTTGTTTCTTTACTCTTTCATATGGAAAGATTTTGTGGCAGTTAGGTGTCAGAACTTTTTCGGAGATAGTAAAGGCATCCAGTCTGAGGCCTCTCTCTCTATAGTGATTGATCCTTGGGCCTTGTTGTCCCACAGACGGTACAAAGTGAGCTGGATGTGAGGAGGGCTGACTGGGCCCTCAGCCTGGACCAGCTTGCCCAGTACACAGACTCACTGGAGAAGGAGCTGATCAAAATGGCCAGTAATATGAGGAGGTCCCGCACCGAGATCCTGCATCTGTCAGTCAGGTGAGAAGGTCTTATCTATGTAACCTGCAACTTACTCTGCATACGTGGCTCTGTATGTGGAGCCTGGGAGCTGCTGAATGCCAAAGTCAGTAATGTTGTGTTTGAGAAGCTGGTATAAGAGCTAAGAGATTGAAGTGGAAGCTTCTGTACTATTTAAAGACAACTTGAGTGTAATTGGGAAAATTTCTATGAGGTGGAGCAAGGATCTCATTGGCTGAGTTAACCATAGTAGGAGGAGTTGGAGTTCATTTTATGGCTAAGTAAGGTAAGACTATAGTCAGTTAGGAAGATGTGAGAGATTCTGAATCTGAAGTCAAGCAGTGCCCTTACTATATTAAAACTGCATTCATTACATGTGGAGCTGTCATGGTTAGCTGAATAGTTTAGCTGACCTTCTGTTCAGGAGTTTAACTCAATGATAAATAAGTTTTTGATAAATGCTACACAGATGAGTAGAAATGAAAATTCATGAGGGTGAATTGAATGAATCAAAAAGATTTAATGCAACAACTAAGTTTTTTTTTTTTTTCCAAGATAAATTGTTATCACTTAAACTTTAGTAATAAGTATAAGAATAGAGAAACAGCCTTTGTTGACTGTAGGTCCTGAACATTTCAGCTGTGGGTATCAGTGCTTTCTCTCACTTGGCCAGTCAGATGTGCTGACTGGCAGAAGACCTGTCAATCATTCTGGCCTCCGTGACCCCAAAGGGTCCGCCTCACTAGTCCAGGATCTGAGCCAATTCTGGACTTGAGTCTGACAGTGTGTGATGGTCTGCCTTATTGTGTGTTTTGTGTGTCTATGGATACGGCCATCCCCCCAGATATAAAACACAGCTAGTGTGGAACAGTATCAGACCAGACAAGGAAAACTTGTCAGTGTGTCTAGCTGGGATTTACTGGAGCTCAGGTGCCAGGGTAAAGGAGGAATTTTAGTATTGTTTGGCAGAAAGGGAAATTGAAGAGGTGTCATTGTAAGTATAGTTGTCGGTCCTGCTCACAACAGCAGATGCAGCCAGCCTTTTCATAGTAACACTGGCCTCTAACTCAGTACTATGATTAAGGTGTTGTTGCTAGACAGATTTGAGGGTCTTTGTGTTGTCTGAGATCTGAGGGCTTGGCTAGGACTGGAGTTAAAAAACTGTGAAGTGAAGGAGCTGTTAGTGGGCCAGTCGGAGAACTGGTGCTGGTCACCCTGGGCAACAGAATGGGACACTGCATGGGCCTGCGGATTGGGTACAGTATGTCTGCCGTACTGTCATCTAGGACCTCAGTGCTTGTGTTTTACTTGTCACAGATAGCCAGCTAATAATGTTTTTGTAGTATCTTTCTTCTAGGCTTTTCCTCTTTGCACATTTATTCATTTTGTGATTTTCTATACAGGGTGCAGGAGCAGGAGAACCAGAAGCGTCAGCTGTGTGAGGAGCTAGAGCAGCTCAGGACTCCTCAAGACAGTAGAGAGGCCTCGTGTCAGACACCTATACCAGACGAAGAGGTCAGATAACAGGATGGGGTTATAATCATGTAACATGATTTTCACTTTCAAGATGGTTAAAATAATTTGTCAATGTTCACTGGCATTAAAGACACATTAGGTTTAGGATGTTTTTGTTTTTATGAAAGATAATTTATAGGATTTTATGTAGTAGCATCAAATTCTGAAGCTATGCTTTCAGTGTGGCAGAACTCTGTGTATTCAGACAGATGGAGTATCTGGTAGAAGAGGGCGAGTTGGCGGCTGAAGTAGACATGTGCACCCTCACACACAGAATCAGATGCAAGCACTATACACCTACACACTGCTTCTCCCACAAAATGCATTAGTGGATACTCGAGCATTTCCATAACAACATCATTATTTGTTTTGTTTTTTTTACTGCAAAACAAAATGAGTTTGATGCTAAAATAAATGTATTACAGTAACCAAAAAAGAAGACAATTAGCATGCACATTATGGCTGGATGGAAGATTTGTTTTTGTTGTAGTGCTCCTAACCACACTGCCTAATCATTCTTCCCATCTTACCTTGACAATAACTTTGCCATTTCCTGCATTTCCTTGCTTGGTTAGCCTGGAGAAGACTTGGACTGGGATGAGGAATTCGCTCTCCAAGACTTCTTGAAGAACGAGATTGTGGAAAAATATTGCAGAGTAAAAGAGGAACGAGTAAACAGCAAATCTGAGGAGACGGCAGATAAATTAACAGACAGAGCTGAAGAGGAGGATGGGGAGGAGAAGTGGATGGTGGTGGATCCAGCAGGAAAGGGAGAAGTGAAGGAGAAGTCCATTCCTCTCTGTATGGAGGCTGTTCCTGGGCAGGACACAGTGGACAAGGGTCAAGGTGAGGGAGGGCATGAAGGTGGATTCTTCAACTTCTCAGTACTATAACTTGGCAGAAAATATAACTATATCTTGATAAGAAAATATTGAGAAAATAGCAGTATTGTGTGTGTGTGTGTGTGTGTATTTCTGCTGTATACTACATTGTAGACTTTTAATTTTCAACTGGCTTTGAACAGATTAAATGTTCTGAATCATCTTGGGGAAACTTCAGAATTTGTAGAAGTCTTCCTTGAGCTTTTAAGATCAAATATGTACCACCGTTACCCAAAGGCTAAATTGAATATCTCAAAGTTCAGCCAAATAGGGCTAAATGTAGAAATAAATATATTTTTTCTAGCCCTGGCCTGACCTCTGCTCACCCAGTTTTAGCTCTGAATCCCACTGAGCAGGATTAGTGAGGTAAATAAGCCTCGAGTTTGTCTCATGCAGCATGAAGATGATCTAATGCAGTGTGTTTCCTCTTGCAGAAAAGTTCACCCATGAGTTGGGAATAGCAATTTCCAAAAAGCAATGGCTGCATAATTTCACTGGTTATTTCACACATTTCAATAGATATCTGTAAAATAATAATCTAAAACCATTTTAGGGACTTTATTGCTTTTGGTGTTTGACCTATGAATAGATAATTCCATATAACTTTACAATAAAACACATTGTAGCTGGTCTTTGTACATATTCAGCAATATATATATATAATTACTATCATAACAACTGATAGATAAAACTGAGTTTGTTTACAATCTTAGTCAGACCAACAAGTCAAGACCTAGTAGTGTACCTGTGCAGGTGCTGTAACAAGTTGCAGGTTTCACGCTCTCCTACAAAGTGTCTTACAAGAAAAACCCCAGCGGTGAAGAACAGATTATAGAATTAGTTATTGTATTTGAGTGTTGATTGTGTGAGTGAGACACTGGATTATCTCTGGTAATCTGTGGAAGTCACAGGCCACTCAGCCACCCTTGAAGCAACAGTACCTACACACACACACACACACACACACACACACATATATATATATTTATATATATATATACACACACACACACTGAAAGACTCGCACAGTTTTAGCATAAGGATACACATACTCTGAGGCCCCTGGAAATAGACCTCTGCCTTCTATGGTTGTTGTGGCCCTGGGTTTCTAAAGCTTGTGTGTAGGCCTGTGTGTGTGTGGGTATGTGTGTGGAATCCTCTCCTCCACAAGGTCCTTCTATGGCCAGGTGTAAAACCATTTTGAGGCCATGAAGCGAGCTCAGTAATCCCCCATTCCTTTCTTTCTGGAGGCTGCTCATGCAGGCAGAGAGAAATGAATCACATCAACATATGAAAGTGTAAGAATGTGGTCATTAATGCCACCTTAACCATTTGTGGTATTTAACCCTTATGTCCCCCGTTCATCTTGGTGCCTTGCATAATACACAGTGAGTCCTTTTATGGTAAAAGGTGCGGTTTCTTTTTCTTTTTGAAAGGCAATCATCCCCTAGATGAATTGCACATAGGAATGAAGTTTTAATGAATACCTCATTGTTTTTTCCCTTTTTTGTAGCCTCATCTTTTTGCCGTTCACGTTTCTTTTGTTTATTTTGTTTCTCTTGTCTTCTTCCTCCTATGTCACAGAATCTGATGCCTGCACCGAATCTGAACCACAGCCAACCTGCAAACCTTTGCAGGTAAAGTGAACTGTTGAAGCTCATTCATGTGACAAGGCTGCTGTGTTTTGGTTTAGTGCCTTGATATCATTTTATGCGTATTATTATTTTTGTCTGAACATGCGTGCAAAAAATATGAAATGTATAATGTATGGAGGATTTTGCGAATTATATCAATGTATTATTTTATTTCACTAAAGCAATATAAATATAAAGCAAAATAAAGTTCTTAATGCCAGAAATTCCTTTTAAGTGCTTGAGGTAGCATTCAGGCTTGAGTTTGGGTCCTTGAATGCCTAAAGTCTCATTTCCAAAAGGAATTCACTGCTTCTTAAAGTAACACACTTCAAACTAAATAATCATATTTTATAAACTGCATCTTTTTTTGTCTTTGCCAGCAACATATTCATATTAACTGGGTGCAACTCGTATTGATCCATCAAAGAATAATATTATATGACTTTTCTTGGAAGGCCATATCCTTGTGGCTTTGAATTAGTGGCTGAATAAGTGCCCTCATTGCCCCCAGTGAAGTTTTTTCTAACTGTGGCGTCCTGGTACAAGTATTATTTTCATTTCAGTGGAAACTTCGAACAACTGTTTCTAGAAGAGCTGTGAGATGTGCATGTAAGAGCTCTGAACAATCCACAGCACAGTAGAAGTTAAAGAATAGTTATGAACAGATTCTTAGCTTTAATTTCTTCAACTGGAGAAACATAGGATGTCGACAGTTACTGCTATGGTGCTTATGAACAAGATGCTGACTCCTGAGCTTCACAGTGGTCAACAATAAATTATATTATTTGTACTGGGCAGCAGCCAGGTGCATGAGATTGTTTTCAGGAAGCAGGAAATTACAAGAAAAGATGTGTTGCCTATGTGTTGTCTTACCTTCCTTACATATACATAACACAATATGACTGTGCACAGATATGATTTTCTGTTTTATGAATATGACCATTCTTTTCCTATGCTGAGAGAAAAGAGAGACTCAAGTTTTACTTGACAGATTCATGGGGAGATTAGAGTCTTTTTCCTTTATATTCTCCTCTTGTTAAAGGGCCAGATTCATCCAGTTAACCAGTTTACTACATGTAGGATGTTCCGCATTTTGCAAAATGTTATAAATTTGAACTTTATATAAAAACTAGATGTATAGAATTTTACCCGCTGAGACAAATCTCGGAAAATGGGAATGTCCTAAATGCACCATCAAAAAAGGAAGGCTTTAAAACAGACGCTGTCTCTGTGATGGATTAGATATCTCAAGTCTTAAAGCTCTGCGAGTCGATACGCTCATATCTCTGAAAACAAGTGAGAAGCAATGACTGCATGGAAGGTAGGACATGAACAGGATTCTCCTACATTCCTTTTTCTAAGCTTCTGCTCTCTACAGCTTTCTTTTTCTGTCATTTGCCTACCAAATAGCTCTTCACGGGTCATTATTCCCATTTTCTGGTCACAAGCAGCCGTCTGCCTGCTTGTGCTGAAGCTACTTGCTTCCTTATATAGAATAACAGTGGTGAAACTTTGAGGTCGTGGCGAGGTTAAAGGCAAAGTCTTTCTATTGGTAGCAAAAAGGGAGACTGAAGAAAATTATATTCCTTGTAGGGTCTCTATGCAGTAAAGCCACATCACTGTACGTGAACTTATGATGATTTTGAATGTTTAGGATTGCAGTCACGTCAAGTAAGTCATAAAACTAATTATTCCTGTGAGACTATTGTAAATACTCACGCATTGCTGAATGAAAGGGATGTTTGCTTTTCAATTCTTGTGCAGATGTTGGTAATTAGGGATTGTAACACTAGTCCATCACCAAGGGGACAGATGCTTTGTGCTTTTTTGTCAGCCATTGAATTTTCTTGAACTTCTTATGCAATGCCTTCACATTTGACAGATTTGTTTCCACAGGCTTATTTTGGGCTTGTTGTTAAGTACATGGTTAATGTGTGTTGATCATTTGATCTTTTCACCCTCTTCTTAAATATTCATCATTTTGTTTTATCCTTGTGGTTTTAAGGAAGAGGCAGCAGTGCCACTGAGCGCCCACTCACAAGCTGTCAGCATTAGACACCCAGAGGCGGATGCTCTGCCTGATCCGTCCTACTCAGAGAACAACAGTAAGACCTCAGCCTCCTTCCCTCTCTGTGATTCACTCACTGTTTTTCAGTTTCACTTATTCTCCCCCTACTGTCAGCTATATTTTCTGCATGTATTTACACCTTAATCAAACAGTGAGTCATTTTCTGACTCACTTGATATTTTTGCTTTTGGTTTTAGAAGAGAATGACTATGCAACATCATGAAAGATGAACCTCAATAATGGGATAAAGTATGCTTTTTATCATGATCCAGAATTGTATATCCAGGACTAATAGACAGCTGTGTAAAGTCATATACTTACTGCACAACAATTTGTAAATGCTGATTTTAAAACTTTTCTTGGAATTTTTGACCATCACATGGGTGGACAGTTTTCACAGATAAATGCTTCTTCATTTAGGTGCAGGCGGTCTCGAGGAAGGTGATTTATCCCATCTGAACAACTTGCATGAACAAGAGCAAAAAATCACACCTGGTAGCACTCCTCCTACAGCAGCGGAGATGGTTCCTCATGGAAGCACATCACCTGGACCAGATGAAGCCATTATCCAGACCAAGAGGTAAATGAAAACATATAGATTTTATCTAATATACTTATCACATAATCAGATTCTAACACTGCTCAAGCTTCTGCTTTAAACATATTTAATTTCCATCTCATAAACTCATTGAAATTATTCTATTGCCAGTTTGGAAATGTTTTTTGGTTGTTCATCACAAAGTAGTACTAAGTTGTCTTTTTTTAATACTGCCACTAGAGGGGGCCAAAGTCAGGAACATTACTATTTTTATGCAGCGTTCCAGTATATTTCATGGGTGCCAGTAAAGACAGATTAAAAATATTTTTGTCATATTGTTTAAAGCAGCTAATTGATTGGGGAAAAAATAAGCTATGATTGATCATCATGTACATAGTGATGGTTTTTGAATGACACAACAGGTTATTTCCTTGAACAGCAGTCTGTCTTGGTACGGTCTTTGCTGATTTGTTATTCTCCATTTAACACAATATTATGTGAGAGAAAGCAATTTTTCAAAGTGAACGATGGAAAAGAAATGAGTAGGAAGCTTTAGCTGACTGTGCATCGGCTGGTAATGTAGCCGTTTAATACTTTTAAGTAAAAGCATATACTGTACTGATAAGCTTGATGAATACACAGTCAAACACATGTTACTCCACAGCCTTAACCAGTATCACCTTCTAATTTTCATACCAGTATAAACTATGCACTAGACTGGAAGTTGATAGATCTCACCAAAGTTGACCTTTTACTGAGTTTTGTCATTTCTTTATGACTTGGGCACATTTGCCAGTCAAATGGGTGTTTTCCTCACTGTGGGAGGAGTGAATAAGGTAATTAGTTTCTCTGCATTTGTACTTTGCATAGACACAGTCCACCTATAAAGATACAGAGGCTTCCTCATCTTTGTGTTTTTCTTTTGCAACAGTGTTTCAGTAAATAATCAGAAACTCTGCAAATCCTAAATATGAATGGTGCTTGACAGTTGACCTTTGACCTCTTCCATGTGGCTAGCTTTCCGCCAGTGAGTGACGACCACAGGGGCGAAGGACTGAAAGACGACGAGGCTGGGGCGTGTACCGGAGACATGAAGCGCACAAAGGTCAGATGTAAAAGGGAAATATTTTAATGCACAATAGAATATAGCTTCCTCTATTCTCTCCTCGTGGTTTCTCTTTCCTCTTTTGCCTCCCTCTCTTCTGCCATTTAATGTTCATCTTAGTGTAGTCAGAGTAAGGAGAGGGAGGGGGTTTGGGTGGGCAGGGCAGATGCTGGGTTTTCTCTGGGAGAGTTGAGAGGGAGTCCTCACCTTGGAACAGATGAGCACTAAAGGGCAGGTCATTTTGGCTTAAACACTCATGTAGCCAGTCCTGACTGCTTGTATAAGTGAGTTAGGGAGTAAAGGAAGGATGGGGTAACTGCTTTCCTCAACTGTGTTGCTAAAGAAGGCAAGTACAACCTTTTTATTTAATTATTTTCAACCAGTTGATTAATAGCACTTTATGATTTTTAAAAAGGCAATGCCTCACAGAATAATAGTTGTGGTTTAAACTTATGAAAGCCATGGATGTTCACAGACTCTAATATTAAATGGAGAATCAAATAAATTAATAAATGGAAAGAAAAACAATTGTAAATCTATCTGTCTTTCTTGGTTAATGTCTGAAGCAATAACAAATATGTTATCAACAACACTTTCAAGAAGTGAAAATGAGGACTTATTAAAACCAATAATGTTTCAAAACCCAGTAACAGGTCAGTGTAGATGTCGTCTATGTCTGTGTGTTTTGACCAACTACTGGTGTTAGTGGTTTTAAGCTTTAAGGTTGCTTCACATTATTATCAAATGTGTTTTTGTGTTGACTTTTTGATTATTGATGAGGTGCTGTTTCACCATAGTCACCTTTGTTTCATGCTGAGTGATCAATTAGATCGTTTCATTTAGTTTCTTCTTCAGTGGTTCATGGTGGGACTACCCGCATGCTGAGAGGTATTCTGAGGAGAGCTTACATTGTGGTTGTGCTCTACTTTAATAAAATACTTTAAATGGATTGTTAAAAGTTTTAAATGTAAATTTTTTGATTATTCAGCTTATTATCTGCTTACAAAGGCGATGATCTCAGTTTATTATAAACAAAATCATTTGGATATATTCAAATTGTCTGACTTTTTGTTTCACTTGTAAATTAGGTTTTCATAGTTACTTTTGTTGGTTGAATGATTTGTCAGAAGGTTGAGTCCCATTTAGTGGTTAAAAAAGCATCAGCAAAATTTCATATAGCCCCTTTTTTGATAACAGACATACGCATTCAAATTATGTATTCGATTGCAGAGTTAGACAAGTACAACAGATGTGTTAGGTAAAGAAACAAACAGCAGACATAACAGTCATGGTTATCGTAGTTGATCATCCAAAACAAGGTGCATACATCCGAGTGTGTCAATGCTTAAGCATCGTTCACTGTGTCATACTGCGTCCATTTGTCCTACTTCGTCACAAAGGCACTGTCTTTCATTCTAAGCTGACGGGTTGTTTTCACCATGGTGTAGACTTCTCTTACAGTCCCAACATTCAAACACAGGCAGCATAGAGTCTGGTATACGCTGACAATGATATGATCAGCCTTTGAATTATCATTTTAATCAGTCATATATGTTGGAAGTAAAAATGTTTATACAGAAGTGAATGTCATCACTGAATTTTATCAGTTTAATTTCACTGACACCATGTAACTGTTATGATTAAACTACTTACAATTTGATGAACAGTAACACAGCGTATTCTTTATTTAATTCCTTTGTGTTAACAGTGAAGATCAGCAGCACAGAAATCAGCTTCCTAACTGTCATTATATTTGTTGAACTATAAAAATAGAAGCAATGATCTAATCCATGTACAGGATGATTTTATGTTGTTCAGTGATGCTGTTAACTGCAGATAGTGTTTTGGGGGTTTCTTTTTTTTTTAATGTAAAGTGACATTATGCATGGATGTTATGCTCACTGATTACACAATATCCAATTGCATGACTCTGAGCACTCACCTTGCTCCATTGTTCTCACGACTGTATGCAGGCAGTCCGCCTCCACCACTGAGTGCTGTGCCAGTGTTAACGTGTTCTTTTGAGCACCCTTCTGAGCAATACACACATAGAACTACTGAGCTCTCTATGAAGCTCCATGTTATATAAGCATCAGCCCAATCTTTCTCTTTCACACTCTGTTAGATAGCATTTGACTGCCATGGGACAGGTATGCTAAACGAATGCAAACGCATGTGTGCATTTGTCTTTTAATCATTGACTATTCTGGTAGTGTGGCACAGAAAAAGGCAGCCCAAGGCCACTGGTCTATTTCTCAACCCCTCCCTCCCTTTTACTTTTGTCCATCTCAGAGCCTGAGCCAGGAGCAGTCGGCAGACAAATCAGCAGCTGAGGACAGGTGAGTGCTTCACTATAAACTGGTGTGAACCTGCAGGGTTTTCACACTGCCACACTAATGATTTCTATCTAAAGAGAACCATTTTCTCTGCATGAAGCACTTGAGGCCACATATGTCTTCAGGATTTCTTTTTTTGTCAATTGTGTGTAATGCTGCAAAGTGCAACTTTCTGTGTTTATCAGCACGAGCCTGTTACCGATCCTGGTGGAAGAGGAGGAGAGTGTGCAGGACAGTACAACAGATGCTTCAGTAGTGGCACCTAGCATGACAGGTGGGAAGGAACATTTCTGTCTATAAAGCAATGTGAAAAGAGTCTCCCATGCCAGAGCTGAGTGTTTGTTGCCTCTTGCATCCATGCGTAACTTTGACCACCCACGCGTCTACTCATCTTTTCAGCGACAGACCAGTTTGCCAGCAGCAGAGTGACTACCATCTCTGAAAGCAGCTCTCCTCCCTCAACTACTGATCTGCCCTTTACACATACCAGCCAATCAGGAAGCACCACAGGCAGTGTGACCTCTGACCCCAGCCAGTTGGAGGACATTGCTTCAGCAGCCAAAAAGGACTCCCTCCTCTTTCATGGCAAAAATAAAAAGGAACTGGTAAGACCTAACTCATTCTCACTTTGTTCTGAGCAAATAGTTGGATGCGAAGTTTCATGTATTAACCCATAAAGACTCAATGCGACTTTTTCACTCTATTCAACCTGTCTGAAGTGATTTATCATTATTTATTGTAATATTGTGTTGTGCATTTTTTGGGGTGAAAAACTGGTATTTTACTATATTTAATTCTCTGATCATGTAGATGTTCATAAAAGCTCAGATTAAAATTGTGGGTTATTAAATCAAAAAAAGAGAAAACTGAAGAAAATTGACTTTTAAAGCAAAATCTATGATTAACTGAACATAAACCCAGTGTGTCCGTCCACTGTCATTGATCCAACTCCATGGGTTTTACTGGTGAGTCAATGTTATAAAAGATGACTGTGTTTCCATGGTAACTATGGAGCTTCTGAACGTCCAAATGGGTCATTTCTGATGATCATGAAAAAATGCTAAACTGTATTCTGCACCAATTACTTGCATGGATTGAGAGGATTACTGGATCAACGGGCATTAAACAGTTTATATCAGTAGATTGTTGGGTCTTTATGGGTTAGTAGTGCTAAGGATTTATAAGTTATTTAATGCTAGAGTTCATCACTACCTTTTGTAGATCATTTATGTGAGTTTTTAGTTTCTTTTGTGAACTATACAGTTACTCATAAAAAATTATCATGAAAAATTTAACAGTATGTAAAGTATGTACTTTTTTATCATACAAACTTTACATATTTCACTTGCTTTATAATGAAAAATAAAGGTTTAAATGACTTGAATTTTTATCCAAGCTAGATTGCATAATGAATTTGGTTTGGTCAGTTTCATAGTCTCCATAATGCATCCCTAATGCTTTGCTTCAGTTTACATTTCACTTTGACACTGATATTGTGATTGAACAGGACGTCTGAAAAGAAATGTTGTCTTTCCAGCTATGTGAGTGTGTTTGTAGGAGGAGTAGTTTCATTTTTAGCTTCACTTAGGATCAGATCATTCAGAATGATTAGCCACCCAGACTAGTGGCTACATCACACTCCACCTCATCATCTATGCATAAAGAGAAAGGTAATGAAAAGACCAAAATGGAAGTTGACAAGAATGTGAAAGCGGAGAGATCAAAAGGTGAGCACAAGCCAGAGAACAAGAACAGAAGAAAGAAAATAGCAGAAATATTTGTCCGAACTTTGCAGGAGCTGTCACGCAGCATGGAGGGCATTGAAGAGCACAACATTCAGGAACAGGAAAGTCAGACCAACACAGCCACGGAGAAAGAACGTATGTATGATGGATTTTGGATATGCTATTATATTGTCATTCATGTGGCTATTATTTAACCACTCTCTATTGATGTCAAAGTGAGTGGTTGAACATTTACTCTTTAAAAGTTAAATAAGGACTTGAATGCTTATTCCATAATTTTCAGGCAGGTAATGGTTATGCTGTGAATCACATGCCTGTCATTTCTTTCTGTAGCTGAGACATTACTGATCTCTGACACTGGTGACACCTACAGAGAGCGCAAGAACAGGTAAAACAGCAAATTATCAGTGACACAATTGCATATTTATACCTGTAATTATACAATGCACAGGTTTGAATCCAGCTCTAATTGTTGCCTCTGCCTTTGCAGCGTATCACCCAATGACAAGGAGATTGAGGTAATTTTACTATTAGAGTAGGTTACTCATCACCAAACATAGCTCCAAGGTCAATGCAACAGTGGCAATCTTTTTGATTTAGTTTTGTATCTACCCAAATGTATTTTTAGATCATTCAAAAATCTGCGGTGTCTGTCATCTGTTATTTTACTTCAGTCTCAGCAAGTTTTAGCATTTTAGATATTAAGCAGTGTTACCTTTTCCATCCAAATTAAAACAGCCGTTCAATATTTTTGAGTCACATGGGACAAAAAAAACTTGCCTTAGTGGATCATTCTCATAATAGAAACTGATCATAATTTCCTCAAATTTAAAGTTGTCTACAGGAAATGCAGGAGTTTTATAAACCATCTGTTGTTTCTTTTACTCCTCTGTCTTTGTCAAATAAGGAAGTATTTTAAAGTCTTTGTGTCTCCATTTGACGAGATAAAATTCCACATTTATTTGTTCAGGAATACTACCCTACTCATCTCTACCTCCGCGTCTTATTTCAGGCAGAATTTCAGCGTCTGGCGCTGGGTTTCAAATGTGATATGTTCACTCTGGAGAAGAGGCTCCGCCTAGAGGAAAGGTCTCGAGACCTGGCTGAAGAAAATGTACGAAGGGAAGTTTCCAGCTGTCAGGGCTTATTGCAGGTTAGTGCTTCTAACATTTACTGTTAATTTAATGTTTGGCTGCTCCCCATAGGTTCTGCCCCCAGGTGTAATTCACATAATAAAAAGGTCCAGTGTGGTGCTTCCATGACTATTTTTTATTTATTTATTTTACTGAATTTGCGCCTCTCTTGCTTATAAGTACTGCACAAAGGCAAGGCAAATGTATTTGTATGGCACATTTCAGCAACAAGGCAATTCAAGGTGCTTCACACAGGACATTGAAATATAATGACAGGGAAAAAGAAACATGTAAAACATTAAAAAAGGAATGTATAAAAGGTGATTAAAAATGCAAGTAAGAAAACAACACATAAAATCCAAAAATATAAAAACATGCACATATTAAAGTGAGAGTTACAGTGCAAAGTTTTGAAAGAGAATCTAAAATGTAAAAAATCAAAAGCCTTTTAATCAAAGGCAGCAGTGAACACCTGAGTCTTTAACCTTGACTTAAAAGAACTCAGACTCTCAGCAAACCTGATATTTTCTAGTAGTTTGTTCCAGATATACAGAGCATAGAAACTGAACGCAGATTCTCCATGTTTAGTTCTGACTTTTGGAACACAGAGCAGACCTGCACCTGACCACCTGAGTGGTCCGGATGGTTCATACTGGGCTTTGGTCTCTGATTTCAGGCCTAAATGATTCACTGCTTTATATGCAAGCAAGAGAATTTTAAAGTCTGTTCTTTGACAGACCGGGAGCCAGTGTAGAGACCTCAGAACTGGACTGATGTGGTCCACTGTCTTGGTCTTAGTGAGGACTCGAGCAGCAGCGTTCTGGATCAGCTGCAGTCGTCTGATAGAAAACACAATTAAAGTCATAAGCATGACTTGTACTGGTACCCTTTAAATCAGTTTTCCATGTCATTGTACACAAATATTTAACTTTTAACAAGTGACCTAAAGAGTTTTACAGGATTTCACATTGTATTTATTCTATAGATATGTTTCCAAGTTGTTTTATTTTCTGTGGGGAATGGTGTAACCTTCCTTGACATTGTACATGTTGCTTATGCTGTGCATCACCTCACACTTCTGCTTGGAATAAATGAAAGATGAATGAATCTGATGCACACATTATGAAATTCTTGTCTAGAATAGATTCCAATACCAGTGATAATTTAAAGTTAAAGTTTTTTTAAATACCGCATTTTTGTTTGTCAAACAAATAAATAAATCTTGAAAGTACACTAACTCATTAAATCACTAAATCTGTTTTTTTCAAATATAAAATGCCATCAAATGCTTACAATTTGTGCGTGAACATATCTGCATTTGGGCATTAGCATTAAATTAGTTTAAAGTGGCTTGAAAAAGAGCATGAGTTTTTGTGACCTGTCTGTCAAAAAGTCTAAGATCCAGCCCATCAGATTTTTACAGATTTTAAACTGTTCTAAAAGCCTCTTGGTTAAAATATGGGGCTGGATTGTGTTAAAAGCAGAGGAGAAGTCTATAAATAAAAGCTGTGCAAATGAGCCTTTTACCTCCACATGTTTAAAAGAGTCAGTGTGGCATCCTCCACTCCTCTTTTGGGTCTATATGTGAACTGTATTGGATCAAATTCATGTTCAGTCTATTTTAGAATTTTAATCTTAACCAGTTTTTCAAAGACCTTCATGACCACTGAGGTGAGGGCGACAGGGCTGAAGTCAGAAGTCTAATACGTGTAATTCAAATTGTACATGACATTAAACTGACATGAGACTTTAAGAGAAAGTTTTCAGTAAAATGGTTCTTCTATCAGATCCGATCATTAATTTTCCCTGTTCTTTGGTCGTTCTCAGGCTCTGACTCCTCTGTGTGAAGATGATAACCAGTCCATGGAGATCATCCAGAGGCTCCAGAAGAACCTGGACATCCTCATCCAGTCCATGACCAGAGTGTCCAGTCGCTCTGAGATGTTAGGAGCGATTCACCAGGTCTGTTTACTGTACATGTATGGAGTATAGAGTGAATTGTGTTTTCACTTCTTGAGATGTGGATGATTGACTTGAGTCTTATCGTATTTGTGAATGTCAGGAGAGTCGTATAGGTAAAGCAGTGGAGGTGATGATTCAGCATGTGGAGAACTTGAGGCGTATGTACACTAAGGAGCATGCAGAGCTGCTGGAACTGCGAGAGACGCTCATGCAGAATGAACGGTCTTTTGGATCGCACACTGAAAGAGGTTGGTAGTGTTATGCACCATGCATATAGTGATTTTAAATACAATTGTGTACTGTGAGTTACAGGTTTATGCTGATGTTATTTTTCACTGATTATGTAGTATTTTTACTTTAAAGAGTGCTGTACTCAATAAAAGACATTCAATTTAGCTAGGGTAGGTCCTCCTGTATTAATGTTTAAACAAATATGTACTACAGTAGATGGATAGGTGTACTTTATTTATCCCAAACTGGGAAATTACAGAGTAGCAGCAGCATGGCACACATTCAATAACAATATAAAACGACAGTAAACATGAGTAAAGGGAAATATACATAAAGAAGTCAATCCAGTTTTAATCCATTACAGTGCAATAAAAATGCCACTGGTTTTTGTTTTTTTTTTTTTGTATCCGTCTGTGTGTGTTTGAATATGTTGTATATCAACAGAAATTTGTTGCTTAAACCACGTCCATCACATGTAACTAATCAATGCATTTTCCCAGATGATTTCCGTGGCAAGAAACCGTCATCGTCACAGTACTACAAGGTCAGCTGCAGCCAGGCTACATTTGGTCTCATGACTGAATGATTTTTATAACATTCATATGTTTTAATGAAGTGATCTTTTTATGTGTCTGTTTAAAAGTCGTCAGCCCGACGGGTCAGCATAGCAGCAATCCCTCGCACAGGAGGAGGAAACATGCACTTCGACATGGTAAGGGTGACACTATTTTTGATTGGATGATTTGGAGAGGACCTTAAATTCCATCACTCATACTGTAACCAAAGTCTAACTGAAGGCATAACTAGTGATAGTGTATGTTGCCCTGGTGAGGGAACATTTGAAAGCTGGTGGAACTGAAATCAGGAGGAAAACACCATCATTTGAAAGTGCACAGCTTCCTTCTGTAGTTCTCTTCTTTGTCCAAAACACCATGAATTTAATGACCTGACAACACTGTTTTGCACTAAAACCCATTAAGCACTGAAGCTTTAAAGGAGTGATATTTAGCTTTTTTTTTTTTTTTCTTTAATGGAATTATGCATTTTCAAACATTTCCCTGTGGTCTACATGAACTGTAAATGCTGTGCTTGGGTCTGAATTCTTCATTAATTTAACTCCACAGGTCTATCTTCAACCCTATTTCTGAGTAATGACGGCAGAAAGGTTGTTGAGCGCTGGCCCTTTAAATGCACATGAGCCACTTCACACCCCACTCCCTCCAGGTCATTGGCTGCTGCCCTGTCCCATTCAGCCATTTGTGTTTGTCAATACAACTAACAACTGAACATTTTAAGTAATCAGCTCAAAGTTTGGACATATTTTCAGTCTGGACTACAACCGCTGCTGCTGTCAAACAGTTATGGTGTACTTGGAAAAATGTTTGTTTGTGACATAATTAGTTGTAAAATGTAACAAATTGAACAAGAATTAAAACAGGTTGTAGAAATTCACTTTTTTTTTTTCACCAAAATTAATATAAAGATAACTTTGCAGCACCTGGAGTGTTCAAATTCAAACGTTTTGAACTATTAGTCCAAATACACAAATGCATGAACCAAAGACTAGTAAAAGTGAGTTTAGACAAATATGAGCTCTTTATAGAATAATTGATCCATAGCATATTAGCATAACAGCATACTGATTACACTGTTTAACATAGAGTATATGCCTATGTATAATATGCTGTCTTTTGCAGAACGAGAGATACTGCTTGTGAGATCATAAACAAACATACAAATTAAAACCCAAATATGTTTAACAAAAAAAAATTGCGATGGAGAAATGATGCAACTCTGTCACTCTTTCTCCACACAGACCAAAGCACAAGACGGCTCAGAGACTGAAACTGAAAGACTGACCAGGCGATCTCCATGGTAGGTTCTGGATAAAGATTGTTTATAGCCAAATCTCAATATGTGAGTGTTATTATGTCAGGTTGTGAAGGTGAGGGTTCGGTTAAAATAAAACCAAGAGCTGTGTTCAAATACCTTTGGCCATGTCACTGATTCCAGTTAACCTGTGGGTTGATGTGTTTTGTTTGTTTTTTTCTGAACGTCTGAGTCTTGCTGTACATAAGGGTTGCTGTCGTTATGCCCTTATGTGATAATGGTGGTTTTCAGGAATATGGCAGGAAAGAACATGGCTCGCCCCCCACTTAAACGCTTTGTTAGCTCTGCTGCCTGGGTTGACACTGAAGAGCCTTCTCTCATGATGAAGGGGTAAGGAAATGCCGAAGGGAAGGATACCCTGCTAGCTGTGTCACATGAAGTCTTTCAGCAGTGGACCCAGATGCATAAAGGTGGCAGCTTTCAGGTGCTGTCCTAGATATTCACTGGAGAATACTTTGTAACTTTTACCCAAAAACATCAGTTAAGATAATCTCCAAATCATTGAAGCTGTTTCAGAGCCATATGGTGATTGATGAAGTGGTTGAGATACTTAATGTTGGGGTTTCCTTTAATTTGTTAGACATTTGTTTTTGTCACCATTAAAATGAAGGTCAGTGTCCTGCAGAATCCAATTATTTTGCAAATGTAGATCCTACGTACTGTGTTATATTATACACCACTAACAAAAACTACAAAAATAAAAACCTCTTAAAAAATAAATAGATCGTCTAGGTTGATATCTGGAACTATAGCAGCTGGTACAGACTTAGGTTTGTTCTAACTTGTGCCAAAGGATGACAGCAGAGTGATGATGATGATGATGATACGCATGGCATCCATCTTTTATGCATCTGGTCCATGTTTGCTTTAGAAAGTATTTACTGGGAGCTTAAATCCATTTGTCACATTTTTTTTTAAGTCATTCATTTTTGCCTTTAAAATATAAGGAAGAGATGCAAATATTTTGTTTGGCAATACATTGCTTTCAAATGTTTGGATAATGAGAGGAAAATGTAGTCTTTTTTTGACCATCAAAGTCAAAAGTGATGGTACTATAATGCATTTTTAATATGTCCAAATATCTGAAAGGTGAAATTGCTGTGGAGTTTATGGTATTATATTGGCATTTGCATTGTGCGTTGCAGGGTATGCCTTGCTTTATTGCAGAAAATAATTTTCAACATTGTTTTATCAGGGATCTCTCAGAAACACCCACCTTTGTCTATAACAGGTGATTGTAAAACAGCAGATATTTCAGTGGCGTACATGTTGGCATCTGCCTGCTTGGTTTGGCTGCACATGCATGAGATGTGCTTGTATGCATGTGCACATACAGAATATGTGTGGTAACACCACCAAGCTTGAAGTTGATTGTGCAAATGAACAGTGTGTTTGTGGATGCCTGACCATGCATGCCCACAGGATAGCCTGCAACAGCACCGACTGCCAGCCAGAGGACGAGCAGCAGGAGGAGGAACCGGTGGCAGAGAGGAGGAGGTCCAGTCTCAGTGAACTGGGCAATAAACTCACCTCCCTCATTCTGCCCAACAAGACGTTAGTCCAAACAAACACCACTAGTCTACCGCAGCACCACTTTCTGCCAGCAAAGCTACGAATCTTGCTGCATTGTGGAAGAGTTCATCATTTAGCTATGCTGATGTTCCAATAGCTGTCCATGTTTTCTGGCATATTTGTAATCTTACTTTTTTTTTTATTTACATGGCAGACCCTCAGACATCAGTACAGGAAAACCTTGCCATTACTGTAATGTTTACCATTTAACATCAATTGTTTCCAGCTATGGTGGCTGTGACTGCTCATAGGGATTGTAATGAATTGACTTTTAGGAATTTTCGATGCATGGAAATGTGATTTCATGACCTTCACAAAACATGCCTTTTTGGTAATGCATGGTAATTTGGTATTTTTAAAGTTGGTATCAGCATATGGAACAACCTAAATGATGAAACTCTTATTTTGTTCAGAGCTGGACTAGCTTCCTCTTGGTTCAGGGGTTAGTGTTGTATTTAACGGAACAATTTTGCTCAAGACAAATCAACAGTCTTCCTTCAGCTGTTTACGTGCTTGAGATCAGTGTATGAGACTAATAATATTAAAATGTAATGATTTGTGTTTAATGCATGGATCTCAAGTTCCATTGTGCACTGTGCAAAGCATCTAACAAAGCTGTGTTAAATCATGTGTCATACTAACATGTGAAGTCACCTTAACATTTTTATCTGCATACTAGTACTGCACTTTGGGCTGAACTGTATACAAGTTCAATGTTCTTCTGAACTGTCCTTTCCTCTCCTCCTTCCACGTCACTCAGGAGTCAGGATGAGCTCTTTGTAATGCTGTAAGTGTGAGGAGAATCCAATGTGGAAAATGCTTGTGGATTCTATGTCTATCCAGAAAGCAACAAATACATGCAAAAGGCCGTTTCATCTGTAAGAGTGCTGTTCAAAGGCCACTTACAACCGTGACCCGACTATCACAATTATTACTATGGTGATTTGAAGTGGCACTCCAGGATAAAATTGTCTGCTGCCTTTAGCTGACCATTCAAATCCACATCCATGCCTCTGCTCATTGCTGTGCTGCTGACAGCTTTTTGATTATGCCAATGAAGATGCTCTTGGGGGTTTTGCATCTTTCACAATATTTGAGATGTGTAAAGCACCTGTCATTGAGGCAATTTCTAGATTGCGGCAAGCTGTTGCTAATTCACTGCCTTTCATTGAGTAAGTTACCACAAATGACACCATTTTTACAAGAATGCTCTGATTTTCCATAAGACTTGATGATATACTACAAGTGTCATTTTTGGTATCTTATGAACTCTAGCTAATCTAGTGCCATTCTCACTTCTTGACCTCTCTCATCTCTCTGCTTCAATTTAAATCCATGTTTTGCTGACACTATATTTTCATTTACTACCCCTCATCTAGTCCAAGCCCCTCTTCCTGCTCTACAACTACAAACCCAGGAGTGTCCCAGTCTCTGTCCCATGGTATGACCTCTTCTAGGGCAGCAGCAGCTGCAGCCGTGGCCAGAAGTGGTAGAGGGCTCTGGCTTTGGTTGGCAATGCTGGTGTTGCTAGCAGGTATGTAAAGTTGGGTCTTTCCTTTATTTCATGCTCTTTGTATTGCAGTTTATTTTATTGGCTGAGCCAATAACCTGAAGTTATTCTTTAGTCAGGGAAGATATTATTATTGTTTTTCACTGTACAGATTTTATTGCCTTTATCTATTCTTGTATTTTACTCTGTTTTTTGTTTCAGTCCACTGTGCTTGTTTTTAAAGTGCTTTATAAATAAAGTAGGATTGTATTGGAACACAAATCAATTCCTAAATTAAAAATTTCAATTCCACTGTTTGCAGTTAAACTAATGCTAGTTCACCTTCTGCAGGTCTCTTGGCACTTCTGGCCAGCCTAGTGATGCAACCTGCAGTAGATGCTGCACCTGTTGGGACCGGGGACTCCTGGATGACCATCCAGCAGCTGCTGTGGCCCTACACAGGGCTTCGGCACAATGGACAACCCCCAGTCTGAATGGTGCTACTGCCCATCAGTCCTTTGTTTGTGCTGGAGGAGGTGTTGAAGACAGCAGTGCACCACTCTTGAACAGGGGCTGTACAGATGTTTACTGGTGCCTGATTACTTAAGACTCATTTACAGCACAGGCCTGGCCTCAGGGGATTGGTAACCCTGTGGAGGATTTTATGCATCACATCACGTTTGCTAAATTAGTTAGTTTGTATGTATGCAATTGTGTTTAAGAAAGGAAGCAACCACAGTGATCACAGATATTATCTTTTACTGTTGGGTGTGTGCTGCTGGTAACTTCTCAGACTTTGTGTGGTCGGTAAAAACCAAGTTTCATGCATTATCAGACCTTTGACACATATTTGACCAATCATGTCACAACTTCATCAGAATGATTGCACTGATTCTTCAATTCACACATTGGACAGCAGTGAGCAGTTACCCATCAACAAACATCATGGACAATGGTTCTGATTGTGCCAACATGGCTTTTTTAAAACACATTTCATGAACTTTGGACACATGGGACTGTCGTTTATATTGGAATTTACCTGTCATTTCCTTGTTGGTTGCAAAAATGTTTATAATTTTTAAGTCTTCAAACACTGGTAATAAAGCATTCATTTTAAGTGTTTTTAAAATTTATATAAATGTATTAGTTTTGAGTGGAGAGATGTGAATATGTTTATTTTTGTTAAATTATAATTCTGTATTGTTCCAGTCTTAACACCAAAGGTTTTTTGTTTTTTATTATTTTTCTCATTGAGCTCTTGCTGTGGTTGTCACGGTTTCAACTTCATACACTTTTGTATGTTCCAAAGATGATGCGTGAATCTTTGCACAAATAAAGTAGCCAGTTCTACAACACAAGTGTGTGGTGCATCAAAAAATACATTTGAAAGTTTATTGGTTAAAATCCTTTTTTTTGGGTTAAGAAAACAAAAGGTTTAAGAGTACATCAGTGGTCTGGTAGAACAGAGTAGACTCTGTACTGTATCGACAAACAGATAGTTAGACTCTCTGGTTCTTACAATGCCTTCAGTGCTCATGTTGTCCTGAAGCATGTGGATGAAGGTGGAATGAAACTCGCTGCCAGGACAGTGGTCTGGACAGAAGGCATCACTGCTCTCTGTCATCTCCAGCTTCTGACTCCTCTCAGCCCCCAGTAGGTAGAGAGTCCACAGGTCTTTGGGAACAGAAGTGGGGCTAAGGTGTTCACAGACCTGGCAGAGCAGAGTACAGAAAAATTAAGCATGACAAGGAAGAAGAATCTGTGAAGCTACTGCCGTTTTCATTTGTCACAAAGCACTCTCTTCTGAAGAAATTCTTTTTTCCCTCTTCCTCATTCTCTCCACCCTTGCTTTCTGTTACATGTAGTAAAACAAATGTCAAAACTGCTGGTACACTCAGGTAGCACAACTTCCTGCTTCTCTTGTCATTGCATTTAAAAAAAACACCTAATTGTTGCCTATGAGGAAGTGGTTGAGATGAATTTTTATGTGTGTGTGTGCACCTTCCTCTGTTAAAGAGTTACATTTTTTTCCACATTGAGAGGGGGGGGGGGGGGCTGCACATTTAATAGTGAGAAAAAAATTACCTGCATGACCAGATGCTGTGGTCCACATTTGGCATTCCATTTGCTCCATGAGAACGCACAGGCAGAGGCAAAAAGAGCCATCTGTTCGTAGGCAGAATGCTCTGTGAGTGGGTCCTAAAGAGTAGAGAAACCACAAAGCACATTTTGTAACACTGGAAAGTGTGGACTGAAATGGACCAAAATGTAACTGACTTTTTAGTAAAGTTCATTCAAAGTAGAAGTCCATATTCTGAATATAATGTTTTATTTTTGCACAGAGCTATTGGGGTATAAACTGGAACCGTGCCTGTCAATGTGACACTGCATGCTGCCAATCTAAACAATGTAGTCTTTCAACTGGTGCCTTCAAAGCAAATGGATATGATTTATGTTCAATTTTCTTTTAATTTTACATGGTCTGATAACCTGTGAACATAATCCAATCTAATGCACCAAATGAATCCAATGCAACATGTTTTGCTTTTGATCCAATGAGGAGAAACTGACTTTGCTGTAGGTGTTGACATATTTTTCAGTGAACTCATTCACAAACACGTTGATCCCTGCGTTCAACATGGCTCTCTGCAAGGCGGGGCCACTCATCCACTTCCCTGTAAGGTGAGAAACACCTTTCATCCGGTCCAACTGCAACATACACTGGTTACTCTATGAGTCAAACAGATAAAAAGGAAGAAAAAAAACACAATCTAATACTCAGACTGCACCCAATGACACTACGCACAGTCACTCACTTTTCATTGTCTGACCTGGATGGTGATGCTCAAGTCAAGGAGGGCTCCCTTTATGGTGAAAAGAGCTGAATTTTGGCCCAGTGGTCTGAGCTCCCAGCTCAGAAAGGGAAAATTGGCGTAATTGTCTTGTACTAGAACAAAGGCTTGGAAGGAGTCCATCTTGAAGGAGATCCTGGACTCCTCCTCCTTGTAAGAAACATCAGTCATACCATCCATCCTCCACTGCTTCCCTGGATAAGTAATTAGTTATAATTCCCACAATGTTAGACACTTAGATTTTCAATGTCATCTTTAACTGGAAATATTTTTATGATGTATATTAGTATTATTATTGATAATGTATAGCTCTGGAAGAAACCACTCCAAATTCCCAGACCTGAAAGTACAACCAACCAATGGTCATAGGTCATGAAATGTGATCAAGTGGAAGATGGATGGGTACAATGCATCAAACACAACAGAGCTGAAGACATTCTTGTGTGAGTTGTGGCATAAAGAACATGTTCAGATGTATGAAAGCTGTGACTGATGATCAGGGTTTTTCCACCACTTTTTTTCTCAAGGTCTGGAAACACCACCTTTTTATAATTCAGTTGTTATTTTCTTAAAATAACTAATAAAGAAAATCTTTTCTTTTTTAATTTGGAATTTAAAAGAAATATTGTCAGTTTCTACAATAAAAAAATGTACATCCTATTTACAAAATGTTGTATTTATACTTGAGAAATCATTGAGGTATAGTAGCCCTTTTGTTTGCAAAAAAAAAAAAAAAAAAACATTATCAAGACATGTGATAATACCATAAAAATATAAAATATAGTTACATAGACTCAAATAAACTAAATGAAAAATAAAATAAAGTTTTATGAAACAAGTACAAATACAGAAAGGGAGGATTAGAATTTTCCTTTAAATGACCAGAAGGGACACATGTATTTAATTTTACTATAAGTAAATAAAACAGTGGTCTCTCTGTTTTTTCCTATTTTGCAAATTTGGACTGTCCTACCTGCAGCATCCCAACAAGCCACTTTTGGGGTTTCCAAGAACACAACAGAGTCAGGCAGCATCACAGACACCCCAACTGAGCAGCTGAAGGCCTCACTGTCGTCTAATTTATTAGAGAATGATCCGGGAATCTGGGATTGTTCATTTGGGTAGGGAAATATCTGTAACCCTGTGTCCAAAATCTGTAAAAACACAGTCAAGGGAGGGTGATGGGTGAGGTTAATCATAGAAAAAATTATTAGAACACCCCTTTTTTTCCTCAGTTTCTTGTTCATTTTAATGCCTGGTACAACTAAAGGTTAATTTCTTTGGATGAATATAATGATATCAACAAAAATATCTCATAACAGTTTAATTTCAGAGCTCATATCTATCCATTTTCTATGTTTTCTTGATAAAAACTAAAAACACTTCAGTTCTTACATCGACATCTATGACATTGTACTGACAAAAACAGTGTTTTTAGACATTCCATGTTTTCTTTTCTGTCTGTTTTAGTCACATGATACACACAGGAGTTAGTACTTGTTTGCATAACCTCTGTTTTTGATTACTTTTGATGGTCTCTTTTTTTTCCATGACTGTAGGTGCCAAACCTAGTGGAAAACATGCGGAGAACCAGTGCTCTTCTTCTCACCTGCCTAATTACCCAGCCATTGACTTTGTGAGCCTGTGGTGGCAGGTGGAAAACATCATAGAAGAAGACTCCACCGAGGGGCGTGTACTGCATCAAGTCCACCACTCTCTCTCTGTGCTCTGTCGACAATACGGCTGGAGAAGTCAACTCCCCTTCAGCTAAAAATAAAAGACAAAATCATTCATAGCAGATAAACTCTAAGGCCTTTCCTGTTGTTTAGCTTTTCATTTGTCTTTGCTTTGGATCGAATTCTTTGGCAAGAGAATTTGTTAAACACACCATTTGTAATTGGTTAACCATATACAGTAAACTGCAGACTGATAATCAGTTACAATACGTTTACTGTCTGAGTGGAATATTTTGCTTCCGTTTATGCTGGATTTGCTTTGGAACGCAAACAACGCTTAAACATTTAAAAAATTTTAAGTTCATAGTTTCTTTCTTGTTTTAGACTAGATGTGTATGGCAGATAAACCCGTTTGAGTGACATCATGGTTTAACCAAGTGCAGTGAGGCTCTGTTTCTGTTTGCATGTGGATTATCAGGATATTTCAGGGTTGCTGTCTTACCACACAGTGTCTCCATCTGTGTCGGTATCTGGCTTTGCTGACCTTCTACAGGAGCAGTGCTATTTGTCCTTGACTGAAGGCTGGCTGTACTCTACAAAACACGCACACAGATTAAAACCATTACACATAATAATTCATGAATCCTTCTGGATGACCTTACCTTCCCCCCTACAGATTCTTGGATAGACTTTTCTTCTTCATCTGCTTTTATTTGCGGCACATTTTCATTTTCTGTAACCTCTTCCTCCGCTTCTCCTGTTGTCTCCTCTAGGTCTACTAAGAAATCATCACCTCCTGCAAATGACCTGTTGCCACAACCATGAAAAGTGACTATTAAATGACTGCAGAATCCAGTATTAGCAGGACTAAAATCTTGATCAAACAAACACCTGTGGCTGGGTGTCTGTATTTTTAGGTGAGTCATCCTGGCCAGTGAGGATAGGTGATCGTAGTGTGTGTGGAGGATCCGAACAGCTATATCTTTCACTGCCAGCTGCTTGGGGAGCTCAAAGCCCAGGCTGACCTCCTCAAAGTTAAAACCTTTAAACCTGGATAAGTCAGTTGGAAAAAACAAAAAAACAAGTTAGATGTAATGTGAATCAGTCATGCAGTGACCTGTAAGAAAAAAAAGGACTAGATGGTACAATCTTGGAATCCATATTTCCTAAGGTGGTGGTTATACTACGAACTGGAAATAAGACAAGTGAAGAGGATCACTGGGGTCATCGGGGGGGGGGCTAGGCTCCTTCTCAGCATTGGAAAGGGATCTAATAACCTGCTGCAAGGCCCGTCCTCACATTCCCATGTCCTTCAACAACAGGATTGCAGAGTGTCCAACAAACCCTCTACACTAGGGTTGCCAACTCCCTGAAAAAAATAAGGGACACCTCGTTGGCAGGGCCGACCAACCCAACTGCCTTCACCCCTCCAGGGGTAGTGAATTTATTTAGCCTTTTTTGTGTGTGTGTGAAAAAGTGTGTCCTTTTTCAGATCAATATGGGACATGTACTTTTGTTTCTAAATACGGGAGGATTGCTTTTTTCAAGGGACGGTTGGAAAACTATTCTACTCCCAACCTCCACTGGGTAGATCCTGACTTTCCACATGCTCTGCTCTGCATCAGCTGCTAGCTCTGAGTACTTCAGGCTCTTTCATTCATAGGCTCTTCGACTGAGTCCTCCCACAGCGCGGTCAGCTCCACTAAGAAGACAGTACGAAGGGTGGAGGTCCAAAGGACAAGGTCAGACCTGAGGTTTGTTACTGTGATCTCAGTGTGGAAGCAAAATTGCTGATTTCATTCATTCATCTTCTGAACCCACTTTATCCTCATGGAGGTCACTTGGATCCTATCCAAGCTACTTAAGGGTGATAGACCGGTACACCCTGGACATGTGACCAGTTTATCACAGGACTGAACATATAGAGACAAACAATCACTGTCACATTCACACCTATGGACAATTTAGATTAACTGATTAACCTATCCGTGCATGTGTTTGGATGGTGGGAGAAAACTGAAGTACTTGGAAGAGAACCCATGCAGATGTGGGGAGAACATGCAAACTTCATACAGAAAAGTCCCAGCAACAGCTGGTGTTGGTAGGACTTCTTGCTGTAAGGCATGAGTATTATCCACTGCACCACTGTGTACTTGCTGATTTAGATCAGAGCTTATAGTTTCCAATCTTGTGCCTTGCAAAGAAGGCCAGGATATGGACTAGTAAGAAACACCTAAGTTCCAAGGAAAATTATACTGAAAATAATGTAGAACTAGTCAAAAACTAATTTCATAGAAACATATTTCACTGTTACCTTGGATTCTTCTTGAGGTTGGCCCAGAGGCAGAGTGTAACATTCTCATCTTTGACCACAGTTTGCATATTACCTGTTTCAATGTCAATATTTGCACTAGCTTCCTGAAACAGACAAAATCCAAAGAAACATTAGAAAATGGTGTATGTATACATCAGTTGCCAGATATTTGTCAAAATTCAACAAATAGAAGAATACACAGGCAACCAATGCATAGTGAAAATAAATACATTTATGTATATTCTGCTTTACATTACGATGTGCAAGGCTAGAAGCATTTATTTTTCTTTACCTTAAGAATGTCCTCAGTGGCGAGGTTGTGTTTAGAATGAATTAGCTCCTGCAGATCTATGAAAGCCTCCTGGTACTTCTGACCCTCTGTGAGATCTGTACCATCTCTGTGAAGATCTTCAAGCTCATCAGTTAACTGTATGGGACCATTTTATCAGTGATTGTCTTTTAGAATAATATTTTATCATCATCAATTTATTTGCACTGATCAAATACTGAAAATCTCTACTCTACTGTGAGGACCCCCCCTCCCCCCCCACTCCCTCCTTCTCTTCTCCTCCCCCTGTCTCTACCTGTCAGGTCTGGCATCGAAATGTGGCTAAAACAAGGAAAACTCATAATAAAGACAGTAAAATATCAAGGGCAAACTCATATACTCCATGAAGTTTCCCTTGGCAAAGCAAAT
>JAPSES010000120.1:1800287-1830289 GCA_029822895.1 Maxillicosta whitleyi | reverse complement strand
AGAGATACCATCGGAGGGTTAGGACCCAATTGACTCTTTAGGATTTTGCATAAGAAATGGAAACCCTTTGTCCAGACAAGTACAGGATCAGTACATGTGAATGAGTGAAGCATAATAATGTGTTATTTTAAGAGATTAGCCTGTGATGCCTTTGTTCTGGGTGAAAACAAACTACTGTTTTGAGACTTTTTCTTGTTTTTTTGTTTTTTTTCCTAATATTGTTTTGGAGTTCTACTGTGGTCACCTACAGCTTCTATGTGTCACACACTGACAGTCAAACACTAAAAAGTATGACACATGACATAGTAATCCCTAATATTAAAATTCAAGTCTGACCATTTAGCGCCAGTAAAACCATACAAACCACATATGTATGTTTATCCTACCTGAAACACATCTGTCCACACCACTGCCTTCAGACCACCCTGTAACAATAGAGACCAGAAACAATACAAGTGCTCGAATGTTGAAGTCATGAACATACAATTACTTTGTGGAGATACTGTGGCTGAAGACAGTGCGGTAACCTGCTGTTAAACACTGGTTAATGTGTCATAGTGGTTTTTCTTACATACCAACGTGCAGTAAAAGGTGCAAACCACACCTGTGGATATTAATGCACCCCACAGATCCATGCCAGTCACTAAAAAGAACATGAAAAAGAAAAGAAGGAGCCTTTGATGCACAGGTCAGTCAACAAACAGCTTCAGTGTCAGCAGGTATAACTGATATCTGAACACTGTGGGCCTGAACTAATGTACCTTGGTTTAAAGCAAGAGCTGGAGCATAAATGACTATTCCAGTGTAGAGGATCTGTAACAGTAATGACATAAATGACCCATTAGAGGTTTGACCCACTGGAGCCAAAGCCCTGTTGTTATGTGCTGACTGGTTTATTACGCACTGTTTGAACAATGAAGAGCATAGTTCCCAGCAGACGAGTGGCTCTGTTAAAACGCAGCTCCAGATACTTGATGAAGGAGAGAAAAGAAAAGACATAAAAGGGCACAATGAGACTTTGTCTGAGCTCAAAACAACCTTTTATATGATAATCACATCAAAAGTTGAGTACTGAGAATTCAGAATTGACCAAAAATATTTAACGTCCTTCGCTTTGAAAATGAGATTGCTGAAGAACAGTGGTCGATATTCCTTTAAGTTTACGTTGCAATACCATATCTTTTGAGTACATGTAGCAGCAGAACCTTTGTTTGATGTACAATTACACAAAGCATACACATAAAGTTTGAATAAAATATTTTTTACCTCCTCTTGTGAACTTATTGTGACAGTGTGATTTATTCATAATAAAGTGTAACTGGGGCTCAGTATGTAAGCATTACAGGTCAAAGGTGATTACTGGTGTGTATAAACAGGAATAAAAAGAGGAATGTGTCTGATGAAAAATGTGCAAAAGTGTAATTTTTTTCTGTGATGAGACTATAGCTGTCTTATAAGAC
The DNA here is from genome assembly GCA_029822895.1 of Maxillicosta whitleyi. Classification (NCBI taxonomy): domain Eukaryota; kingdom Metazoa; phylum Chordata; class Actinopteri; order Perciformes; family Neosebastidae; genus Maxillicosta; species Maxillicosta whitleyi. The sequence continues at coordinate 1,828,829 of JAPSES010000120.1, read as the reverse complement.
TGTAATTGTTATATTGTACATTGCTGTATAATGTACAGCATCTTAGAACAGGAACTGTGGTCTCACCTCATATGTGCTGGTGATGGCCAGTCTGTAGAAGACTGGCAGAAAGATCTCTGATGTGACTATCATGGTCAATACATAGGAGATGGCAAAAAATCCAATGCTAGCTCCATAGCGGTACACCTACAAAACAGGTATGATATGAAAGATGTTCAGGTTGCAAAAATGTCAAATCCTCATTCTCATCATCCTGGGTATGTCGTACGGAGCGAGTGAGCAGAGTGTTCCCTTGTTCTGCATTGGAATGTCTGGTTTTTAGGTGTTTCTCTGTTTTTCAGCCACAGATTGATCCACAATGTAAACAGACTTCAAACTACAAGTAGCAATTTGTGCTTATCTACTCAGAAAGAGGTTGATTTTGTGCACAATATATGGTTATTCTTTAATTTACATCCATGCAAATGCACAGGTGCAACGTTGACACTGTCTGCTAGTATTTTAGTTTGTAATGAAGTCTTCCCTTGTGAATTACATGCTGTATTGAAGTCTAGTGTGTACCAGTTTGGTGCCTGCCCACACAATTTATGTAGTCCTTTTGTGGATCTAATTACACTGGTCTACAACTAAAATGCTTATGGAGTAAAAGTAGTGAAATTTTACTGCATGTGCGTCACTGATAAGGAAAAATCCAGTCTTAAATGCTGGTTTGATGAAGTTTCTTACATATGGTCTTGGGTCAAAATGTGAAATTTGAGAATTAATGATTGAATGGGTTTTACTCCAAAGGAATATTAGTGTCAGAGCTACCAGATCTACTTCAAAACTTTGTCTGCACATGACAATTTATTCACTTTACAGGTTCTATCTAGGGGAAGATTTATAAATCTACTGTATAAATGTATATAAACCAACATATATGTGTAATAACGCTTCATCATATGCCATGAAAATATCAGCAAATGAGCACTTTGGTCATTTGTTTTCCAATTAATCTTATTAAAATAGTTACCATTAAGCACATTTCATCTCTGAAGCAGATAATTAAAAAAAATAAAGTACACTTATATTTATAGCCAATATATGAAGCAAACATGTCAAACTGAATGTATATTCTCTGCATTAGAGTTAGTTGTGACTTTATAACAAACTTGTAGGACACAGTGGTCCATTGCTCTTCTAATTGCTTGTACACTCTGACATGTGAAAACGTTATTGACAGTTGTTCTATTCAGTACAATGTGTAGTTATTCCTTTGTCTGTGTATTTAAAAAAAAAAAGGTTTGGATGTAACGCACTGTCAAATCAAATCACAAGTATGTATGTAACATGTTTTGGTAGTTTGGTGTGGGGTTTAGATGTATTAGTAACTCTACTTTCTTTGTGTTGCATTTGAAAAAAGGAAAAAAAAATCCCTGAAGCCCTATATATTCTTCTGCCTTCCTCTTCTGTTTCTATATCTGCACTTTTACTACAGTCTTTCACAAACGTCATCCTGCAGACTGAAGAGTCAAATAATTATTTTCAACAAGGAAGATTTTTCAATGAGGAATCAGACATGAAGTCAACCTAGTGTGACTGTACCTCAGCTGGATTGGATAAAACTGTGATGGCAGACATGAAGCTGGCAGTCAGAGACAGGGAGACAGGCAGGGCTGTCAGTCTTCGTCCCCCCATTAGGAAGTCTGCAGAGCTTCTCTGGTCCCTGTCCACCCAGGCATAGTAGATCCCAACGGCAGCAGACATCACCAGCATGAGAGCAAACACCACATAGTCACCCATCGCAAAGGAGCCAGTTACTGAAGAGCCCCCCGACATTCTGGTCAAACCAAAACTAAAAAATATTACCAAGAAACTCCTCAGAAAAGTAATCAAACTGTTTCATGTGTGTTGAACTCAGAGTGGTTCCGAATGAATAAATAGTCTGGCACCATCATCATCAACATGTCACTCAACGCTGAGTTGAAAGAAGGAGTGTATGTGTCTGTGTGTGGGGGGTGTGGGATTGTGTGTGACTGCATTCCAGGCAGGTACATGTGGAGTCAAGAGGCTACACCACTGTATTGTCCACTTGACCACAGGGTAACAGACACTGCACTCCACACACCAAAAACAGAATGCTTGGAAAACACTGAATCTTGCAATATGCCGAAAAACTTTATTGAAGATAAGAAAGAACCAGATACAGGTAATCTGGAAGAAAAAGCAGTAGATGAAACATGTATGTAGCTATATGTCATTGATTACTTCTGTTTTTCCAGTTTAATCATTTCAAAATGAGGAAAAACACGTTATACTGTCATGTCTTAGATACATATGCTGCCAAGAGCAAACAAACAAAAATCACCATCAAAATTATGACATGCAGGCTTAAATTTGAGTCTTAACAGGACCTCTGTTCTAACAAAACAGAAGAAAAGCCAAATTGTGGCCTTAATACAAAAATGTCAGCGTTGGCTTTGACTGTCAACGAGTGAAGCCCCCTAGTGGATAGAAATGTAAACAAACACTGAGGCTAATGATGGCTCATTTTAACGTAGTAAGTCAAAAAAAGGAGTGAAGTTAAAGAACAAACCATATTTAAAAGGGAGATTAATTAACAATGCACCAAACATAACATAAAAAATTAAAAATGCATCTGGTGGCCATGAGTTGATTAAAATACAGCTCCCTACAATAGATATTTTTTGATATCATTCACAGACCTTCAATTAAGTTGGCCTAAAAAATACAAAAAACAAGTTTCTTATCTATTTTTTGATTTTAATGGTTGTGGATCATCTTCTCTCTAAAAAAATGAAATCATTTTACTTCCACCGTTGATGCTCATGCGTACGCTCTTTGTTCGCACAAACGAAACCGGAAGTATGGATGAAGTTACTCTCTTGGCTCTTCCGCGACCATGCGGACCGATAATTTCCCATGATGCTTTGTTCATCATGTCTGCCCCCTGATGTCGGCGTGTGTGTAAACAGTAGTAACATCTAGGAGGCAACTCTAACTGTATTTTTAATGAAAAGTTTTATAACGGGCGCACATTTTTGTATCAGTTCTCTCGTGTTTGGTTGGCGAAGCAGGCGAAAATGAAGATTAAATCCAAGTCTTCGTATCATAAATCTGACAATACTTACAAGGTAAGAGGCGCATTCATAACGCTAATACAGCATGGTGCAAGCAGAGAAAAAGTACAGTGAGCATATTTGGTTGGTATTGGAATTGCAGTGATCATAGTCCAGATACTAGTTGTGATATATTTGTACTTGGTTCATTATTAGTTCATTGTTACCCACACATTCTAAGGTTTGTGCCTTGTCTTCCAACTATGGTAATATAAAAACTGTAATGCTTGTGTTTTTCAGTTTCTCACGTTTGCTGAGAGACTTTCCAATGTGAACATTGATGTGATCCATCGCATAGATAGGACTGGGTCTTATGCAGAGGTATGAACAACCAGGAATAACCTCCTCTCTCATCCTTTCACAAGCGCTGTTTTGTTTTTGTCTCTCTGTTGTAATGCTGCCTTTGCTCCCTCGCAGGAAGTAGAAACCTACTTTTCTGAAGGACTTACAAAATGGAGAGACCTCAATTTAACAGAACATTTTAGTACGTAAAGCATAAAGACACATGTGTTTTTATTCAACTTTGAAAAATGTTATATTCCATGTTTCACTCCCTCTGATGTTTCCCCTTCTCTGTTTGCAGCAACATTTTTGAAAGAGGTTTCCAACAAGAGTCAGTCCTTCAACATGCTGGTTTTCCATCAGAAGACCATAGTGGGGAGCCTGAAAACACACCTAGCCGTGAAAAACAGTCTGGCCTCCCAGCCACTGTTGGAGTAAGTTCACTCTTGTAGTGTGCAGTGTTGGGAGAAATATTGAAATACATACTCAAGTAAAAGTACTTCCACTCTGCTGTGAAAACAGTACAAGTAAATCAGGTGCTTGTGCAGGTCTTTAAAGTCTTGAAATGTCTGGAATTTTGTATAAAAGTCTTAATAAAGTAGTCATAGTTTAATTTTAGAATATGGTCAACATTTTAGAGTATGCTCAGAGGCATATAATCTTGTAAGATAAGAAATATATACGACGAAAGTAAGACTGGTTATGATGTTTCTAAGTGGTGGCTTTGGCTCAGTTGGTAGAGCAGGTTGTCCAGTGACCGAAGGGTTGGTGGTTCAAATCCTGACTCCTACTGTCCATATGTCAAAGGGCACCAAGTTGTCAAAAAGAGTTATATACATTCAGTCCATTTACTAAGTCCAGGAAGTTTCTTGTGAAACTGTTAATAATCACTCACTTTAGTGATTTTCACTTGTTTTGAAAATGTTTGTGAATGTTTGTGCTTGAGTGCTCAGAAAACACATCTATTTTCACTTTTATGGCAGTGCTTCTTTAGTTGTTTAGTTTGTGACTCGAGTTCACTCTTTGTTTTTCCTTGTTTTCTTTCTTCAGTCTGGTAGTGCAGCTTGCCAGAGATCTGCAGACTGACTTCTACCCCCACTTCCCTGACTTCTTCATCATCATCACCTCTTTACTCGACACTAAGGACACAGAGGTTCTAGAGTGGGCTTTCACATGCCTCTCTTACCTCTTCAAGTACCTGTGGAGGCTCATGGTGAAGGACATGGTCAACATCCACAGGTGGGAAATAAAGACTGATTGAGATTCTGCCAGTGTCTGTTTTTTTACTAATTAAACTTGAAGTCTGAGGTTTTGTCATTTTACTGTTATTAATAGTTCTTTTCATCCCTCAGTTTGTACAGCACACTGTTAGCACACAAGAAGGAGCACATCAGGAAATTTGCTGCTGAAAGTTTTTCTTTTTTGATGAGAAAAGTAAGTGGTAGTCCTGTGATCTCATTTGTCATTGGAGTCTCTGTGGCTCTGTCTAAGTCGGTCACATGATGGTTCTGGTTTCCCACAGGTTCCAGATCTTGACGCCTTGTTGAGTCACGTGTTCTCAGACCTGGAGACATACCCTGACAAGGCAGAGGGAACGGGTCAGCTGCTGTTTGATATGTGCAAAGGAGTCCGAAACATGTTCCACTCCTGCACTGCAACAGTGAGTTTCTCTTATAAACACTCGGCCTTATCACATGTACACTCAATTGTGATGCTTCTGCTGCAGATTTTTAGTGAAGATATTTGGTTTTACAAGTTGTAATGGGGCGAGGTCAAGGGTGTCACAGATGGACAGCCCACTACTTTTTGATTCATAACTTTTGAATCAGACAAGTTTAAGACAAATATTACACATAATTGTAAAGGTCTAAATGGCATCTTAAACATACTCAAAGGACAAAATTTTGTTTTAAATATTTTTAAATGACAAATATCAAAAACTACCAAAAATTAATGTCTGATTTTTTTTTTTTTTTTTGCAATAATTACAAAGTTCTCAAAAGTGAGGTTCGTATGACATTTTTATCCTAAAATGTATTCAGTTTATACCTTGTTAGAGGAAAACAATATTTTATCATACTTAATAGCAAGAGTTTTGAAAAATGGCAGTGTCACAGATGGACAACAAAAATAAATATCAAATTAAATATGTTTTATTTCAATTATCATATACATTTTTACAACATACAAATAATAATATCATATTCAAATGTATTTTGCATAGATATATGCATTTATTAATTTTAAACACTGTTTAGAATATATAATAATAAATAAATAATATATAGTATTATAAATAATATAATAGTCAAATACCAATGTATTTTGAATAAATTCTGTTTATTTTTTTTTATAAAATGAACCTGGAATGATGGCAGAAAACTTTGTCACTTTCCAAACCTTCACACTCATGAAACTGCTAAAAAAAATATTCACAAATGTTTTCTCATTTCAAAATATATTTTTCTGAAAATATAAGTAATGACCTACCCAAAAATATAAGTTTGATGTAGATTATTGGAATTAAATGTTTTTGACCAGATGTTAACTGTCCCTTGACTTCACCCAATGAACAAAATGGACCAGGCTTTTTGTTTGTATTGAAAACCTTATGAGTTCCACTATAAATATAATATATATATTTTTATGTAAGCCTAACTGCGTATTTACGGATAAAATACCCCTCTTTTATCTAAGTGTTTCTTCTCCTTCCCACCTGTTCCCAGGCTCTTCCTGTAGCTTTGCGTAAGCTGGGCTCCACTACCAGTCCGGGGGTGTCCTTGCCCTGGGACATTGTCAGGGATGCTCTGGATCACATGGCTCAGGCTGCAGCCAGTCATGTCAACAAAGAACATTTCTTGGTTATGTGGGAGTGCCTACAGGTATGGTTGGACATCACGGGTAATCATTGACCTTGTATTCTCTGCTTGTGTTGTTTGTTTGGTCTCTGTGTTAAACTCTGTGTTCTCCACACCTGTTGGGTCTTATTTCTGATGCTGTATAGGCCAGTATAGTTGAGGTTCTGGGTATAGTGGAGGCAAAAGGAGAAGAAGCAGCCCAGGCCGCAGAGCAGCTGGAGAGGCTGTTGTTCATCCTTCATACCCTCGTGTCTCATCGGAATGGAGCTAAGGTCACAAAGCCAGAAGCCGTCTGTCAGGTAAATAGAGGGTTTTAATAATTGGTACAGGAACACTCGGCTTCTGCAGCTGAACTTTCATCCCCTTCTGTTCTCTTCCCTGCAGACTGTGTTAAAGCTGATCCAGACCTCGGCTCTGCCAGCTTCCTGTTCCCGTCTGCTCCTCCAGATCATATCCTCGATCCTCCTTGGTGAGAACATCACCCTGCCCAAAGCTCTCATCCAGGAGGTTGTCCAAAAGGTTTGTATGTGATAGACAGAGGGAAGAAAAAGATGTTATCTGTTTGTCTGCTGGGATTATAAATGATATCCATAAATGTAAATGTGCCTTCACCAGTGTTTGCTGTGTTGAATGTGAAGGTCTCACTTCTTCCTCTCTGTCTTCTTCAGGTGTTTGGTAGTACAACAGGACACGATCTGATTTTAGAGTTCACGAAGGAAATGTTCACCATGAAAGAGTTTGAACAGGTAAACGGCTATAATCATACTTCAGTAGTGTAACTGTTTAACCCTTTCCCCTCTTCTCATTGATTTCTCTCTGTGACTCATCCCTCTCTCTCTCTCTTCTAGCTCTTCCTCCCCAGTCTGCTGCGTTTCACTGCGGGGTTATTCAGCTGTGGTGATCGTGTCGCTCTACTCTCTGGCCTGGAGGTGCTTGTGAGTCTGATCCTGGCCAAAGCACCACCTCCCACAGATGGCTCCATGGCCTTTGAAACCTACCCATTACTCTTTACCGGACAGACCACAGGGTGAGATATTTCCCTCTCTTGATCTAGCTCTTCATCTTCAACCATGTTGATTTGGAAGGGGCAACAATGCTTCCCTCTGTCTTTAGAGTGTTTAGGGATAAGGAGGCAGATCAGCCCAACTGTGAAATATCAGAGCAGCCGGCAGTACCAGAGCTGGTACTGTCATTCGTCAAATGTCCTGAAGAGCAGAACCAGCCCATCACTGATCTGTCACTTCCCTGGGCAGCTCTCATCCTGCTGCCACACCTCAGGTAACACACATATTTGTACCAACCCGCCCTTAACAGCTACAGTCGTACACATAATTATTAGACCACCCTTGTTTTCTTCGCTTTCTTCATCTTAATGCCTGGTACAACTAAAGGTACATTTGTTCATATAATATAATGATAACAACAGAAATAACTCAGAACAGTTTAATTTCAGAGCTGATATCTATCATTTTTCCATCTTTTCTTGATAATAACCAAAATTACTTCAGTTCTTACATTAATAGCTAAGGCATTGTAAAAACAGTACTTTTAGACATTCCATGTTTTTTCTGTCTGTTCTAGTCACATGATACACACAGGAGTTAGTACTTGATTGCATAACCATTGTTTTTGATGACTTCTGATGATCTAATCATTTTTTCCGCGATTGTATATACTGTATCAAAGTTTGCTTTTTGTGAGATGTTTGCTAAGACATGGTCAGAAAATTGAATGTCACCATAGATACTTCACTTGAATCTTCACACATTGTCACTTTCTCAAAATGCTGTGAAATGAACTTTCCTGTGTCTGTTGCTTTTACGTTTTCAGACCTCTGGCCTCAACTTGTGTCATTCCACCTGTGACAGCTCTTCTAAAGCATCTGCTGTGTGAAATTGAGACGGATAAACTGGGGAAAGGTCTGGGTTTTATTTCTGCCTTTTCAAATTTGGGCTCAGGCTGTTTTTTCTCCTTGAAATTATTTTCTATAACACAACTGCCAAAACTGTTCATGACTCACTAATGCACACAATTAGACCTCCATAGTTCTCCTTTGAATATCCATTCATTTTGTCATGTCTATACCTGTGTCCATAACTTACCACATGTGTGTAACATTTTTTTTCTCTCTCCTGCTATCTCAGGTGCTCTGTATGTGGTAAGACAGGCCCTCAGCTGCCTCCTCACTCTGGACAGCTCTGCTCATGTGGTGTCACTCATCACTGTGGACAAAGTGACTTCACTTCTACGGTATAGCTTCTCCTATTTTTTATTTAAATTAGTTGAATCTTCAGTAAAAATGTGTGAATTGATTTAACCTTGAATGACTGTTTTGTGTGCGTGTGTGTGTGTTACTCTTACAGGAAGTTTCCCTCAGACCTGTCAGCCCTGCTTCTTGGAGATCTCTATTACACGCGCCTGGCACTGAGTGGTGTTTCTGAGCATTTATCCCATAATGCACTGCTGGAGCTTTTCCACATTCTGCACAGCAACCTCTCTTCTAACATCTCCATGGTAAATCATTCCTGTATTAATCTGCTGCTTTAACTAATTAACAGTATGACTGAATGTTTGATACAAATGAGTGCGTTTAATATTTGCATCTTTAACTTTTTAAGCTCATAAGATTCTCTATTTCTGCTACAGATTCGCTTGCTGACTCTCAGGATCCTCTCACACTTTGAGGCTGAGCTCCCTGCAAACACTGAGGTACAGATTCTGCATTTTATTGAAATTCATCAAATGTTATGATGATAACAGGGGGGGGGGTCTTAAAAAGTCTCAAAGTCTTGAATTTACAAGTCTACATTTAATACCTTGAAAAAGTTTTTAAAAGGCGTTAAATTTGTTACGATAGGTTTTGTGTTCTGTTGCCATGGACTTGTTTGTTGTATTGTGTTTAAGTGTGTCCAAGCTGCAAAGAAAGTAATGTTAGTCAATGCATTTCCAAACCGACAATTGATACTGAAATTAGGAACCAGTTATTGCTAAAGTTGCAGCCCCCGGTGAGAGACTACTTGGAACAATGAGAATCAAGTTGATGGAGTGAATAAATAGATTTTCCCAATTTCTAGGAGTCACAAACTTTTGTCAGTATGACTGTGAAATGGGCATTAAACACTGTTCCAAGTAGACTTAAAAAGTCTTACACTTAACTTGTAGAAACCTGTAGGAACCCTGTGTGTGGATGTTTCTGTTGTCCAGGGTGAGGATAATATGGAGGTGCAGCCGGTGTTTGCAGTTTGTCTTCAGGCAGAGCTGGTTCCAGCTTCGGTGCAGGACTACAGGGAAAAACTGCTTCACCTCCGGAAGCTGCGACATGACCTGGTACAACGCAGTCTGCCACAGGGGTCAGACAACAGCTTCCAGCAGGTACAGAGAAGAGGACACTCTGAACTTTGAGTTTTGCTGTCTACCATTTAGGAAAAAAATAGTATTAGTAGTATTTTAGTATATTAGTAGTATTAGTATTTTCCTTTTTTGTGGTGGCAGAGATCTCCAGCCTATTCAAAATGCAATGTTGACCAATAGAACAATATAACACTAATATAAACAACCTAATTGAGCAAATTGCATCACCATATTATAATCTCCTGGTCAGTGATCATTTCCAATAAAGATCTGTGGTAGGTCACTTCAGCCCATTTAAGATGGATCATTTTGTGTGTGCAGTATCTAGCAGTATAACAGTAGATCACATACAAATATTGAGAAAATAGGACATTTGTTGCCACCATATTCCAAAACATGTCCTAATTCCATTTCTTTTCCATAGGTGCCTCTGCGTTACCTCATCGCCATGCTGTTTGTCAATTTCAGGCCCCTATGGGATGCAGTCATTGAGCTACTTGTGTGAGTACACAGGATCGAATGGACTCATAACTAAACTGCTTATTTTTACCACACCCCCGAAAGGGGAGGCAAGGGCTATTGTTTTTGGTTTGTTTGTCAAGACTTTAGCAGCAAAACTATTGGTTGAATTCATACCAAATTAGGTTTATATATTACCAGTGACCCAGAATAGATCTGCTTACATTTTGGGAAAAGTAGGTTAGAGTTCAATTTTTTTTTTTTTATCTCCCTTTTACTTATAATGGGTTAAATTTCAAATGTCTATAAACACATCAATTTTGTTTCAATTTACTTCAAATTTGGCACATATATAGAGGCAATTGATATGCTGACATCAGCACATGCATAGACATGATGTCATCAGCTGGACTGATGCTAAAATACATGCGAGGGGTGGGGTTTGTTGTGCCTGGCACCTCTTGTTTTTAGCATTTTCAGTCAGCCACTGCTATATTTGTGAATAGGTGTTCACTGAACTCACATTCATGCTCTCTGATACAAATTGCTCTCTTTACACTTCATAGGAGTCATGCTAGAGGGATGGATAACAAGGACTTCTGGAGGGTCTACCATGAACAACTGGAGATGGTGGCTACATTTGCCGGTGAGGATGCAGAAGTCCTGCAGGATTATACTATAAGAACAATTGTTTATAATCTTTAAATGTGTAAATAAAATATGCTGAAAAACACATCTTCGTCTTTGCGCATCACAGAAAAAGAGCTGCAGGAGATTGATGAAGATGACGATAATGATGAAAAGGATGAGTCAAATCTTCAAGGCGAACCTGGCTGTGATGTCATAGAAAGCGGGGATGTGGGTGTGCTCTTCCTACAGCAGCTGAAGTTGACCTTTGACTCCAACGACAGGACCGACTTTCCTAATTTCCGCAGCCTGCTGTGGCGCGCCATGTCACAGTTTCCCGACAGAGTGGAACCACGCAGCCGTGAACTGAGCCCTCTGTTGCTTAGGTTTATCAGGTTCGTGTGCAGACGGATGATTCCTGCACTGCAAAAATCCAAATCTTACCAAGTGTATTTTTCTCATTTCTTGTCAAAATATCTCATCACAGTTAAAATAACACATAATCACCTAAAGAGTATAAGTGAGACATGAGAACTTATTTTTAGACAATAGATCTTGAAAATCTTATTTCAAGAAATCTTACCAATCTTTTTTCTTTTTTTTTTTTTTTTTTGCTTAATTCAATTAAATTAAAAAATATGCCAATAGAACAACTGAAAATTATGTTGGAAAGATTTGTTGAAATAAGGTTTTCAAGATCTGTTGTTTAAAAATAAGCTCTTATGTCACAGTTACAACATACTCTTTAGCTGAGTGTCTTATTTTAAGGGTGATGAGATTATTTTGATAAGAATGGAAAAAAAATACATTTGGTAAAATTTGGATTTTTACAGTGTAATTGATCATTTTTAGTGTAACTACCACATCCAGACATGTCATTGTTATTGTTGTTGTTGTTGGCAGGGATGAGTTTTACCCCACAGACCTGTTGGTGGCACCCACTCAAGACCTTAGGAAAAGAAATGACGTTGCCCTAGAGGAGTCTGGGATGGCAGTGGATGAACAGGAGGAGCAGGAGGAGCAGGAGGAAAGCAGACAGCAGAAGAAGGGGCTTCCAAGAAGAGCTGCAGCCAAGTAAGACAGTACTCATCTGGTAGATTCAAAATCACAATATCGATGGAGATGCTTGACTGGGAGTATAGATTTACAAGCCAGGAAAGTGTTAAAAGCACTTCTGTAAGTGTTCATGGGGTTTGTCTGATTTCTACAGGCAGCTGATCACCCATTTGAAGGTGTTTGCCAAGTTCACCAACCCTCGTTCCCTCTACATGGAGAGCAGCCTCAGTGAGCTCTACAATCAGGTAATCATGTCCTCAGTTTAACCAAAACAATGACTTGGATCACAGGAAGTGTATAAAAGGTATTTGTAGGAGCATGTAATATATAAATGTAAAAAAAACCTAAATCCATCCTCTCTTGTCTGGTGATGTTTTTGATTTGGTGACACTGAGGAGAGAGTGGTACTGTATAAAATATGCAAAGTTGAAATCACAATATGCTTTTACATTGTTTCTATTTGTTTTAAGTTTATATGTTTGACATGTATCTCAATGAATAACTTGTGCATTTACCTTAATAACTAATGAAGTTGACTGAAATTGAAACCACAGTTGTATTCGCAGTATTGCACAGATTAATTACAATAAGGCTTTATTGCCAAAATGTGCATCGGAAGTAGACTGATATATCTGGTGGTAGTTATATTGATTTTTTTTTTTTATCAGGCACATGCCTTAATTTTTTTTAAGCTGATATTTGATCAGCAGTAAAAATGTTGTAAGATATTTAATCAGGAACCTGTGTGGCCAGCACTTGACATTCAGTAAATGTTAAAGCAGTACTATATGTATGTGTGCTAATAATTTAATGTATGTTGCTGCTTAAAAATCTTAGTTACCGTAATTTCCAGACTATAGAGCGCATCTGATTACAAGCGTCACCCAGTACATTTTTAAAGGAAAAAACATTTTGTACATATATAAGCCGCATGTACCCACTCTTACCCTTTCTTCTCAAGTGCCCCCTGGATAAATTAGCCACATCATTGCATAAGCCGCAGAGTTGAAAGCGTGTGACAAAAGTCGTGGCTTATAGTCCGGAAATTACGGTATCTGGGTGTTTCAATTGTATTTTACAGTCAATGTGCTTTAAAACAAAAAGTTGCCTCAAACATCAGCTGACCAGACTTTTAAAAGCAGCATCAGTCTTAGAAAAAACCCATGTCGGTCCACCTCTATCATGCATCCCTTATCTAAACAAAACATTTCAGTGTTTACATATGTGTGAATGACTTTCCTTTTCGGCTTTCCAGTTGCTCTGCCATCAGGACCATCAGATTCAGCGAGTGGCACTGGAGTGTGTTCTCACATACAAAGACCCCAACATAGTGCCATACAAGTAAGAAGACTAATAATATTCCTCAATGGGGTCATTGTGAACATCTTCGATAGGAATCAGAGCTGTCATCCTCCTCCCTCTACAGTTACAGGATGTTTAATGATCTGTAGGAATGCTGTCCTCCTCTTCGGTGCTGATTCTTTCTCATTTTATGCCCTCTGCTGTCCGCTGCTAAGCTATCCATTTACTACAACCTGCAGAAAGACGTGTAGTTTCAGACAGGTTTGTGTTACAAGCACTTGTGAGGCTCTTTGTTCTGGATCTGGCTGTCCCACTGACCTAGTTTCAGGACATTGACAGATAAAAATATAATGGGTATACATGTATTCAGTCTATACTCCTAATGGCTTTTAATTGTGTAAAACATTTTAGGAACCACAATGTTTGCACACGTGAACTTCCATGGCACAGAGTTCCTCCATAGGGATACTGTATGATCTGTATGTACCAATGATTTGATCTATTGTCTGTTTATTCAGGGAAAATCTAGAGAGGCTTCTGGATGACAAACACTTCAAGGAGGAGATTGTACATTTTAATATCTCTGAGGAGACGGGGGTCGTTGAGGCTTCACACAGAGCTAGACTTATCCCACTGCTCATGAGGTATGTGTTTATCCTTTTTTTTTTTCTTCTGTCTAATAGAAGTAGTTTGTAAGTACCTTTTTGCCCCTTGGACACCCACCATCATACGATTGCTCTTCACCAAATCCTCTCATCTCCTTCATGTTTGGTATTTAGGTGCAACTTAGGAAGCTCTTGGGCAAGTTCTTTGGGTGTCGACCCTGACTTTAACCCATGAAGACCCAGTGTGACTTTTATGGCAGTTCCCAAATGATTTTTTTCCTCTAGATTTACCCTTTCTTAAGTGATTTACCAAAGTTTATTGTAATATTATCCTCTGTATTTTACATTTCTTAAGTAAAAGTCTGGTATTTTTTCCATATCTAACTTACGGATCATGTAGATGTTCATAAAAGAGTAATTTCAATGGATATTAGATCAGAAACATAGAAAACTGAAAATCAACCCCCTATTAACCCCCGAGTGCACAATTTGCCCACCTTTTTTTTTGCAGCAGTACTCACATTCACAATCACTAATATCCACTTTCTGTCAGTTCCTGTCATTTTGATCATTTTCTATATTTAAATTTAGGTAAAACATTTATGTTCTCAGAATCACTGGTTCTCTGTATTGTCTGTATCTCACAGGATCCTGTTTGGTCGTCTGCGCAGTAAAGCCGGCAGTAAGTTCCAGGGAAAGGCCAGTGCCGCTTCCCGGTCCTCCATCATTTTGCGCTTCCTTGCAGGATGCCAGGCTGAGGAACTAGGAATGTTTATCGACCTGTTGCTGGAGCCTGTCTGCCATCACAACCAAGGTAGGACACATCCAGACTCTCTCGAAACTTCTTTTTTTTTGACAACATACAATTTCACAAAAGAAGTCATATGAAACAGATGCACTTATTTTTGGGGGGATTTTGCTGATCACCTCAAAGTAATGTAAAATTCAGCCCTTAAGGTTTCTCTTTTGCCGTCCCTCTTTCCATCCTCAGGTTCTTGTCTGGCTGCAGTGGAGCGGGCAGTAGCTGAGACTGATGTGGGTGCTGTTCTGCCACTGGGCCGCCAGCACAGCCTCCTGAATATCATCAGTGTGGTGATTCACAAACTGGGCCACCTTATCCACATCTACCTGCCCAAGGTGTTGCAGATCCTGTTGTGTGTCACTGCCTCGGTGTCCACTGTCCTAGACAACAGGGACCAGGTAAAGAGCTTTTTGAAACAGATTATTGTGAAGGTTCAAATTCCTTTTGTTAATGTATAGATTTGTGGGATTGGCCAGAAATCCGAAGGAATGTTGGTGCACTTACTTTTTTATGGAATTGTGTTTCAAGAAGCTTGGATGTGAAATCAGTGTTTGCAATGTTCTGTCTCTTCTGTCCTAGTTTATGCTCAGCATGGGTTTCCCATGAAAGCTGTCTCCAATGATTAATGCAACGGATAGGGGATTATTAAACTTGAACATAACACATAGTAAAATTCTTTTTATGCCAGTCACAACTTTTTACATCTTCATATTTTTAAAACCTTTTTAAAAATTAACTTTAAATTTGGTTATTAAATTAAATTTGGCTATCTGTTTCAACCCTTTTTTAAATTCATCGATTTCTCTGTGTCTTTCCTTTTTGTCTGCAGCTGCGGGGTGGTTGCATCAGCCCTCTAAAGAACCTGAGGCGACTTGGGATTCTAAGGATTCTGGATTTTTTTGATGGTTTTGACTCCTACAGTTTCAGTCCCGATGAGGTGGATGCAGTTTTCCAGAGCGTGGTCTGGCCTCAGGTACATCTAACAGTCGTTTACGTACCTGTGGGTGTGGCATGTAGCGGTGGGGTTACAGACTGGACAGCCCTCCCTCATCCTACAGTAATTGTCACTTGAGTGTGACAGTGCCTGTTTTTGGTTTGTCCATCCTGGGCTACTGTAGAATTATGGTGAACTCTGGGAAAGAGGATCTTCTTCTTCTGTAGATATGTGACTCACTGTGAAATTTTAATTTATAGTCATTAATGTATTTATGTTAATAGAGTCCTAAAACATCTTACACATTGGTTCTTTAAATTTTATATTTCTTTTTGTGTAGGTGTGTCGTCTGCCCACAGAGAGCCCCTACTCTCCCACCCCTCTGCTCAAACTCATCCATTTGTGGTGCAAAAATGCCAGGTGAGGGTCTGAGTTTCTCTTCATCCGTCTGACTCCTCATCCTCCTGTCAGTGGACGAAGTCCGACTAAATTGAAGGATGATTTCTTTGTCTCTGTTTTAGGTACTTTCCCTTGTTGGCCAAGCATCAGACAAACAGCCCTGAGTGTGATGTACTCCTCAATGTTTTTGCCCTCCTGTCTGCCAAGAATGCTTCTCCAGTGACTATCACCATGGTGATGGACATAGCAGAGTCCCTGGCGACCACTGAAGACTTTGTTGCTTCAGACACTGAGACAGAATTGATTGTCAACAACTGTGTGTTCCCTCAGCCTGCAGAGAGTGCACTCATCACTGCAGGTTTGCACACTTTACATGTATAATAAATGTAAAGATTTAAAAAGAAAAAAAAAACATTGATTTTTATCTAATTTAATGGATACTTTTCAAAATGTATGTTGCTGCTTGTCTCTCAGATTCATTAAGTCAGGGCTCCAGGCTGCTGCTGCCTCATGTCTCCACCCTGCTGCAGTACCTCAGTGGAGTCGTACGCAACACAGAACGGCTCAAGAAGAAGAAGTTCAGAGCACAGGTGGCCAAAGAGCTCAACATCCTCTCCAAGTGAGTTTAATGCATCTGGACAGATTGTCTTTTTTTTTTAATTTTTTTTTTATCTCAATGATTCTTTTGCTTGGAGACAAATGTAATTGAACTTTTTTCAGTGAAGTGGCCATAAGATCACAGTTGAACTACCCACATCTTAACTTTAAATTGTGCCCCCTCTTTGCATCAGGGTCAGCCGATTTGTAAGCGACAAAGACCAAAGCTCTGTGCTCATCAGTCTGCTGCTACCGTACCTCCAGAAAAGCAACAACCCCCCGGTAGGACCTTGTTCTGCTGAAACAACTTTGACCCAAAACTCACACGAACATGTTCAGTTGTGTTCATTATCCTCTGTGTGTTGATTTCAGGAGACAGAAATTGACATCCTTGCTACGATACAGAATCTGTTGCGGCAGTGCACACAGCCCTCGGCTTTCCTGCGGCCACTCGCTAAGCTATTCTCTGTGATCCACAGCAAACTGCCTCGGCAAGCCCTTACGAACGTCTTCCAGGTATGATGACCAGAAACATGTGGTGTAATGATCACTCACTGATGATGGCAGTTTTTAATCTGTCTCTGTTACTCTGTTTTCAGACTCTCTCAGATCTGGAGCCGTCACTCACATATATCACTGATATAGCTACCAAGGTAAGATCATTTATAACCACGCCCCCCAAACGGGAGGCAAGGAGTATTGTTTTTGGTTCGATTTATTTGTTTGTTAACACTCTAGGAGAAAAGCTAATGAGAAACTATCATAGATTTCTGGTAACCCACAATAGATGTCATTTTGTTTTGGGAAAAGATTTGGTCAAACTAAAAAAAAAATGTACGAATTTTTAAAAATCTTTCTTTTTCCCATTTACTTATAATGGGTGAAATTTCACATGTCTGTAGCAGCAAACTATTGGTTGAATTCACACCAAATCCAAGAGGTTTTATTTTGTAATCAATAGTCTCTGTATTGTTCTGTGCTTATCCTCTCCAGCTGAATGCATTTGACAGTCGACACTTGGATGAAATCTACTTCGATGTGCGTTTGTCAGCTTTCCAAGATGCTACCAGGCATGTGAAAGACATGCAAACTCTGGACCTGGACTTCATTAGCACAATCATACATAACTGCTTCCACACTTATGAGGTAAGAAAGAAGAAAGCGATTAAGATTTTTTAATGCCTTTTTTGGTGTGGATTTGTGCTTACAGACTTGTTTGTTTCACTTTCCCCCCTCCCTTCCTACTCACATATGTTCAGATTGGTGACATGTCACTGGCAGACAACGCCACCTTATGTCTCTCTGCAGTCATCACCCAGATGGTAGCGGTTGGTGCTGGAGAACAGGTGTACAGGGACATCATACAACACACCATCTTGGATGCAGTGCACAAGGGATTACGCAGCAAAACAGAGGTAAATACACAAGCACAAGTATATGACAAATCCTACATTATGGCTAGTAATACTGGTTATGTATGAAACCACTGATCACCAGCCTAAAGCCAGTTTAATTATGTGGTCTCATCGCTTTTTCAGAATGTTCAGCATGAATACACAACCATTCTCGCCTGCTTGGTGAAGACTTTTCCTTCCAAAAAAGACTTCAGAGACTTGGTGCAGCTGACCGACTACAATGACCCTGAATCAGACTTCTTTGAGCACATGAAGCACATCCAGGTGAGACAGAATAATATTCATGCAGCACTTTCCATTCAGTTTTTACCTTTGTTCTACCTCTTACGTATAAATGGGGGTTCTCTCTCTGATTAGATCCATCGTCGAGGTCGTGCCCTACGGAAGCTGGCCAAGAGTCTGACTGAGGGCACTGTGGTCATGACATCTCGCTCCCTCCAGAATTATATCATGCCTTATGCCATGACTGCCCTCCTGGATGAAAAAATGCTGAAGGTGACTCCCGCACTACCCGTCATTTACTCATTCAACTCTTATTTACACTTAGAAAATATACTGAGATGAAGGTCTTCTTTTCAGTATAAATGAGTAAAATAAACATCAGGGTTCCTACACAAGTATGGAAAGCATAGAAAAGTATGGATTTTGATTTGATAAATTTACAGGTCTTGAAAAGTATGGAAAATGGAAACACATGTATGGAAAAAATATTCATGTTTCTAATTTCTAAGACATAAAATGATGTCTATCTAAAAAAAAGAAATGGATCGACCTGTTTTAAGGCACTTGCTAGTGCAGCTAAAATGTTTGTGTGAGAGCACATACAGTCGGCTATGCATCCCAGAAAACATTTGGGCAGATTGACAGGTTGAATGCCCCATCCTTTTGCTCTTATCCTCCTCCAACCCATTTTAAGCCCCGCCCAGGTGTCGTCAGGTTTCACTGCTGCTTTGACAGACAGGTGATATCCATACACGGTTTGTGAGTGAACTATTCACCATGCCTGGTATAATCCTTGGCGACTGGCTCATAAATCCCAAACATAAAGACTGGTTGGAATTTTTTTTTACCAAGACATCTGGAAGTTAGCGTTTGGAAAGAGTATGGAATTTTGAAATTTCTAATTAGTAGGAACCCTGAAACACGACAAAAAACAACAAAGGCATTTCAGGAACATACTCAGTCATTAGTAATTGAAATGCAACACAAATTATCATTAAATTAAATGAAAACATCAACAAGGAAAATGTCATTAAAAGACCCCCAAAAAAATACCAACAAAGTAAGTACAGAATCATTCTGTCATTAGTTTTTATTTGTATGACAGCAGCACAGATTAAAAGACAGCAGTGGAGTGATATGTGACAATAAAACCAGTGTGACCTGAAGTTAAATAAATGCCAGCGGCCATCACATCTCGTAGATAGGGAGGGCCACCCAATCTTTGCATACAGCTCACAATGATATTATATAACAAATTACCTCCAAATGCTTGAAGATTGTAGCTGAGAAATGCATAGTGATTAAAAATAGATGTTCAGATGTTGTTTAGATAAGCATCTTTCTACAACACAGAGGATAGTTTGATTAATTCCTATAAATTATATTTTCACCTCATCTTTCCAAAGTCTTTCACGATACCAGTACAACTGTTGGTAAAGTTGATGAGATTTAGTCATGAATATATGGAGTATCTGCATGGTTGCATCCTAACTTATCATCTTATCACATTCAGTATGAGAACATGACTTCAGCATCAGTGGAGGTGGTGGGTGCAGTGTGTCGCAGGCTCTCCTGGTCCAAGTACCTGTACTTCCTCAAACACTTCATCCATATCCTGCAGACTGCACAAGCTGAGCAGAAGCTCGCTGTTAGGTAGGAGTTGTCTGTCTTGTTCTTTTGCCTTGAAATGCATTTAGTATTATACCATAAAATGTTTATTAACACCCCCCCCCCCACACACACACACACACACACATACACACACACACTCCTCCTTCCCTTTTACTTCCAGTTTGCTAGTCACAGTTCTGGAGGCGTACCACTTTGACCACCAGACCCTCAGTAAAGAAATGGAAGCTGCTGAAGCCAGAGAAGGTGAGTAACTAAACTGGTTTGATCTAAGATGTTCTCATGCATCTTCCTCTGTTGTGTTGTCCTATATGTTTAAATAATTCAACATGATGTTGGACTGGTTAGCACTGATGCCTCACAGCAAGAAGGTCCTGAGTTCAATTCCAACACTTCCCATCATCTCAACACATGCACTGATAGGTTACTTGATTAACCTAAATTGCCCATAGGTGTGAATGTGAGAGTGGTTGTTTGTTTGTGTCTATACGTCAACACTTACGTCAATGAACTGATCACATGTCCAGGGTGTATTCCACCTTCACCCATAAGTAGCTGGGATAGGCTCCCTAGTGAGGATGAAGATAATGAATGAATGAACAATTCAACAAAACATTGAGTAAAACCAACTCCACTGATGCCTTTTGACACACTTTGTTTTGACATATGTAACATATTGTAGTGGTTATCACACAATACGAAAATTGCACATTTGTGATGAAAATGTGACAATGAGATGCATTATTTCAAAAACAAATCTGGATTTCTTTGTTATACCTATTTTACAAAGTGTGACATATTACATAATGCAGCATTTTATAGGAATGAGTGTAAATAGTGGATTTATATTTTGATTGTGTGCGTACTGTCTTTATGCTAAATAAACTAAGTACAACTTCCTGGTAAAGACTAAACATTTCTGCTTGTGGTTCAGTAATTTAAGTTCATTTGTTTTCTTGGAATTCGCATCTCTGCAAGGGGGGAAAGTGGCCATTGATGCAGATGATGATGGGGAGGACGATGCAGCCAATGAGTCTGATGCAAGTGACGATGAGGAAGCCATGGAGACAGACAGTAAGACTGCTCCGGCTGATGTTCCCATGGAAACAGACACCACTGATGGAGAAAAGGAAGCTGTCTCCAGTGAAGCAGCCACTACTGGTGTCATGAAGCTCATGGTGCCAAAACTCACCATGGTGACCAGCGGGCTGCCTCAGAGCAAAGAGGAACTGGAATCTCTGATCAGTGCCATCCATCGGACCATTAATGACAGTGTGCTTCCCCGCCTTCACAAGTGTCTCACTGCAAAAGTAAACTAAACTCACTCTGATCTTCAACATGTCTTCATATGCTCTGGCAGCTCTTTGCAGAAGTTGAATATGAATGTCCATATCTCTTATGTGCTGATTAGGTTCAGCGTGATGAGGAACACAAGGCGGTCAAGTCAAAGGATGTGAAGGATGAGGAGGTGGCCCGAGTACCGATCGCCTTCGCCATGGTCAAGCTGATGCAAACTCTGCCTCCACACATTATGGAGGCCAACCTGCCAGGGTAGGCAACTTTATGGTCTCTGCAAAATAGACTAGATTGACCAAGTATCTGTATGCATATAAGGAATTTGGCACAGTTTCCGTTTTTACTCTGTGTACATAGAAATGGACAAAACATCTTTGCTTAAACAGGGTTTCTGCAGGTCATTAAAAACTATTAGTAAGTTTCTTTTGGCTTTTCCCTTGATTTGGCACAGGTTTTTTACATCGGATGCCCTTCTTGACACAACCCTATAGGGATGTATAATGTAAAGGGCCCACTGGATTGAACTGATCATCCTCCGCAACAAAGTCAGTGGTGTAAACCACTAAGCTACCCAGTTGCTTCATTAAAAACCAGTAAAAGTCATTTAATAAATTTTGTCAAAATTGCCTTAAAAAAAGCATTAAATTTGAGATCCAGAGGCATTAAAAATTAAATACACTTGATGGAAAACAAAAGCATTGTTATTCTTGATTTATTTTGATTATATAAATGATAATTTGGATCAGAAGTATAGTGTGATGATTGAGAGGTGGAACCCTTTAATTGGCTATTGTTTATGGCTGATACACAGTCACAACACTGGATGCTTGGAATGTGATGTGCTGTGAGCATACTCATGCTGCGGCAAAAAAGCAGGAGTATAAGGAAATGTTGGAAAAATGGAAAATGCAAGTTTCACTAGAAGTGATTGGAGGAGGAACTTTTCAGGACCTGGTTAAAGCCTGTCAACGGTAAACAGTCATAAAACTATATATACAACTGTATCTGCGGTTGGACATGGACATTAAATTTGTTTAAAGTGGCATTAAAAAGCATTAAATTAGATTTGCTGATACCTGCAGAAACCCTGTTACAACACATGGAAAATGAAAGAACAAATAGTGTAGTCTGTTTGACTTGATTATTAGGGCAGCAGTGAGTAGGTCAAACCTGTTCCTGTAGCAAATGACTACTCAACACCTGTGTGTACTGTCCAGGATCCTGATTAAAGTGTGCATGCTGCTGAGGAATCGCTTCCAGGAAATTCGAGACGTGGCTCGTGGAACACTGATTAAAATTATAGAGACACTGGGCTTCAGGTACCTGCAGTACCTGCTCAAAGAGATGCAGAGTCTCCTTGTCAAGGGCTACCAGGTAGGAGTGGACACATGCAAACATAAAAACAGATCCAAACCAACAATGTACTCCATTTGTACTGTTTCAGGGGGATAATGTTGGTCTTTCTGTTTTTGTTTGCCTTTCATCCAGGTCCATGTGCTGACATTTACAGTGTACCAGTTACTGTCTGCCCTCAGTCCAACCCTAAAGAGCGGTGATCTGGACCCATGCATGAATATGCTCATTGATGTAAGGACTCACTTCACCCTGAGAAGCCCCATAAGCATGATATCAATTACATTTACCTTGTATGTTTGTCTTCCCTTTACTGTTGGTTAGATCTTCAACAATGAGTTGTTTGGGGCTGTGGCCGAGGAGAAGGAGGTGAAGGGCATCGTCTCCAAGCTGATGGAGGCGAGACACAGCAAGAGCATGGACTCCTATGAGCTGCTCGCCCAGTTCTGCAGTAAGGAGAGCATCACAAAGCTGATGCTGCCACTCAAAGAGGTGAGCAAGGGCTTAGTGCAATATGCAGAAGGAGAAAATACACTGAATAGCACTTTGAACGCACAGTATTTAATATTGTCTTCCTGTTGTTTCTCTGTTAACAGATTCTAGAGACCTCATCCAGTCTGAAGGTGTGTAACCGGGTGGCTGCTGTGCTGCGACGGCTGGTCCTGGGTCTACTCACCAACACTGGCATGACTTCCCAGGATATCCTCCTCTTGAGCCATGGACTGGTGAGCGAGAGCCTGCCACTGCTCACGAAAAGAGACCGGTACGTACAAAAACACACAAGCTTTTAAAATACAGAAAATCACTTGAACACTTACTCTCATCTGACTTTCATGGATATTGTATGTATTTTTGCAGTGAGAAAGCATCAGTTAAACCACCCCCAGACCCCAGGTTGCCCCCTCCTAGCTGCTTACTGCTTCCACCAACACCAAAGAGAGGTGGTCAGAAAGCTCCAGTCAGCAGCAGAACCAACATGCACATCCTGGTGGACGCTGGGCTAAAGGTATCCACACATCTATGGACATTACGCATCCACAGAGTTGGGGGAGGAAGTACTCAGATCTTTTAGAGAAAAGCTAAATTCAAAATCTTACAAATAAAGGTACAAGAAAAAAATGGCTACTAAAAACAAAAGCAAGAAAAACCCAAAAAACTATTAGCATTAAAACACATTAAATGTACATAATACACTGTAAAAATGAATGCATTAATGTGATCATCTGAGTGTTATGGCTGCTAATAGTGGTAATATTTATTTTAATAACTGTATACACTTTGGCTTGAATGACAGCCATAATTACTGCTCACTGTTCACATTCCATCAGATGTGACCTGGATGTGACTGCATTGCTTTAATTCATGTGTGATAGAAAAGCATGGAAAACTGGTTTCATGTTGCCATAATAGTATGGAATGTCATCAGGTCTATTATTTTTAAATTTAGTCTTTTTATTTGGACCAAGACGAGAACACCGTTTTTTTCCCCCTCATTCTGGCTTCTGCAGCGTTCAGTGTCCTATTGGTATCAATTTGTTAGGAACTGTTCAGTGGTTTACCTCAGTTATTTGGTGAAAAGCTCATTCATACACTTACTATAAATGAAATGTTTGTGATTACACATCTTTCAACTCTTCAGCTGCTTCACATGAGTATGAAGAAAGCTAAAGTGACATCATCCGAGGCCTCAGCTCTGGAGATGCTGGATCCTTTTGTTCTGCTGCTACTTGAATGCCTAAACTCCATGCATGTTAAGGTTGGTAACACTCGGTGGTTAAAAATATGATGTTTCAAGTAAATAAAAAGCATCCCATATCTCATACTGTCCCTCTTTCCTCTTCTGTCCAGGTGATAACCGAGGCTCTGGTGGCATACACGTGGCTGTTGAAGTTTCCTCTGCCTGCAGTGGAGCAGAACGCCAGCCAGCTGACAAAGCAGCTCTTTATCCTGTTGAAGGATTACTCCAAGGCTGGAGCGGCCCGTGGGGAGAACTACCACCTGGTCCAGAACTGCTTCAAGGTAGTAGCACCGCAAAGAATAAATGCATGCGTCTATAAAGGAACAGGTGGAACCACTGTGGTTTATTGGAGAGTTGTTATAGTTAAAGAAAACTAAACTAAAACTAACAGTGAAACAAATATCTTTTAAGAATTAAGAGTCTTTATTTTGTCAGTAGTTCACAAACGTAAACATACACATGCACCAAACATCAAAATGTGTCTTCGGCCTTTAATCCATTAGATCATGCATGCATCACACACTGCGTACTAGGAACAGTTGGCTCATCATATCAGGTGCCAGTGGAGCAAATGGGGGGGGGTTAGCTGCCTTGCTCAAGGGCACATCAGCCAACAACTCTCCCCCAGCCCAGGGAATCAAACTGGCAACACACCAGTGACAAGCCAACTAATATGAACACAGTATAAAAACTACAAAGAACTAAAACAATAAAATTTGCTTATTGCAGGTGGTTCTGTGAATCATTTGAAGTTTTTCAGCTTCTTTAAATCAAAGATTTCCTCATAATAACTGAAAAATTATTACAAAAACCAAAAACAAATCTTTTGTCATCGGTTATCATACTGGTTTGAAGCTAAATGTTTTTCAGCTTAGTGTCTTTTTACATCTTACTGGAAATCCAAAGTGCGTTGTTCTTTGTTAAACATGTCCTCTATTTGCCTCTCAGGCCATAACCATACTGGTGAAAAATGTTAAAACCAACATAATCTCAGAGACACAACTACAAGTGCTGCTGGGATACGCCGAGGAAGACATCTATGACCAGTCTCGCCAGGCCACAGCCTTTGGCCTGCTGAAGGTACACAGTTAAAAGCTCTTCGCTGTTATTTTAATGTGTAGGGTGAACATGGCCATCACCCATGTGTGTGTTCACCAGGCCATTCTGTCGAGGAAACTCATCGTCCCCGAGATGGAAGAAGTGATGACAAAAGTGGCCAAACTGTCGGTCACTGGAAGCAACGCTATGATCAGAGTCCACTGTCGACAGGTACTTAAACACACACGAAAAACCACTTGGAACACTAAAACTAACCTGATTAGAGTGTGTGTGTATCCAGGGGGTAATCAGTGTTTTGTATTTTCAGATCTATCTGAAGTACCTGCTGGACTACCCTCTGGGGAGGAAGCTGAGACCTCATCTGGACTTTGTAGTGGCTCAGCTAACCTACGAGCATGACACAGGCAGGGAGTCTGTGCTGGAAATGCTGGCCTACATCTTCCAGACGTTCCCTCAGGTTTGTGAATAGCTCATACCTGGTCTTTTTTAGCCCTACTGTGTCATGGTCTAAATAAAAGCCACTGAAATGAAGACAGAAAACTAGACTGCGTTTAATTTCCCCATTTAGAAAATCCTGCTGCAGAACTGCACCCTGTTCTTTGCCCCATTGGCTCTAGTGGTGGTCAATGATGACTCTGCACGCTGCAAGAAAATGGCCGCCATGGCCATCAAAGCCCTGTTGGCCCAGCTTGACCTGACCCACCAGAACACCTTGTTCTCCCTTGTAGACACCTGGTTGAATTCAGAAAAGGTACATGCACTCCCACACATTTATGACCTCTGGGAAAACAATGACACGGTTCTTAAAAACTGTTACTTTCTTCATTCTGATGAACTCAACTGTTTGACCCTCTCAGACCAGCCTGCGGCGTCTGGGGGCTCAGATTTGTGGTCTGTTTGTGGAGGTAGAGGAAGAGAAATTTCACCGTCGCCTTGGCAACCTGCTGCCTCTCCTGGAGAAGGGGATAAACCCTGACAACTATGAAGATGTAAGACAACACACACACACACACACACACCATCTTTTGTCGTTTTTCACAGAATTGAGTATAAACTACTATAATTATAAAAAGCAGACACCTCCATTATGTTCCCACAGACATAATTCAGACGCCTTATTCACGCAATGACTGAAAAAGACAGTTAGATTTAAAACATTTTCCACTTTTTTCTTTTCCAAAATGCCATAGGTTTGCCAATCCCTACCTTTCCAGTATAACGAAAACCCAACTGACAGTTATTGTATAGTTCTACTAACAGATAAACAACTACAAATGAAGGTCTTGTGGTGTGGCTGACTGACAATCAACTGATACATTCATGCAACACAAGATCACACAAAGAGACACGTGGTTTAAAATAACTGATTCAAGGAGACTTTCTGTCATTCTCTATAAGAACATGAGCTGAGGGAATTAGTTTCTCAGGTCCCTGTAGAAAAAGCCATAAGAGAAAATACACAGTTTACCACTGAACAATACAGTTTGCAGTAAAATACATCATAAAAGCACACTAATACAAACCATGAAAAACAATGCTCAAAGGTAAAAACAAAACAAAATGATTTTTAAGAATGAATGTGTCTCCTCATATTCGGCGAACACCATTAACCAAATCACTAAATGTGCAGTGCAGTGCAAATGTGTCAGGCAGCCTTTAGTGTTGTTTTTGGGCGTGCGTTTATGTATAACTTGAAATATGCAGGAAATAGGTGCACAGCATTGAAACAGACACCAAAAAATCAGAACTAAACTGCTTCTGTGGGTAAAGTCAGAATTTATTTAGTTTGACCTCCATTTGGATTCAGTATCTTCAACCCTCTTGGGTCGACTGTTTGGGTGTGTTCTTAAATAATTTTATGATATATTAAATTTCACAATGAAATCACAATTAAAAATTCACAATGTCCCAGAGACTTTAATGGTCTTTTATTCCTAATTCCAGTTCAAATGATCCCATATAGTTTCTACAATATTCATATATTTGTCTGACTCTCATGACCACACGTATGCACTTGTCAGTATTGGTAATAATATATTGTCACTTTCCTAAAATAATTAGCTTTGTCATTTTTATTCAGGAAGCACAAAAAATTTACCAGAAATTGAGTATTTGATGATTTAGGCAAATGTTGTTTGTTCAATTATTTTAGGAAAGTGACAATATATAGAACTGGAATATACAGAAAATATTTAACTAATATTGAAAACAAATTATTTGTGTGTGTGTATTTGATTCAATACTTATACACATATTTCCTGCATATCTTGTTAAAAATAAAGACACACACACACAATACAATCCTGTAAAAATGACGAGGCTAAAGGCTGGCAATGACTTTTGTACGGTATTATACATGTAGATCCTACACAAAGAATACATACGTGACCACAAAACAGAGTATAGTCACTCACATGAGAGACTATATTGCATCTCAGGCAGTTTACTATTGAATGCATCATCAGAGGACCACAGGCCCAATGTAAGGGTTAGAGACACCTTTAAAACTGATCAGAGGATCTGCTTGTGTCAAATTTGAACTTTGCCTTTTTCAGATTGAGGAGGAACAGGAGGAGAAAGGAGCAGACAGACTATTGTTCAGTTATCTGACACTCATCAGCAAACTGACCAAACACTGTGGCCTGCTGGAGCTCGGGAAGCCTCAAGATACACTGAGTCGTATTTGGGGTAAAGAACAAACTGGCATTTTTTTCCCTTTCTATAATGGTACTTCCATGAAACTGGGTTCAATTTGGCATCTTTTTAGTCCCAATAATAAAAGAGAAATTTAGACATATTTCCCCACTGGACATACCTAATGATGGCCTCAGATAAATGCAAAAAAAATTATACTATTGCTCGGAGTCATCCCAAAAATAATGAATTTTTAATAACATTTTGGTGCCAAAAATAGGACCTAAATTGGGACATGAAAAGCTATCTAGGTGTCAGTGCATTTGATCATGAAAACATGGCTTTAAATGGTCTTATATACCACTATAAATAAAGACACTGTGTTAAATTTGTTAATCCTAATTGTTTTTCTAATCCAGTCATATAAATGAATCTCAGTCTCATTCCAGGTTTTGTATGTAACCCATTATGTCCACTCCTGTTACATGCAGAATCTGCCCATTTAAACACAACAGTGGTCATTTTTGTGAAACATTCTGCCTAGCAAAATTACTTGGATTTCCAAAATCTACCTGAGTAAAAAAAAAAAATTCAAAAAAATAGATTTTCATGTCCTTTTTACGACGTTACATGTTGCATGTCAAAATAAAAATGTGTTATATCTGAAAAATTGTTTCTCTTTTATCTCAGTGTATATATATATATATATATATATATATTTTTTTTTTTTTTTTAATTTAACCAAAGTAGAATAGAAAATAATGATTTTATTGTCATTGTGTGATACAACTAAATTTTGGTGCAG
>JAPSES010000120.1:1779880-1800187 GCA_029822895.1 Maxillicosta whitleyi | reverse complement strand
CTTTTATTGTCATTGTGTGATACAACGAAATTGTGGTGCAGCTCCAGTTCCACAGTGCAACAAGTTATAAATAAACACAAAAGACTGTTCATAGTATAAAACCTAAAATATAAATATAAACCTATCTACAGCGCTTCATAACATTAGTCTACATCTGGTTTGAATTTTTAAGCCCCATGTCCTGCTTTTAGGGACCAGTTTCACAGAAGCAACCATAAGCATGGTCATTCTGTGCACTCTCTGACGGGTGTTTTTACATTTGCAGGTCACGTGGAAGCCCACCTGCGGTACCCTCACTGCTGGGTGTGGCTGACCGCCTCGCAGCTCTTTGGCCAGCTGTTTGCAGCCCAGCAGGCAGAACAGCTGGTCACAGTTTGGAGAGAAGAGGCAGATAAAGTAACTCAGCTCCCATCCTTGGCATTCATCACCACTGGCCTGGACAAGAAGGTAAACGCCAAGGACCACCATTATTCTCATTGAGTTTGCTGGTACAGTGAGCTAGTTTTCACATATCCTCATTCCTTCTGCCAAACAGATGAGGGAGTTGGCGTTGTCTTTCTGCCATCAGCTGCAGTCGAAGTTCCTGGACACAGCATCAGGAGAGCAGGTGCACAAATTTCTAATGCGTGTCAAACACCTTTCACGTAAAACTATGTTCCCATCATTCAGTCAGTTTCAGTGCTGTGTTTCCGTCATCCTCAGGTGATCAAGAACTTGCTTTTCGTCGGCAAAGTGATCTACCTCATTTCCCCAGAGTCTGACGACACTATAGCTGACAAAGTAGTGGAGGAGGAGAAAGAGGATGAGCAGCAAAACGATGAGGATGAGCAGCAAAAGGATGAAAATGGCGAAGAAGTGGAGGAGAAAGAAGAGGAAGAGGAGGATGAAGATGACAAGGATGATCGGCCTCCTTCTCTTCTTTGGTTGATGAAGAAGTTGTCTTTGATGGCCAAGAGAGAAGCAGCGCACACTCCCAAAATCCCTCTGAAGGTAAAAAAAAAAAAAAAAAAAAAGAGACAAATTAGTCCAGTACATGTGCAGGTTTTCTACTTCCTCATTGCAGTGTGGTTACATACTCTGATCTTCATCTTGTGTCACTGGGTGGATTTTCCTTCTGCTTTCTCTCACAGAGAACGTGTGTGTTTAAATTTCTCGGAGCGATAGCCATGGATCTGGGGAAGGAGCGACTCGGCCCGTATCTGACCACTATCATCACTCCTCTGTACAGAGAGCTGGACAGCACATACGCAGAACAAGGTACCACTTTTACAACCTCAACCCTGGAAATACTGATCTGACCGACACTTGTGTCCCTGTAGACGTAAACTGACATTATACCAACACAGGAAGACCTAAACAGCCACCAAGGACCAAAACCATCTGCTGATCAAAACTGTTTTAACACCTGTTGATCCACTAATTCTATAGATACATGTTAATAATTAGTGTACCATACAGTTTGTCATCTTTTCATGGTCATTAGATATGACCTATTTGGACATTTAGAGGCTCCGTAGTTACCATGGAAACACTGTCATCTTCTACAACATTTGTTCACACGGGAGTTGGATCAATGACTGTGGAAGAACACGCTTCGTATGTTAACCTAATGATAAATTTTGCTGAAAGACACTTTTCCTTCAGCATTTTCTGTGTCTGATATAATAACCTTCAACTTTAATCAGAGCTTTAATAAATACCTATATGATCAGTGAATTAAATGGAGGAAAATATCTCATTTTTACTGTAAGAACACATAATACAGAGGATAATATAATGGTGAAAAATCAGTTAAAAAGGTTAAATATAGAGAAAAAAATGATGTTGGAACTGCTACATAAGTAGCATTGGGTCTTTATGGGCTCCGATAGTTTAAGTTTTTTTCCCCTAATAAAATTACCAACTCTTTGCCTCTTCTTCACTCAGATCCCACCTTGAAGAACCTGGCACAGGAGTTGATCGAGCTGATGAAGAAACAGGTGGGATTAGAGAGATTCTCCTTAGCGTTCTCTGCTGTCCAGAAGGAGTTTTCACAGAGGCGAGCAGCACGCAAACGGCACAGAGCCATGCAGGTATGGACATCAAAATATGTAGAATGAATCCAGCAGCTTTGTCAATTATGCAAGCAGGTGACATTTATACTTCTGTTGCGCAGGCGGTGGCGAACCCTGACATCGCCGCCAAGAGGAAGCTCAAGAAAAATAAGAACAAAATTGAAGCCAAAAAGAGGAAAATTGAGTTCCTTCGGCCCGGATATAAAGCTAAAAAGCACAGAAGCCATGCCCTCAAAGACCTGGCCATGGTGCAGTGACAATGAAGAGTGCAGAGACCAGAATCTGTCCCTCATGGACAATTGGACTGTGAAGTGACTCCTTTTAACTATGCCGGCGTATGTGTCGGCTACGTCCAGGCTCAGAAACAACTGTCTTCAACAACTCACACCTGATGTTACATATGGAAGTCTAAAATCACACTGACGTTCCAGTCTGGAGTTTGTACAAACCAAACCGAGCAAAATGATAGATCTTTTGTGCATTACTCAGTTGACTTTCCTATGTGGGAGGATTATATATGAGACACTGTGACATGAAAACAGTTTACACAGCCGGAATTCTCTGTATTACTATGATATTCCTTCAGATTAATAATAGATGAGTTTTTCCTGCTATAAACAGGTTGTACAACTCCAAAGATTTATATCCTGTACATTTATTTTGTAATTAAAAACATCCAGTGCTGTTACTGATTATGCCTCATGGTGTTATTACTTAGCATAGGGCTGACAAAAGAGCAGACCAGCAATTTGTGGTTACACCATTTTAAAATCAACGAGACTTAACAGAATAAAGTACAATCACCAATAGCATTCTTTACTGAGAATCATTTTCACTGTACAAGCAGATATAAATATGCAACCAAAAAACTTTGAGCATACAGTTAGTGTTCAGTAACTACATGACTAATATGCCAAAGCTGCATCACTGGAAAAAGGCCTTAAACACTTAATTACTCAAAATCAAAATGGGAATAACACAAAAGTAAATAAGGAAAAAGAAATCAGTGATATTCTGTGTGCTGGCTTAAAGTACAAACACAACACAGGCTGCAGTAACACTTGGTTGGATGACATAAAGGAAATCTGAAGTAAAGTGTTCAATGTTGGCTTGCCCATCATACCCTAACATTTAGCTAATGACTTGGCAATCAACCAGCTGCTGCTCCTCGGTCATAAAACGTTTTATTTTCTAGTAGTAAAATCTAGTCAGAAATAGTCACAGTTGTCTTTGTCTTCATAGAAAATTCCACGTTTTGCTGACAATGGTGCTCATCGAACACTGGTCAAATTCTGACTTAACCTCTCCATCACTGAAGTCAGTAGACACCCCCCCCCCCCCCTTTATTGCCATTAATGCACAATAATTTACTGAGGTGATATCACTATAAATGAATTCATAAAATCAGCAGAGTTTGATATGTCTAGTATTTGCTGGATAATTATTGATGACTTTCAACAGTAACTTGGTGTATTTCCATAATCGCAAATACTTATTTACCCATCTGTTGCTGTAGCCCATTAGCTCCTTCATACAGTCACCTGTGCAACACATAGCAGTGGGGATTAGTGTGTGTGTTTGTGTCTTCCCAGTCCAGACATTACTGCAGCCGTCAATTCTAAGTCCTGGGCTTGAAAGGCGTTCGGCATCAGGAGGGTAAAGGCTTCAGTTGGATTAAAAGAGGGGAAAGATGGACAGAGGAGGGGAGGAGTGCACTGGTCCAAGGGGAGTGGGAGGCTGCATCAGTCACAAGGCTTCATACATTAGGGTCAAAGGTCAGGTGTATATACAGAAGGGGCGGGGTCCTTTACTGCCGACTCTTTAGCGAATCCACCAACCTAAGAGGACAGAAAGCAAATATAATTCAGCCTTGGTAAACACAGATAACATGTTGTGCAATATGTACTGAAGACAAACTAAGATAGTTCTGAGAAGGACAGAGTATTCATCTTTGTCACTTTTGCGTTTTGGCATTTCTGATATGCTCATTATATGTTTCAAATGTTTTGGGTTTTGTCTCGGCTATATTGTGAATGAGGTTGCATCCTCAATGTATCTCAGACTTTAATAAAAGTTATAAACAAAATAGTTTAATGATCCTCCCAACCCGCCATTCATTTGTATTGAATTTCTTGAAAGTGGCTGAAGAAATAAAACAGATTATTTTTTTCTGTGGATCTTATCTAAAATGTTCATGCTATTTCCAGGTGACATTTTCCAAATATACAATGATTTTTTTTTCTTGTAGAATATATGTATAATATGAGCCTACCACTCCATGGCTTCATCCAGGCCTGTGCCTTTGGTAGCTGAAGTTTTAAAGATCTGCCACTTCCTGTCTTTGAGGGCGGGAAGGCCCAGTGCATTTGCCACCTCAGTAGGTGTCATTGCCTGTTCCATGTCCTGTTTGTTTGCAAACACTACCAGGATGGCTTTCCTCAGCTCTTCTTCCTGGAAAAGAGTCACAAAAACACTTTTTTTTTTTTTCAAAACCACTAGTACTAAAATCAAGACAACATGACATTTATCAACCCTTACATTCAGTAATTAGTGAAATAGTTCCTATGTCCCTGGAAATCAACTGCTACCGTGATAGTGTGAGCTTAAAATGACACATCTAAATAGATCCAACACTAAGTGACGTATCCAACACTGAGTGAAGTATGTCCACCAACCTCCAACATGGCCACCAGCTCAGACCTTGAGATGCCCATCCTATCACGGTCACTGCTGTCAACAACATATATGACTGCATCTGTATTTGAGTAATAACACCGCCAGTAGGGTCTGTGAGGGGGGGGGGGTAAAATGTGTGAAAAGAGAGTGGAATTGATAGTTATATTCCTATTTAAGTGAAATTCTTATTTTAAAATGCACTCATCACATTGATTGTGTAACATGCAGGTTAATGCCAGAGCTTTTTCCATATGCCTTCATTCCCACTAATTCACCCCTTGGTGTACACACAGCCACTGTTTGTGACTCACAACCTACCTGATACTTGTCTGACCACCAAGATCCCATACTTGGAACTTCAGATTCTTAAATGTAACCGTCTCAACATTGAAGCCAATTGCTGTAAAGGAAGAAATAATGTGGTTCAATAGAAGCAGAAAACTGAATCTGTCTGGACATTTGTTTTCTTCTGACAGTTGCACTATTTATTATATAGTGAGCAGGAGAAACAGGGGTAGTGATTTCTCATTAATTCAATCCTTATGCTAAGACTATGCTATGTCAAGGAGTCAGTTGGAGAACAAATATACTGAATCTCATGTTTTGCAAACTAAATTAAAAAATAAAAAGATCACGAATTTCTGTAACTAATGGCACATGCTTCACATCATTACACATGACAGGACTGAGTAGTTATGACTTGGCCTACGAATAGTGTAAATACAATTGTAATTGTAAAAGAAAGGTTAAGCCAATCAGTCACTTTCCTTGAACATGATACACATTTTCATGTTCACATGAGAATAATATGGAAAACAAATTCATATTAAATATACACAAAATTTTTAAATACATTTTTGTAAACACAAAGTAATTTGTATTAGGCGAAGTCTATTTTATATAAATAGTCTATTAGTGGTTGTGGTATTCATGGCTTCTTCCTGGTATTTCTCACTGAAAAAAATTTGTAATTGCTTAAGGCCAGAGAAATCTTTGCCACCAAATATGCTTCTTTCACAACAAACATGAAAAAGGATGCAAACCAAAATGATTACCAACTAAACATGTTATCAAAACTGAGGAAATATCCTTCTGTGGATTTATTGGTTACCATCAGTTGGTGAGAAATATATTTATGGAAACTGAGCAAAGGAGGACATACTGGGAATTGTGGTGACCACCTCCCCAACCTGCAACCGGTACAAAATGGTTGTCTTTCCTGCACCATCCAATCCAAGAATCAAAATCCTCATTTCTCTGGTGCCAAAAAGCCCCGAGAAGAGACTGGAGAAAAAACCACCTGGAGAACAGACAAGGGGGAAGATAATGATGGAATAGGAGAGCTTTTGATTCGACAGAGTAAAAATGTGACATTTTTCAAATCACCTTTATTACTATCATCATAAACGTAATTTATATAACATCTCAGATATCATACATGTAGTGCCTGCCTCTCCACTGTAAGTAATACTTAAACGCCCGTCTCATTCCTCATAAACAACGACTATGACTTTCACTTCATGAATAATAACTTTAAGTCAGTGGTGCAAGTATGAGTTTAACTGGATAATGGCAGATGATATTGAGTTAACATGAGATGGTACAAGCGGAGAAAGTAAACAGTTACAAATAATTTAAACTAAATTAATTGACTTTTTATATAAAAAATATAAGACAAAAAAATCCGTAAATTATCGGCCTCATTCCGTATCACTTAAGTGGATGAGCCAGTTAGCGTTAGCTGGTGCTAGCTAGTAAACACGTCATAATTTCATCAATATGAAACCAAATATAGTCCCATTTTTGCAAATTATGACCTTTATGCTTATAGTGAGTTATTTCTCAATACGTAAGCTATCGTTAATGTCTAGGAAGTATGGCATTTAATAACTATCTACATCAAACTCACGACGCTATTCATGTAAATATCTCGTGTTACCTAGCAGGCATCTTTGCGTTAAGCGGAAGAGGCCAATAAAAAAAGCAGGGGAAACTGATTCAATAAGTTAGAACAAGTAAACTATATATAGATGACGCATAATGCTGATATAATTGCATACTGTACGATACTGTAATTTAAATACTCACCCATTTTTAAAAGACAACAGCTATTTGATCAGCACTACAGGTGGAGAGGATAGCCCTTCCGTGTGGTTGACGTGTCACTGAATGATGTCACTAACTCTAGCTTCGATTTTGTTTCGCAACTTTCAGCATATTCCAAGTCGCATTTCAAAATATGAAAAAGGCAAGTTCTACATATTTCAAATGTTTTAAACTTAAAATCTATTTAAAAAAAAAATACTATTGTTGCTATAATATGGTTTTTAAGACGTTGACGAATGCACACTGGTTTATGAAAACGTAAATATTTTCATGGAAAGTGCGGCTGATAGAAAGAGGTTTCTTTCCAACGTCCTGATACGGGGTACATTCACAAGACGAAAACGGATGAGTGTTCCCAAGTGTTCCTTAACTGCTAATAGCGTTAAAGGGAATGTGACAACAAAGGGCGAAATCGTTGTGAATGCAACTCGCGTTACACGAAGGAGTTGCCCTCTCTCAACAGCATCAAATTTTTGATCGCCTCAGACAAGAAATGTTTTAAAGCTAGATGCGAACGCTACAAAGCAATGTTGTTTTAGTGCAATATGGAACCATTCTGAATAGTTGAAAATAACTTCACAATGTGGGAAGTGGTTTAAGCTTTAATTCTCCACGGATGGACCTGGTGTCTGTCGGCTGAGACATCATTTACAATCCGCGGTGAGACTGACGAGGCGGGACCGCTGACAGGATGATGGAGCGGTCGGACCGAGCCCCTCTGCTGGACTGGGAGGAGGTTCCCTCCGCGGAGAAGCCCGGCGGAGCGGCACCGGCGTCTGGGATCGGCAAAGAACGACTGTCGAGCCCCTCAAACAGCCGCGCTTTATTAGGATGTTCTGCGCCAGGGTTTGGGTGGAGCAGCGGTCCGGGGGGTCCCACTTCTACCAGGTCTGTCTCAAACACAGACGGCTGCAGCGCCCCGCCCGCGACCTCCAACACCCCGACGGGCACGGATGAAGCGCTGCATTCAGACAAGGAGGAGCATCCCTCGGAATTAGGACCGAGGGAGGTGTCGCTGGAAGACAGGATGGTGAAATGGGAGGAAAAGGACCAAATCGTGTCTGTATTTGTTGTTACATTCAACACCAGAACAGGTGGGATATAAAATATGTACACCAGCATGTCAGAAAGTATATATTAATATCATGTTTGTAGAAAGAAAGCCTGGCTCAACGGATCCAGCACTGACGCCCAAAATGAGGAGCGCATGTTTTTAACAGGTCTGCAGAATCTTTTCCTACAGGTGTGGCTTTTCCTGACCCCATTGTAAGTTAATATATAACATTAAAAGCCATGACATCTCCTGCTATTTTATCACACAAGAGTAATGTCAAAATTTCAGGATGAATTATGCAGGGAAATCAGTCAGATGATGGCTCTTGTAAGGTTGGCCTATACATTTTTAATGAAGGCCATGTTAAAGACAGGATGAGCTCCAGGGAAAAGAGGACCAAACAGGTTATTTACCTTATCAATTCGAACATCAACAGGGCTTACTTCAGAATCACAAGGAGAAACTGGGTTTAATTACAGAAGATCCCTTATAGGATGGAGCTGAGGCACTCTGATTTGACGCAAGTCAAAGTGACAATTGAAAACAGACAAACCAACAATTGTTGCATTCAAATATTACTCAGACTTCTTAGAATAAAACACCATATGCTTATATTTCTTGGTTTATAAGGAAAATAAATAAGCTTTTGTACAGATTTTATGTAAAATTGTCTTTGTATAAATACATTTTCTAAACCAACAGTTGCTGATGGGTTGGAGGATGTTATTCTGGCTGTTGATGTAGGGATTGTAATATCCTGGTGTTTTCCACAGCAAAAAAATGAGCTACAAAAAGTTGACTGTTCATTTGTGTTGTTGTGTTCCATGTCCATTTTTCAGTATCAAGAGCAGCTTGAGACATCTGTGCTCAAAGTAGTTTTCATTTCTGCTTTTGTATAGAGAAAGGGAGTCACATTTCTGTAGATGAGAGTTTATTTTTACTTCTATGCATTAAAAATACTTGACCTCAGTAACAGCTGTCAGTGTAGCAGTAGAGTATCTACCTTTAGTATTCAGCCACAGGTGGTTGGTACTGTCAGAGGACAACACGCACCTGCCATTTCAGCACATTTTTGCGTGACATAACTATCTGGTACATGTATGTAGTTACAGATTGGACTGAAAAACACACCAGCTGAGTTTCCTG
Source organism: Maxillicosta whitleyi (assembly GCA_029822895.1). Classification (NCBI taxonomy): domain Eukaryota; kingdom Metazoa; phylum Chordata; class Actinopteri; order Perciformes; family Neosebastidae; genus Maxillicosta; species Maxillicosta whitleyi. Next base: position 1,791,151 of record JAPSES010000120.1, on the reverse strand, counting down.
CTCCTATCATACATTATTTGCTCAGCTGCCACTTGAGCGGTGTAAAATGAATTCATAAGAATTCCGATGAGCTGTGTCACTTTTTTAAATTTTTTTTATAAGAATGTTCTTGTATCAGTGTGGCTGTTTGTTTGCATGTCTTAATACTCTCCCTCTGTTGTGTGTCTGTCTGTGACAGGCAACATGCTAGAGTGGTGTCTGCCCAAAGACATGGATCTGGAGGGAGTAGAGTTTAAAGCTATTGCCAGTGGCTCCCATCGGGTCTCCACTGACTTTATGTAAGTGTATGTGTGTGTGACCAGTCTCCTTTGTTTCTTTCCAATCATTTGGACAAATCACTTAGTTAATGATTCATTAATAATTTCCATAACACAGAGGACTAGAATATTACATTATGGCCTAATGTCTCCTGGAAGGACAGTGACAGAAAGATTTGTCTGCCAAAAAAGAAGAAAGACCAACAGCCATCTGCCAGTGTCTTCATTTTCATGACTCATAACTTCGTCTGTCTCTCTTTGTCCCTCCTCTCTCTCTCTCTCTCTCTCTCTCTCTCTCTCTCTCTCTCTTCATCCACAGCTACTTCCGGAAGGGCTTGTACTTTGGCTTGGCCTGCTTTGCCAACATGGCAGTAGAGAGTATGGTGGAAAGAGGTGCACGGATGAAGTCTGTTGGGATTCTGTCACCATCCTACACCCTCCTCTATCGCTATATGAGCTTCCTGGAACACCAGGTCAGGTAAGAGGTGCAGCTTTATACAAGACCTAAACAATGGCAGGTCTAAGAAAACAGTAACAACTACTCACTACATGTAATACCTGCCAAAAGCATCCCCATCATTTGCCTCTTTTCCTCAACCAATAGTCATAAACAGAGATAATCAGAGAAACCTAACTTAGTGCCATTTAATACCTGTGCAAGATCCTCCTCAGAAGATTTGTCATGAAATTTTGTATATTTACATTTTAAGGAAACTTCATTCAAATTTGCTTCACAAAAACATGAATCCAATAATGAGAATATCCTGTTGATTTCCCAATGGGTGTCATTATCATTCATGTTTTGTGCTCATGAGTGGGTCTACCCTGTCGGATTCTTCCACAAAGCCTCTGGTGGTGTTTTCTGACTCTAGTTCTGACTCCTATTTTTCATTTCTCTTTTCTAAAATACACCCCTTTCCCCATCCTTTCTTCACACTTCTCAGTCTTAGATCCTCTCCAGTTGCATTACACCTGCTGGTGTGAACGGTGAAGGTACACCTCCAATCCCAAATCATGTCAAATTTGTGTTGCACATCTTGGCGGTCGCTCACTTCAACACATCCCTCTTTATGTTTTGCTTCTGCTTCCCTCTACTTTCACTCAACCTCCTCCTCCTGTCTTCTTCCCCCTCCACAATTCCCACACCCTGGCCTCTCCTGGCCTCCAGTCATGCTCCTTACTCATCCATCTTCTCATAGCTCACTCCAGATTTCCCATCTGCTGACTGTGATGGCTGTTGTCTGTTTCTTATATAAAGGGCTTACTGTTGGTCATGAGGTGATTAAGATGTTTAAGAATTTGTTTTTTTTCCCTCTCCTTGCTCTCCACAGTCTGTTTCTCTTTTCCAATCAGTCATTTCCCGTCTGGTACTTGCAGTTGTTACTTTAATAGAAAAATGGTAATGACGGCAACATTTTGAAAGCAGCCATGATGCAGGAACAATAAATGGAGAGGTTTGATATTGCAGAAAAAAAAAAATCTCATTTGAGCTGTAAAATGTCACCTTACTTAAAACTGTAAAACTGTCTCTTGTCTGTGTACAGTATCAAAATGTCATGCAAAGCTTCGGTGCTAAATGTGTCTGTTGAATTCTCTGCAGTAATTGTTGTATTGATTTTACTTTAGGTCCATTTTAAGCCTTTGAATGTGATTTTGTTTCAACCTCAGGCTTCAGCTCCAGTCCCCAGGCCACTACTCTCCTCTAGAGGCTTTCTATGAGGACAAGAGAGCTCTTCTGCCTCACAGTGGTGACGGTGTTGTTACTGCATGTCCAGTTAATGCCTGGGGAGCTGTGCTCAATCACAGCATGCACCCTGAAATGAAGGTACAAAGGGGTCTCTGCACACATACAACTGTTTGTCACAGCAGTGTTTTAGCACTACTATGTAAATGTTTGCCTTTGTGTTTGAATACCTGTGATCCAGATCACCCATCCTGCAGGCTGCATGTCCCAGTTCATCCGCTTTTTTGGGGAGCAGATCATGGTGCTGTGGAAACTGGCTCTACTCCGCAGACGCATCCTCATCTTCTCACCACCTCCTGTAGGAGTGGTCTGCTACAGAGGTTTGAAGTGATTCTTGAATCCTGACAGAACACTTCTACATTTAAACTTAGCATCAAACTCTTCTCCTCATTCAGTCCATTCCTTTTGGAAAGGGATTGTACATCTGTACATACATACATTTACACCATGTACAGTACAGTCCAAACACACAGTCTGTGTTATTCCCTTTCTCTCTTCCACTCCTGACATTTTTCTAATTTCATACATCCCCTCTACTCTTTCAGTGTACTGCTGCTGTTGTTTGGCAAACATCTCCATTCCTGGGGTCGGTGTGGCTGTGCCAGAGTTCCGCCCTTTCTTTTATGTGAATGTGGCCGATATCAGCGCCCTGGAAAATGAGCTCTCCTACGTTGCATGTAAGTGGGTGCTAGAAAAGTGCTTAACGTTTGGAAAACAATGAGTGGAAGAGGGTTTAGTGAGGCTGCTCATCTTTTGAGCATATGTGACATCTAAAAGGGCATTAATAGTTCAGATTCCACGTCCATTTATACCCGTAGGCACTACTGAGAAGATTTTTGAGGAGAAGAAGGATCTATATGATGTGTATGTTGACAATCAGAATGTAAAGACCTACAGAGATGGCCTGAAGCCTCTGCTCCGCCTCAGCTCTGCAGACAGAGACAAATATCGCAAACTCACAGAACAGAGGTAGGAAACATTGCGAACATAATCCACATTCTTACACTCAACACTTTGCACCTGGTTGAATGTGATGAGACAAAACTGAAGGTAACTTTGTGGAATTCCCTTGAACGTGATAATGTAATTGTATGTGTGTGTGTGTGTGTGTGTGTGTGTGTGTGTAGGCAGATGTTGCTGTACTCTCAAGAAGAGAATGGAGACTGTGTTTCCAGCGAAGAGGATCTCTTTATTCTGTAAGTGCAAAATAATCAATTTAATTGGACTGGTGAACATTGCATAGCACACATCACACACATAGTGGAATGTTATCACGTTCAGAGACACAATCACAGTTTACAAACTTAAACTTTGTTAGGTATTGCACCAAAAGAAATGAAAAACAGTAGATTTTAGTAATGAAATGGTTGAAACAGTTGAGTAATAAAAACCCATCAAATATCTGATCCACCTTTCTTCTTGATCAATACTTTTCCAGGTTTTTCCTGGAGCAGAACAACCGGATTTTCCAGACACTGAGTGAGGTGGCAGGGAGTCCTGATCCCACTCTGACCCAGGAGAGTGTGAGGGCCATGGGACTGGATCCCCATGGAGACAGGCTCTTCCTGCTCCACCTGCTGGAGATCTATGGTTATGACACCCTGCTGGTATCAGAGCAGCTCTGCTGCAGCTGAGAGACTATAGCATTTCACCACTGCTGGTTTAAAAAAAAAAGGGGGGGGGTTTGCCTCAAACCAACTTGAGTGCTGCACTACTGGTTTCTTCAAGTCTTCAGGACTTGAGGTGGTCTCTTACATTCATTTTTGCTGTCTCTATTGTGTTTCTGCTCTTATCCTGAGAGCCAGAGCAGAGAACATTAATCCTTTCAGTCTTGTGAACAAATGCAATGTGGCCAGGTGTCCTTGATGAAGCCTCTTGTAGAATGTTTACTCACCATTGACTGATTCGGCGTGGTTCTTTTGACTGGATACAGCTGCTGTATTTTAACACTAGGACATCTATCCACATCCAAACTGGTCATGAGCAGGACCCTCCATTTCCCTGATAAATTTCAGATGGGGACCGACCATTTTGAGTCAATGGTGGGACACTCCACAAGTAAAACACATGGGCATATAGAAACATCAAGCTAAATGAGAAGAGGTGGTGTCAGTGGTTTGAGCAGGTACAGGGAGCATATGGTAATGATTGAAGGTGAAGGAGTGGTCACCTTTCTGTAAATAGACATTTTTCTCCCTTTTATGTATAGTGTGTCAGTATGTGTGATTTGGCATTTGCCTTTTTGCCAGTGTTGCTCTTCTTGTATCAAGTGCTGGAATTAATAACATCCTATTTTAAGCCTCTATGTCCAGATCAAGTCCACTTTTCTTGAAATGTCATTACTAGCAGGTCAAACTGCCGGTTGTTACACATCATGTCTGTAAAGATGGCTATGTAATTGGTATTTAATGCAACAAATGACTGGTTAACAGTTTTTTTTTGTAGTGTTGCCATATATTGTCAACTTTTAAAGAAGTCATTTCAGCCTGGATTAAGAAAAAATGATTTCTTTAGACATTAGGTAATAGTGAGGTCCAAGAGGAACTAAAAGTGTTGAGGTGACCTACCAACTGACTGACTGACTGTCAGCTGGACTTGCACTTCTGAGGCATAATACGTTGCAGAAAGATTTACCCATTTCTTTGATGCCGTTCTCAAAAGTGTAGTTTTGTTGTAGTATTATAGAAACACTAAGATGGACAGATCTACTTCAGAGTGTGCTTGTAAGCGCTGTACATTTCAACAGCATAGGAAATGTTTTCACAATCTTTAACAGCAAAACGTGACAAACTGGAGACCACAAGCCTCACCAGTGCACAGTAGCAGTGTCAACACACTTAACAGGACCACTGGCTTTTAAACCTGCCAACATTTTCTAAGCTGTGGATAAAACCTGTAAAAAAAAACAAAAAACAAACTCATACCAACAGTAGTATTAAGTTAAAAAGCGGATATTTAAACTCTACGCAGACACAACACTGCAGAGGGGTCAAATCTCTGAGTCTGAGACTTAAGAGCAGCACATTTCACAACTCATTGAGAAAGTTTTAAATGCAACTAACACTGATTGATGCACTTTTAATTACATTTCATCTACAATAAAGCAAAGTCCACTTTGTCAAAAATATCAGAATTCTTGTAAGACTGAGGTTAGGTAAAACAGTTAATCATGGTGTGAATGTTTTTTTTTCCTCCCCTCCTGATAGAAACATGCCACAAACAATACATGAACCTGGTGCTTTAACTCTCCATTTGTCATGTCCTTAACGTAGGATATTAATATTGCACCCTTTATTTATTTTTTAAGTTTGATTTCTGTTTTATCATTAGGTTGTAAATTGTTAGTGTAAATATTCAACTGCTGTAATTTTATCTGTGAAGAAATGGGATCAAGTGAATGTGTTTTATAAGGCAAATATGGTCCCCAAGCCTGTGTGTGTCACTGAAACTTGATGTCTCTCCTTTTAAGAAACTACTATCAGGCATACACAGAAACTTAGACAACTTGTACAGAGCTGAAGAAACCATTTTAGTAGTTGAAAGGATAGTCTGATAGTCTGTTAAAACACCTTCACTTTATTTTATTGTAAACCATTTCACAAATAAAGTGCACAGTCACTTGTAAAGAAATCCAGTTCTCAGTTGAATATTCTGTATAAAGAACTTCTGCATTGTTGAACTTCATTTGTAAAATATATTCATTTAATTGCATATTTACCATCTTCAACAACACTGAATTGTTGTACATATACTGCTTCTATAATTTGTGCAAGTGTATAATATCAAATTCAGCAGTATTTATCATGTTTTCCAATTATTACAAATTCATCACCACTTGAAGAGTTTCCATCGCTGACATTACCGTTACTAGATCCACTGATAACATCAGAGGTGGTCGATGCTGGGATCCTGCCAGTCACAGCCACCTTGAGAACAGCCAACCAGCGCTCCTTAAGGTCAATGCCATCACAGATGAAAGAGTGAGTCATTTTACAGTGTCTTAAACACAAATAGGCCTGGCCCCGAAACTCCTGCGGCAGATCCTCCATAATGCAACCGAGTAGAGGTATTGTTGACACTGGTTTGACGTCCTCCAATTGTAGAAAGGGATTGACAAGATACAAAGACAGACAAATTAAAAGGGGTTATATTTTTGCTAAACCTACGTTTACTAGTCTTTGGTACATTTATTTGTGTATTTGGACCCTACCGTAGTTCTAATTATTCAGTTCCTTATTACATCTAGTTAGAAATGATTCAACTTGAGGGAAATACATTTGTAGTGAGAGTATGGACACATAAGTGGCTGGATGTGTATATGGTACCAAGCAGCAGTGATGATACATGCACAAAGAAAAAAATGTTAAAGGGCTCATATTTAGTTAAACCCACTTTTATTATTATTTTTTGGTTCATTTATTTGTGTATTTGGACCCTAATAGTTCATAAAGTTTCAATTTGAACCCTCCAGGTGCTGCAAAGCTGTGTTTTATATTAATTTTGTCTAAAAATCAAGTGGATTTATACAACCTGGTTTAATTCCTGCTTAAAATGTTACATCTATAACTAGTTTCGTCACAAAATTTGCTCACATAAAGGTCAAAACGTCATGGACATCACCCCCCCCCAAAACCAACTACACCATAATAGTTTGTCAGCAGCAGCAGTTGTAGTCCATACTGAAAATGTCCAAACTTTGAGCCAGTTACCTAAAATGTTCAGTTCTTGGTTGAACAGGACAAAGCAGCACAGTCAACAACCTGAAGGGGGTGGGGCATGGAGTGGTTCATTTGCATTTAAAGGGCCAGTGCTTAAAATGATCTTTCTGGTGTCATTACTCAGAAACAGTATTGAAGATGGAACCGTGGAGTTGAATTAATGAAGAATTTAGACCCAAGCAGAACATTTACAGTTTATGAGACCACAGGGAAATGTTTTAGAATGCAGAAATCCATAAAAAAAACAAAACTATCACTCCTTAAAAAAGACTGAAGTTCATCATGCAAAACATTTAGCTCATCAATACTTCATGTCCTTTCTTATCAATAGTATGGAGGATAAAGGTAATAGTTGTAGTGTAGTAGTCTAAAAGAGAATAATAATAATAAAAAACATCTACAAAGGTAATTCCTCTTACCTGTGGAGCAGCATAAAGGTGGAGGACTGGAGGTTCAGTTCTGGTGACAACACACCACATCCGTTGCCATGTCTTAGTATTGTCACTGTATTGCAGGAAACCACTCATTAAGCTGTTACTGGACACTGGAGAGGTCTCAGACTGTAAGACAACAAGAGGAAATTGACACCTGTTAATGTATGTGTGTGCACATAATTTGCAAGATTATTGTTTTTTCTTCTCCATTAGAAATACAAGTAAGGCTCACATTGAGTGTTCTCCTCTTCTCTCCTCTCTGACTGGTCAGGATGGAATAGCAGGATTTACACACTTTGTTCAGCTTGTTACTGTCATACTCTAAAGCCACTTTGTTGTCCGAACACTTCCAACACACAACCTACAAGAACAGGAAAACCATGTCAACAGCAAATAATGTGACATACCTGTAAGCCACTGCTCACTTATGGTGCGATATTGCACGTATTTTGGGTCTGTTAGTTATAGTCACATGACTCACACAGCCACAGGCTCTGCAGTGATGCCTCCTCCTGGTGAGTGCATTAAAAGGCTCCTGGCATTTCATACACATGCTCACTTCATTATCTCGGATCCAGCGGGGGGCACGCTGGCCAAGTTCCTTTGTTTTAAAATGTGCATGCATCACAGGGTATTTTTGTTTAGAAGTCTGAATAGATTACTGTCCCCATTTCGCCCCAAAATACCAAACTTACTGGCTCTTCTACATTCAGCTCCCTGGAGGCCAGTTTGAATGATTCATTTTTCTCCTGGAACACATCAATGGCCTCCTGAATCACCTGAGAATAGAGCTTGCGTAAAAACAATGCTGACAGTGTAGTATCATCTCCCAGAGCATAGAACATCGGCTGTGATTTATTAAATAATCACATAAAAATAAGCCAGTACCTTTATCCACTCATCTCGGTCTTGTTCAGAGCTTTTTTCAAATAAAACAAAGAATATACATTTTAAACAACTTCTTCAAATGTCCTGCAGTGAAATCTCAGTAAAGAAAATAACATGCTGTATCCACACCTGGCCTGAAGCTCCAGAGTCTTCTCCTTTCCAGAGACCTGGAAGCTGTATGGATAGTCTTCATTTGTTGTTTGTTGCACTTGCATACCATCCACTCCAATCCTGCACCGGACTGTGAAACGCTGCCCAAGTAGGCTGAACTTGTTAGTGCAGCACAGCAAAAAGTTGTTGAACTATGGAGAAAAAATAATAGAAGATTTATGGCACTGTCACCAAAAGTGAGTAAGAAGTTGCCTCAAGACATAATTTAGCAACTTACGACAAAATATTACTGAAAGCTTTAAGGAAATTAGATGTGCAGATATGCCCAAGTATGTTTTATTATTATCATCATTATAGCATGTCTTCAGACTTCACTATGCATGCCAAAGTTCTGACCAGGAATAGGTGTCTCTCCATGGCTGATGCATTTCTGGCTGCAAGCTTCAGCAGACGACCTTCTCTGAGAAACTCATTGGTTGGGTTGACCACTTCCTCCTCTCCAACCATCTCATATATCTCCAGGAGCCGCTTGAAGCTTTCCTACCAGGTTTAAAAAAAAAAAAAATCACATTGATCTTCATGATCACACTCATAGCTTTTTGTGATCATTTTTTTGCTGTAACTATGAAATATTTCAATGAACTTTTGATGTTAAGTTAGACATGCTGCATCGAATGATTGAATTTCAGGGTCAAACAAATGAAACTTCCCTAGGCAGTGTGCTTGCCAGATGCATTTTTTATGCTTTATAATCTGACACCAGTCATTTTTCTCTAAATGCAAAATTGAAGGTGTGACAGTCAAAAATTGGGTATTTTGAAAATCATGACCTTGTGTTTGACCTGTCAAGATCAAAAGTTAACATTAGTACCAAATGAAAAGTCATGTGACTTTCTATAAGTTCATAATACAAAGTTAGTTGATATCAGTCTTAGTTTTGAAGATTGAAGCCATTCTCTGAATATTCAAATTAGGAACATGACCCCTAGTCAATCGATCAATTTATTGATAGATAATAAGATAGACCATGTCTATTAGTTGTCTTTGGTAAAAATCCCAGAGATGGTTGGAGTTTATGATCTATCCATCCATTTGTGTGTAACAAATAAGGTAGGTAATCAATAGAGATTAAAATTTCCAAAAATTTGGCATTTGTTTGAAATTGCTACAATGAACAGAATCTAAGTTATTAACATTAAACTAATTTTACATACGATACCACGGCAACCAGAAGTCACACAACCTCCAGTTGTGAACTTTGCTATACGAGAAAGGACTGACAGATGTTGCATGTTACTGACCCCTGATATTGACCCCAGGGCGCTAATGAGGATGTGACCCTTATGACATCATGATTTATACCTGATGCAGAATGGAAAAATGCACAATTTGGCTTTGGTTTAAAGTCGATGTGATGATTTTGATGGAAGTTATGGCAAAACATCAAATTTTTAACTTTGACCTATATCTTAGCTGTACTTCGGCCTAATATTGGCGATAATGGTTGAAATGTGACCGCTAGAGCACAGACAGACAAACAGACATGTGAACTGACTAATATGCTTGCCTCCAGCAAACAATGCACTTGAAGTGCCCTAATATGGATGAAATCTTACTTAGAAAAAGCTAAATGATGTGCTATGTTATAATAACATACAGCTTTTTGGATGGCACTGTTTGAGTGGGTGGCTGCCATGGAGATGGTCTGCAAGGATTCTGTGGGAGGAGACAGACCAGGAAGTTATCGTGTAGGTCTTGTTGACTTTCAGACACAGGAAAGAAACAGTGATGTGAGGAACTGTGAAATCTGATAAATATAGAGGAAATAAGTATTTGATCCCTCGCTGATTTTGGCAGTTGTCATGCTAAGAAATCAATTAACAGTCTCAGATTTTTGTGGTAGCTTTATTTTAACAGTTATAGAAAGAATATATATAAAGAGAAAATTACACGAAATGAAAAATAAAAATTTATTTGCATGTCATTGAGGGAAACAGGTATTTTATCCCCTAGTAAAACATGATCTAATACTTGGTGCCAAAATCCTTGTTGGCAAGCACAGCTGTCAGATATTTCTTGTAGTTGCTTTCTAGGTTTGCACACACATCAGGAATAATTCTCGTCCACTCCATTCTGCAGATCATCTCCATATCCTGAAGGTTTTGAGGCTGACGCTTGGAAACTGGAAGCTTCAGCTCTCTCCATAGATTTCCAATAGGATTACGGTCAGGAGACTGGCCAGGCCATTCCATGACCTTGATGTGCTTCTTATGGAGTCACTCCTTTGTTTCCTTGGCTGTATGTTTTGAGTCGTTGTCATGCTGGAAGACCCATCCACAGCTCATTTTCAGTGTCCTGGTGGAAGCAAGGAGGTTATCACCCAAGATTTTGCGGTACATGGTCCGTTCATCTTCAAATCGATGCGGTGAAGTCGACCTGTCCCCTTAGAGCATAAGGCTTCCACTGCCATGCTTGACAGTAGGGATGAGATTTTTGGGCTCATATTCAGCATTTCTATTCCTCCAAACACATTGAGTTGAGGCCAAAGGGCTCCATTTTGGTCTCATCTGACCACAGCACCTTCTCCCAGTCTCTTTCTGAGTCATTAATATGTTCGTTGGGAAACTTGAGGCGGGCCTGGCCATCAGCCTTCTTGAGCAGAGGGACCTTGTGTGCACTGCAACCATTGCGTCTCAGTGTATTACCAATAGTTTTCTTGGTGATTGTGGTCCCAGCTGCCTTGAGATCATTAACCAGCTCCTCCCGTGTAGTTCTCGGCTGATCTCTAACCTTTTTCATGATCACCAAGATCCCACGAGGTGATATCTTGCATGGAGCCCCTAGCCTAGGTCGATTATCAGTCATGTTGTACTTCTTCCACTTCCGAATAACTGCACCAACAGTTGTCACCTTCTCATTCAGCTTCGTACTTATGGTTTTATAGCCCATTCCAGGGTTTCCCCCAGGATTTCCTTGAAGGTGCGGTGGCAGGACCCCGCCAACCATGGAGACCCCCTGGGGGCCCCGACCAATATATTCCGCGCAATTGATATCACAATATAACACAATTACACGTTTCCAGTTATTCTTTTTATTTTCAACTGTCACTCAGAAATGCC
>JAPSES010000120.1:1759961-1779780 GCA_029822895.1 Maxillicosta whitleyi | reverse complement strand
GAGATGGTTCAGACATGTCCAGAGGAGAGGGAAGAGATTGGTAGAAGGATGGAGAGTGTGGAACTGCCAGGTAGGAGGACTAGAGGAAGACCAAAGAGGACATGAAGGTAGTCGGTGTGAGAGAAGAGGATGAAGAAGACAGGGTTAGATGGAGGCAATTGATTCACTGTGGCGAACCCTGAAGGGAAAAGCCGAAAGGAAAAGATCACACAAATCAAAAATATTTATAATTAACATTTTGACCTCAAAATTCAATTTTCATAAATATAAATCTTTCCAAAAAGTTCAAAATTTTAAATGTGTTAGCACTAATGAACTCAAAAAAGCAAAAACATCCATTAGTATATACCAAGAATTCTTAAAAATAGGACCTAGAGTCCCCTTGTCCAACAGCATATGTAAAGACATTAATTGACATTTGTGTGACCTTTCAAAGTCACTCAAAGTCAAAGGTCATGGAACCAAATGAAAGCCCAAATGTGACTTATATGTATTGTTGTATTGACTGTATTGTTGGTTCTTTGGAAAAATTTCATATAAAAAAGCATACTCTATTGAAAAAAAAAATAAATAAATAAAAATACAAATCCAATACATTAGAAGGTCCATATACACACAATTAACTGGTCTAAAACCAAATTTAAATTCTATACACATGAATATTTCCTGTACAACTTCAAAATAAGCAGCAAGACCCATTTTAAAATATTTTTCTATTTCTATACTATTTTGCTGTAATATACTTTTAAAGTACCATATTGTTTTACTTATTTCTGATGAATTAAAGGGATAGTTCGGGATTTTTGACATGAATCTATCCCATGAATCATGAACTATCCCTTTAAAGTGTATTTATTTAGTCTTCTCTGAACCCCCATCCCATTGTTTCCTCTGTTATTTTCATTACTGTTCATAATTTGTGTCTTGTATTGTGGTAATATTGTCAATAAAGGCATTAAAAAGAGACAGAGGGCACTGTATCATGCAGGGTATATGTCTTTCATATGTTATAATGATTGGACTCGCTCAAATGTAGGCCACTTAACCAACATATTGCAAGTGTGTGTGTGTGTGTGTGTGTGTGTATAATGTTGTATTTAAGTAATGTGTACAAACCCAATTATAAATGAATGGATTATGTATAATTGTGTGACTGGAGGAGAACTAACAGTAGATCACCACTAACCATGTGTAACAGTGTTATTTAGTGTCCTTTGCTGCCCTCCACAGGATCATGTCATTCATCCAATCTTTTGGAAACAAACTCCAGTTTGTCAGAATGTTTATTATTACATGAATTCTGCCATTGTGGTCTCTGTCTGTCAGAGTTGTCAAAACAGACCCTTCCTGTTGTTGGCATAATAAAGAAGGAAAACAAAAAGAAGAAAATACCCCTCATGGCTCCTAGGTGTGTGTGAGGTTAATACTAATTTAAATAAACTATGCAGTATCAGCACTGCAGCAGCCCTGTGTTAATTTCTATGAGGCAATTATTAATGTCATGTTATAATACATTCACATGGGGAAAAAAATAATAACTAAATAATAAAAAGAGTGATATAAAATAAGTAGTTTCAAAATAAAACTCAAAACTAGTGCTCCACGTGTCCCCTCTATCACGCCTATTGTTAGTAGAATAGAATAGAATAGAATAGAATAGAATAGAATAGAATAGAATAGAATAGAATTATTATTATTATTAATAGTGCATTTTATTGTCGTATAGGAAATGGAATGTCCATGTAAAATACTTTCATTATTATGTCTTGAAACATTCATGTTATAATGGTTAGCACTTCAACCATACAGTTTCAGGCTACTTTCAAACTGCATACCTGAATCTGTTTGACCCCAAAGTCCACTTCATTTTAATCAGTGTCAATGCAAACCTTGTGTGCTCAAGTACCAAACCCGAGTCCAGTGAGAAGGTACCATGGACTCCAGTATGGTGGAGAGCCTGTAATTAAATGAAATATTACTTTGTATTAATATAAAAAAAAAACCCAAAATGTACTGGTCATGTTTATTTTGACAGGAAAAGTGGTTAATTTAGATCAATTTATTGATTATAAATGTATTGGAGTTAGTTATATGTGATTCTTAATAGGACTAAAAACCTACAGTTCAGTCACACTATGAACATATAGAACCTGGACACAGCAATAATCTGCCATTTATTTAGCAACATAATTGCTATTTACATACATCTTAGAAATGTCTGCCAAATTGAAAGGGCTTCTTGTCATTAGTGCGAGCCAAAACCACGCTTTCAGGGGGAGTATATAACCTGAATGTAACATCTCAGAATGCATGTTGACATAGCAATGTAACCAATGCATGACTGAATAAGTTTTATTGTTTCTTATTGCATGAATGGTGTGTTACTACTTCATGTATTCCCCCCAAGAAATACACAAGCAGTGTTGTAATTACTTTCTTATTCCTGTAGCTTTTGTATTTGATCAATGTAAACATAGGCCCTTCTTTAAAACCAGGTTCCACCGAGACTTGAACTCGGATCGCTGGATTCAAAGTCCAGAGTGCTAACCATTACACCATGGAACCACTACATAAAGATATATAACACGCAATGTTCAAAGATCCATAGACAGAGAGAAATGCCAAAGTCTATTACAGAAAGGCAGCTCAACATAAACGATGTCTGCCTGATGTAACCTTACATCAACCTAAATTGCATACATGATAGGGAAGATTTTTTTTTTTTCTTTCAATCTTTTTTAAAATGTTGTCCCAATAATATAAAACATACGCTGCTGTAAGTTTGACAGCCAAACACCATATATGCCTTGGTGGCAACTGATTTGAAAGCCAACATAATAAAACAAAACAACATTACGGTAAAAGTGGAATAATATTGGTGTCTAATAATGAAACAAACAAACAAACAAACAAAAACAAAAAACAAAACAAACAAAAAAAAAAAAAAACAAAAAAAAACATGTAGCCTACCACATGTCTCTCTCACTGAAGAGTTTTGGGTTCTTTCATTCATGGTCAATCATTATAGGACTCACTCAGGGCTGTGATTAGTAATGAAAATATAAGAGCATCACCAGATCACACAAGAACGAATAAATACAATCAGAATTGGTTAGAGCAAATGAGATCAGAGAACTACCTGAATACACAGACTGTCTGTGTTGAGGTCCAGTTCGGGTCTGACCTTGTCAGGTCTGACACACCCCCTGTCCTCTTTAGTATGACCGTAACTCTTTCATTATTTGTCCGATCGGTAAAATTCCAACGGTTTCTGAATGAAATTCACATTTGTCCAGCTTTATGGTTGTGGGCAGCTTCATGCATACACCATGTATAAATGGAGGATGTGCGCATTGTATTAAAATCCTTTATATTTATGAGCCTAAACTAGTCCACCTGGTCTTGTTTTCTTATTTTAACCATAACAAGGTCAGACACTATGCTGAGTCCTGTTCTTGCAGAACACTTTAAACATTCAATAGCAGTCATTTATAATTCACTGGTTGCTTTAATATTGTCATAACAGTTTAAAATGACGAAAAACACAAAAACAGAATTTGTTGGGGGGTTTTTTTTGCAGAGAAAAACACTGAAATTACACACGGATGTTAAATATGAACTTTGAAAAGTATAAAAAGTATTTACAACAAAATGTGTGAGCATTTTCCTTTTATTTTTCTAAAACAGGGCAAAAGTGCATGCATGGAAAAAAAGCAGAGTGCTTCAGTCATATAGAACGTCCAGGAAATGGACCTTTCTCACATGTCGCTTCATCTTTTGGTCACAAATCCATCGGTAAACCTTCAGGGTGGTCTTGGAACATGGGACGACCGGCGTCTTGCCTATATTTTATTTTATCCACTCCGTTATGTGCTGTTCCTCCGCTCCATGAATCCGGTCTGTTGTGTGCATCCCCAGTAACAGAATTATTTATTTTGCGGCTTCTAGGACGAGTGTCAGTGAAATTTACACATTGACCAGAGAATGTCAGTAAAGCAGTGTCTCAACTTTCAGAAACCGTTGGAATTTTTCCGATCGGATAAATAATGAAAGAGTTACGGCCATCCGAACTCCACCTGCACAGAGCACTGGGCAGGGCGGTGGGTCAGACCGGACACAGTCAGATCCTGAGTGGATCCTAAAGCAAAATTAGGATTATTTTTTGCATGTCCCTTCCCGGGCTTCGTAATTAAGTTTTTCAGCCGTCAGTATGTTATAAATATATATGACCAAGTGTGTTCACCGCTGACATGTGACCCGGTGACGTCTCGTGCGCCAAAGTCATCTCTGTAAACAATGCCTTCAATCGCCGGGTGCGGTGGCGCGCGCCTGTAATCCAAGTTACCGGGAGGCTGAGGCTGGCGGATCGTTTGAGCACAGGAGCTCTGAGCTGCAGCGGACTATGCCGATCGGGTGTCCGCACTAAGCTCGGTATCGATATGGTAGTCCTGGGGGAGCCCGGGACCACCAGGTCACCTAAGGAGGGGTGCACCGGCCCAGGTCGGAAACGGAGCAGGTCAAAGCCCCCGTGCCGCTCAGTAGTGGGTTCGCGCCTGTGAATAGACGCTGTAGTGCAGCCTGAGCAATACAGCGAGACCCAGTCTTTTACAGTCCGGATACACTTCATTAAAACAAACAAACGACGGTCTTCACTTTTAAACACTCAATGTTGGCGGTTTCGTTCGTTTCCTGGTTCCGTTAAAACACGAGCTGCTGCTGTTTTCTGTGTCCTGCACTGCCTCCTACTGGACAGAAGTGGTATTTACCGGCACCGGCTTCATTAAACACCCTCAGTCTGGTCTGTTAAGGTATGGAAAAATATAGTTACCATAATCCAAATGGAAATGCATTAGTAGAAATGCTTTTCCATTTTCTGAATTTAGCTGCATTATTTGACTCATAAATACAATTGTTAATAAATTATCCAATTTGCTTTTTCATTTTCTTATTAGTGACTTCTCATTCTTTTACTTAATTCAAATTAAAAAGAAAAACACATTTGCGATTTCATTTTCCAAACCTGCCCCCAAAAAATAGTTACCAAAATTCAATTTGAAATCTAAAATTCGAAAATTAAAAAGCATAAGCATAAAAATCATATTATGGAGCCTTAGAAGGGCCATGAAAAAAATAAAAACTATTGCTTTATAATGCAATAGTTTTTGTGATATAACGCAATACTTTTGCGAGCATATGATTTCATATATGATTGCGTTATATCACAAAAATTATTGCATTATAACAAAATAGCTTTTGCAATATAACGCAATCATATACGCTCTCTCTTGCTTGAGGTCCAGACATAATACGTTGAGGTCCAGTTCGGGTCTGACCTTGTCAAGTCTGACACGCCCCCTGTCCTCTTTAATATGACTTTAACTCTTTCATTATTTGTCCGATCGGAAAAAATCCAACGGTTTCTGAATGAAATTCATATTTGTCCAGCTTTACGGTTGTGGGCAGCTTCATGCATACAAGCAGATGTGCACCATTTATAAATAGTTTACTTATGAGAAAGGAGGATGTGCGCAGTGTATTAAAATCCTTTATATTCATGAGTCTAAAATGGTCCACATGGACTTCTTTTCTTATTTTAACCATAACAAGGTCAGAAACCATGTTTTGAGTCCTTTTGCTTGTTCTTGCAGAACACTTTAAACATTCAATAGCAGTCATTTATAATTCACTGATTGTTTTAATATTGTCATAACAGTTTAAAATGACAAAAAAAAAAAAAAAACAACAACACTGAAATTACACACGGATACAAGATTTGAATGTTAAATATGAACTTTGAAAAGTATTTACAACAAAATGTGTATTTGCCTTTTATTTTTCTAAAACAGGGTAAAAGTACAAACTACACAGGTGTTTGCCCCACACAGAAAAATGTTCGATACAGACAGAAACACAGACTAGGAAAACACTTACACAGAAAGTACAAACTGACAGGAACAGATGAGACGAATCAGCAATGAGACAAATACAAGACAGCGTTTATATACATGAGGAGGAGAGACAACAAGAAACAGGTGAGATTCATCAGGGATAATTTTGGAAAAGACACAGGTGGAGAGAAATGGGAACAGGAAGTAAAGACACACAACAGGAAGACACAAGACAAAGACTACAGACTGAGAGCAGACATGACAGTACCCCCTCATCAAAGGCCGGACTCTGGATGGCCTAAGAGCCTCCGGAAAGGCACTTAAAAAAAACAAAAAAAAAACAACCACCCTGGGCCGGACTCGGGACCAGAACCCCTCCCAGAGTCTGGGTTGGAAACAGGACCAGATAAAACTCCCCCCTCCCAGAACCCCCTGGGTCTGGGCCAGACTTGAGGCCGGGAAAAAAACCCTCCCTAGACCTCCCTGGGTCTGGGCCTGACTCTGGGACAGGAAACCATTGTTATAATGCAATAAATTTTGGGTTGTTTTTTTTCATGTCCCTTCCCGGGCTCCGTACAGTGGTCTGGTTGGGTCTCCACCTCCATGGGACATTAACATGCCCAGGTGGTCACCTTTGTTTTGTTTTGTTTTTTTGGAGGGGGGGTGTTCTCTTATTTATATATATTTAAATATATAAATATATATAAATATAAATATATAGTTATCTTTACTAACCCTGTCAACGTCCCCTTAGGTACAGTTGGAGCCGACAATCACCTGTGGTTTTAAGCTGCTCTTTGCCATGTTGGGTCTCCACTTCAATGATGGGCTACGGCATGATCCTGTGTGGTCCTAAACTAGTTTTCGTCGGCTCGACACCTACGTTCTACGGAGCCCGGGAAGGGACGTGTGTAGGCAATATTTTAATTTTTTTACATGTCTCTTCCCGGGCTCCGTAAAGTTGGTGAGATCAACTGGAAAATAGCAGCATTTAGCCAATGGTGCATTCACAGGTAATTAGACAGTGTATTGTGTACAATAGACAACTGTTTATTTTTATTTATGGAATCCATTTTTGTCTTTTGTTTTCGTTATCTTATATTGAATCCTTGGACTCTCATAGTGCACTTCAAAATATTAACCACAAGATGGCAGTAGTGGAATTTACACCATTTCTGCTATCCAAATAGATTAAAAAAAACAACAACCAACCAACCAAACAAAAACACCGTTAGCCTACGTGTTTTCAGCTATTAAAGTGGATTAAAGCATCGGAACTAAGAATAAAACCCATACGAAATAATATCTGAAAGGATCAGACTAGGAATGCAAAGACGTGAGTTGAAATTAAATGTGATTTGCTTTTGTACATATCAAGTAAAATAATTACAAAATAAACAGATAAAACAAATGAGTGTCCTAATGTTTTATGATATGAGTAGTATGTGTGCAGTGTAAGTTTTTCGGTGTGTGCTGGAGGGACTGGCAGGGGGCGGGGGAGGCTCCGACGTGGGGGGAGGCAGTGGAAAGCTGTCACTGTCCGGTGCGGCGTTCAGCAGCAGCAGCATTAATCCGGCTGAGCAGGCAGCGGCCCTAGCCTCCGGTCCCATCCTCCGTGTCCATCCCCCTTCTCCCCTTCTCCGCACATATTCAGCCCTGTTTCTGTCTGTGGCTCGGAGAGATGTCCGCCAGACCGGGCTTTTACCGGCAGGAGCTGAACAAGACTGTCTGGGAGGTTCCGGAGCGGTACCAGAACCTGACGCCGGTGGGCTCTGGAGCCTACGGTTCGGTGTGGTGAGTGTTTATTCCAGTCTGTGTGAGTGGAAGGCGGAGGGGCGAGGCACTGCCACAACATTTACCGTAAACTGGTCTTGATGCATCAGCATAGCGATGCTTAAGTCCTATAATGTTGGCTATGGCATCAGATGAGCTGCTTATGGACACTAATCGTTGTGTTTCCATTAATGCCACTACGTATTAATACTGATTCACAGCAATTTTAGATGCATGCATAATCATCATTTAAATGACAAAAAAAAAATTGATACCAATTTGGCTACAGATAATAATTCATTAGCCTACACGTAGCCTATTGTCAGCCCTGCAAAAAACAGCAGATCAGCAGTAGTTGTACCACTAACACTTCAGGTCCTTTACAGAATAACAACGTTAGCCCAGGAATTTCCCCCAATAACCCCCACCCACATATGCATGCACACACACACAGTCATTATACCATTTCATTCTGATAAAAAAAAAAAAAATCTGTATGCACAGGCAGTGGTACCCTAAAGACCCCACATCTGGAAAGGGATCTGGTAACAGCTGCTCTCTCTGGAAACTCATCAAGTCTGCTCCACCAGGCTCTGGGATTAGTATGTACTGTACCTGCACACCCACCCCCTGTCTGTACACCCCTCTATGTGCACAGATAGCTAATCTGCAGCAGCCAATGGCTTTATTTTTAACTGATATGTACCAGCCTGTGCGATCCCGTTGCCATGGCGATGTGCCATGGTGATATTCACCTCTGACAGTCCATTTTAATCAAGCTATAATAGTGAGCTGATGGTTACCTAAGAAAATATGAAGATAATGGTTTGTTTGTAAATGTGACTGATCCTGTTTTGAACACATGCATAACCTGTTTGAGCTGCTTTAGGGAACCTTACATGTAGACAGTATGATAGCAGTGACAGGTAACCCCACATCTGAAGATATTCTTCTGAGAATAGAAGGCATCCACGTCACTAAGGCTATGGTATGGTAGTCCTATGGTACTTTGTACCAAGTAAATGACAAAAAGGGGCAGTGTATTGTGAGTCCAGATTTGTGGCGTTTGATATTAAATAATTTTCGTGTGAATGTGTAGCCAAAGGAGTATCAGTGGCTGCTAATTTTAATTTGTTGACATATCACTTTGTCACACCTTTCCATCAGAGTATCATAAGGGGATTTGTTTCCATTTCCCTTCAATATTACTGAGGAATAGGGGACTGTTTGTTTCCTAAATTAGACATGCTATTCCAGTGGAGAAACGATTTCAGTTCAGAATATCCATCTGTGCTCTAGTTTTTGATGGAGGCTGGTTACTTCCATGTAATACCAGTGTTGTACTTGGTGCATATCAGATGATACACTGACTTATAGAAAATGATGTGAAGCTGATATGTTTGTTTGTTCAGCCACACCCTAGTCCCTACACAGCATAATTTCTCCCCAACAGCCTACTTCCAGGTCTGATGTGAAATTCACACAATGTGTATTGGAGAGTTTATCATGGTGCTTGTGCTGCAGCTTTAACTGTTCATCTGTGCAGCTACAGTTACTAAAAATGCCACATTTTAGTCCAATATTTCATTGCTCCAAGGGATTCCTTCATCTCCAGGAATATTCCCTACCACCAATACTTCTCATTAATGTGCTCTCTAAAGCTTCAGTAAATTAGTTTTTATTGATCATCAAATTATTTGCCACAGCTTAGAAATGCTATAAATTATGAAAACAGAATCAAATTCTTTTTTCAGTCTGTCTTATGTACTGATTTCTAATGTGCAGATTATGTAAACAAGAGTTTATAAAATCAGGGTGAATTTCTTCTGGATTTGCCATTTTATGTCATATTTAGAATGATTCACAGAAAATCTGTGGCCAGTTAATGAGTTTTTATAAAGCCTTAGTGTCCTGCCTCACAGGAAGTCAAGCCATTAATGTGTCTGGTTTATTTGTAGTAGTCAGAGGAGCTACGAGCCACAGAGAGAGTGTGAAGGATAGACCGATTCATTAACACTGACAGGATGTTTTGCCATCTGTTAGTATTGGAAGAACTTAGATTTAACTGGAATTATGAACTTTGAGGGAAAATAATAGGTCAAAGAAACCTGGAATGTGCTAGATTTTAGAATTAATGCTGGGTTCCAATTTCACTGATAAATTTGATTATTTTGATAGATAGATAGATAGATAGATAGATAGATAGATACTTTATTGATTACAAGGGAAATTCAAGATGATAAGTGATCTATCCTCATTTATTTTATTTATTACTTTAACTTTGGATCTGTAGTTCACTAGTTACAAAATTTCAGGTGAAGTTAAAGTGGTACATATGTATCCAGTCGTGCCATTTTTGGGGGTAAATGAAGTGTTGCAAGTTGATTAATTGTGTTCTTCTTGTTCCAACCTATCGTTATTATATCAGCCTTAAAGTTAACTATCACTGACACCTTTGTAAGACTCTACATTCTGAATTGTGAAGCCCAGGACAAATGCTTGCTTTACTTAAGTTACACACATACAAAGCACATTCCTTCACACCCCTGCACTGCCCTGCATTGTTAGTGTTGATCTCCATCCTTTGTCATTGACTTTCTCATCTCATGACTTGATTAGCAAATGGTGGGGGGATGGGGTTTCACCGTGTTGTGTCTATGTGTGGGGGTGAGGTTAGTGCCTCTTGAGACTCACAGCAAAAACAGCTCTCATTTATCTCAAATAGCAGTTTGTGCTCTCTGCAAGGCTCTTGAGACTGCAGACCTGAGGTTAAGGATCCGACAAACCAGCATAATCTATTATAAGTGGAGTTAAAGGACTATATTACCTTCACTCATGGGAGGGGAAGGTCCAAAAGAAACAGAAATAGAGTATAGAAACAGAATAGTACAGTGGATGCGTAGCAGCTAACTGTAGAAAAACAGACACTAGAGAGAGAGAGAGAGAGAGATGGTACCATCAGAAATATAAAGCTCTTTAAATAATTTAACATCCAGCGCCTCTGCAATTTTGATAAGTCATGACTCAAAAAGTTTGGAGGTCTTAACACTGTCATATCCAAGCTCTAATCCTGGTTCATTGTCTTGTTGCTAAACCCTAATCCTATTGAATATTCTGTTTCTCAGGACAAAAGTTGGGCCAGTTTTGGACCAGTGGAAACTGAGAAAATATGCACTAAGCTCATCAAGGCTGCTTTCATCTCATGTCAGCCTATGTAACATCTGTTCAGTAAAACAGAAGTTTGGCATGAAGCCTTTTGCTTGGATAGTTATGAATAATACATGACTGCTTCATTTTCTCCTGTCAAAAATGTTTTGTCTTTGCTTGACAAATTGTTGATTGGATATGAGAAACTGGATCAAATTTAGATAGATATTTGTTTTTATATGACTATTTAAAAGCCACCATTGCATTCAAGGGATGAGTATGCTGAAGATAATGTGCGGCTTCATGGTATACAGTAATGCTTGCATACATTGATTTGGATGCTGTTTTATGCAAAAATCAAGCACCATTGTCAAATAAATGACAAAGATCCCTTTCACATAGATCACCTTTTCTTGTTTTTTTTTTTTTTTTTATCAGAATGAGTCTCATTAAAAATGTTCATGAGGAAATTTTCCATAGTGGATAAACAGTGACCTGGTATCATCTCTCACTGGATATATTTTACCCATCCTCCCTCTCTGTCTCTATGAAACCGGAGGTGCATTAAGAGCACAGATAAAAAAGAATACTGAGACTAAAGAGGAGAGAAATCAATTCCTTGAGAGTGCCACAGTTATCCCATGTATGGAAGATGACAGTGAGAAAAGCATGTGTGAGAAGGTGAGGCCTGGTTCATGTCAGAGCAGACTGGCTCAAGCCTGGCAGTGGCATCCGGAGTAGCAACGGGTGATCTCCAAACAGAGCCACATGGATGCACTGTAGTGAGCATGACAGTACTCAAGCGTGTAAGCATTACAGGTCACCGTGAAATGATACAGTAAGGTCTGGACTGAGTTCATATGTGGAAATTTAAAAAAAAAAAAAAAAAATGAGAGTTACAATTAAGAGTACATTTAATCTGCTGCTTTGACCAAAAAAAAAAAAAAAAAATCAAAAATTAAGTTCATTCACATATAGAATGTAGTGCAGTCCAAGTATTTGGCAAACTAATATTGCAAAAAAGTTTCAAAAATGCAATATTGGACTTTTTTACAAGATGATGAAACAGGTTGTGGCTTTTCCATTACATGATGAATACATGTGAAACATCCTGACACATGCAAAATAACGTGTAAGCAAAGTAGGGAATTTTCCTGAAAGTACTTAAGGGTACCACATAATCCATTTAATCTAACAGTACATTTCACATAGTAAAGGTACAAACTATTGACACATAATATAAAAACAATATACAGTAATTCTACTAGATCTACTCCTGTAGTTAATTCTTAAATGTCTGCTTTTGCACTCAGTGTTTCACTTCCTGATGTGTGCTCTGTTTCTGCAGCGCTCCTCAGCATTTCTGTTTTCACCCTTGTTTCCTTCCCGTTTGTCTGTTCCGCTCACAGATGGCTGTATTACTCTTATTATCATTACTGCAGAGAGTTTTGAAAAGCGACTAAGCCTGCAAAGACATTGGCAGCCTCAAAGACAGAAGCAGCCATGCTCAGCGTTCGATACATGGAATGACATTTACATTTCAAAAGAGCCAGATGAAACAAACTGGTGCACTCGTATAATATCCGACATCTCCACTCCTCTTATTCTACCACATCCTCTGTCACTGCATTTTCTCCTTTAGTGCATTTTTTTCTGCCAGTCTGTTGCACTTCCTCACCCTGTAGATACATTCCAAGACTATATTGCTGTTCTGATGTCGTGACAATAACACTTCCATTTTTGTTTTCTCTCTACAGTTCGGCATATGATGTCGTCTTACGGCAGAAAGTTGCAGTGAAGAAGCTGTCCCGACCCTTTCAGTCTCTCATCCACAGCCGCCGCTCGTACCGGGAACTCAGACTGCTCAAGCACATGAAACATGAGAATGTTAGTGCTTCTTATAAAAATACCCAGAGACAGACGGACGCAGCTCTATATATGCATATTTCCGCTCTGTTATCGATCACCTCTGTTTGTCTCTGTCTCTGTTTCTGCAGGTTATAGGACTACTGGATGTCTTCTCCCCCGCTGCAACATTAGAAGACTTCAATGAGCTGTAAATCTTTCATCTCTTCATGACTCATCTTGTCATGGAGCTGTCTAATTTTCACCAAAAATCAAAGCAATTACTATTTTGCTACTAGGGGGCATGTTGATGTTTTGAGGGGAGGCGATCCTGTGGGGATTACAGGCTTGTAGGGATGTCTGAGGGTTGCCATGGCAGCCTCCTATTGTTCTTCTCTGACTCCCCCAACCCCCCATTTACATGTACATCTGCTCTCCCCTTTTCCAGCTACCTGGTGACTAACCTGATGGGAGCAGACCTCAACAATATTGTCAAATTTCAAAGGTTGTCTGATGAGCATGTGCAGTTCTTAATTTATCAGCTTCTACGTGGCCTCAAGGTAATTTCCTGCATCACAAACATGTGCTGTGTATTATACCAAAAACACAAAACACTGCATAGCATTTGTGCTAATGTGAAATTGGAACGGCAGTCTTGGGCCCAATACCAATTCATTCCTTGGCCTTACCCCTTACCCCTACCCCTCCATTTTATGTGTTCATGTGTAGGGGTAGGGGTGTCCCAATTCTTGATGAGTCCGACGGGAAGGGCTAAGGGGGAGGGCTGTTTGACCCTCAAAACAGAGATTTTTCAGGACCACATTCCAAAACAGATTTCTCATACCCCTCCAAACAGAGGAGTATGAGAAATCTCCTATTATTCTGTTCAAATCTTCAGCAAGATGGAGGTAAACACAGAAAAAAAGTGCAGCCATGTGCTGAAAGAAACACAAAAATGTTCTTCGTTAACAATGTAATTATTTGATTGTCCATTTAATGCTGTTTCAATGTAACATAGATCACATTTCTGTGGTTTGTGGTTGATAGCCACAAAAAGATTACCAAAGCCCATGCAACAGAGACATTTACAGCTGTTGACGGCATGAGGAATTATTTCGGAAAAAAAATTGTCGCATCTGTTAATAGTGGCATTGATGACTGTTGATGATGTAACAGGTCTCAATCCCTAACCTTTCAAAGGGTAGTGCCAAGTGCAAGGGCCAAGGGTTGAATTGGGATTGAGCCTTGTTATTATTTTTTCTCTGTTTTTCTTATGATCATTGTCATATTTTTATAGTGTGGGTTTCCTGCTAATACTGAATCAGCTCAGCCGAGTCCTGTTACCATGGGGCAGACAAAAGCAGTCTTCCTTTAGGCAGAGGCTAATAAGGTGAACTGCACTGTTGACCCCTGTCTTTTTTAATGTCCCCTCTGTCCTCCTTCCTCCTCCTTCACCCCATCGCCTGTGGAACAGTACATCCATTCAGCAGGGCTGATTCACAGAGTGAGTACTACCTCTTCTTTCATTCCTCATATCATTTTGGCTTTCAACTTTAAGAGAATATTTGCAGGGTTAAAAGATGTCTTATATTGCCAGGTCCTTGTTTTTTTTTTTATTTTTTTTTATTTTTTATAGCCACTGAAGGAGATTTAAAGTTGGCAAAACACAGTCTTATAAAACTGTGTGTGTGTGTGTGTGTGTGTGTGTGTGTGTGTGTGTGTATGCTGCATAACATGTTCTTGCAATGATTTTTGATGATCTAAAATTTCATTGTGGATCAGGAAGAAATTATGGACTGTTTGCGCTATAAAGGATAGACTAGACACTTTAAAACTCAAAGATGTGTATGTTTTGTGTTCATAAGGGAAAAAACCCAACACATTTTCCCAGGGTTATGTCCAGTAGTGTAGATTAATATCAGTCTCTCTCACTTCTGAGTACATCCCTGTTCTCATCATATTTCTCTCTTTCTTTGTCTATTTTGTTTTCTTTCCCAGGACCTGAAGCCAAGTAATGTGGCTGTAAATGAAGACTGTGAGTTAAGGGTATGCTTGACTCCATTTAAATCAATCACCCTTCTCCTTTAACTTGAACCCATTATCATTTTGAGGAACTGTCTTCGGGTCTCACAGATCCTCGACTTTGGATTGGCCAGACAGACAGATGATGAGATGACAGGATATGTGGCGACTCGTTGGTACCGAGCACCAGAGATCATGCTCAACTGGATGCATTACAATCAGAATGGTGAGAAATTATGTCATATTATGCAAATGTCTTCTTCCTTTCCTAAGTAATTTAATTGAAATGTTGGTTGGATTATTAATCCTCTGTTGTTTCTATTCCAGTTGATATTTGGTCAGTAGGATGTATTATGGGAGAGCTGCTTAAGGGAAAAGTCCTTTTTCCTGGCACTGACTGTATCCTTTTTTCACATATGTCCACCGCAGTTTGTAGATTGTTCTTATTTTATTTTAACAGCTCAACCTTCTACTACCGCTTGAAACTACTCTGTCCACAGACACTTCTAGGGGATTTGCATTACAATCCAAGGCCTTTCTGAAAGGAAGGTAATTGGCAAATTAATATAAAGAATCACAAAGCACTGAAATTACGTCCGTCTCATCAGTGTTCAGCAAGAACTTTCTATGTAGGTCATTTTTAATGGCCCTTAACCCACCCTGCACACAGATATTGACCAGCTTAAAAGAATCATGGAGGTGGTTGGAACTCCGACACCTGAGCTGTTGAAGAAGATCTGCTCTGAACATGTGAGCGAGGGAAGAAGGGATGAAGAGATTATATGGAAGGGACAGGAATGTTCAAATGAATGTTCAGAGATACAGAAAACCTGCTAAAATGGTTTGATTGATTAGTCACTTAAGTCAGACAGCTCTTGATTGAATTGTCTATAACTGTCAGTGTCTGGTTTGATTGATTGCTATCAGTTTTACTCCTGGTCATCTGCATTGTTGCATGTCATAGGTTGAAAGCTGATCTCTATTTTCAGGCACAGAAATACATTCAGTCTCTGCCCTTCATGCCACAGCAAGACCTGGAAAAGATTTTTAGAGGAGCAAATCCACTAGGTGGGTGAAACACTGCAGATTGGATTATCAGCTCCTAAATTTATTTCAGACGCTTTGAAAATTTCCTAAACCTCGAGTTACTGTGTCGATATTACCTTTTGGATGGGATTTGAAATGCTATCCTTGCTTCCACATCCTTTGTTACTTTTTATCATGCTGTTTGACGTGACTGTTTCTGTCTTTTGCTGTTAGCTGTTGACCTGCTGAAGCGTATGTTGGTCCTGGACTGTGATGGGAGGATCTCAGCCAGCGAGGCACTGTCCCATCCATACTTCTCACAGTACCATGACCCAGATGATGAGCCCGAGGCCCTGCCCTATGATCAAACACTGGAGAGTAAAGACCGCACTCTAGAAGAATGGAAAGGTGGGTTAGAAATTTTTCAGTTTAAAGAAGAAGGACCCATTTATTTCCATTATTGTCACTGAAAATCTGATGTGATTGCAGCTGTACACAGTATTTTTTTTTTCCTCATTAATGGCCGATTCTCTTTTTCCAGAGTAATGTTCTCAGTTACCTTTCACAAGTAGGGCACTTTGTAATATGCAGTTGAGGAAGTTGCATAAATTTACACCCCAGATCCTAAGTGAGCTTCAATCTTCGTACATTGGGGATTGTGCAAGAGCTGAAGCTTGCATCAGCTTTGCAGAAATGCTGACTTCACCAGCAAGTAACAAAATGGGTTTTAAGATATTCTTAAAATGATTACATTTCAATGCATTGGGAAATTTTATGACTTGTGAAATGCCACAGTGCTGAAATGAGTCATAGTGGATAATATTGCGTGGTTTGCTTCCTAATTTTTATTTTCTTGAATACATAAATCTAAAAAGCTGAAAAAGCACAGCCGTAATAACACTGACCAAAAACTTGTACCAAATATTCGTTTGGTATAATGTTTTGACAATTAAAGTGATTTTTTTCTTTTAGAGTGTTTCTTTAATATTAAATAATACTCTTCTTCCTCCTCACGCATCTCAACTCACACATTTCTGTGTTGCATTTCCACAGAGTTGGTATTTGAGGAGGTGAACAGCTTCAAAGAGCCTGTCAGCAAGACTGATAGCCTTCAGGTGGAGCAGTAGGAGTCGTTCTGCTCTGCCAAAAAAGGACTGTGTATTCTATCAGTGAGAGAAGAAGTGGAGCAAGCAGTGAAGAAAACTCATTCCTGAGGCATGGTGCCTTTTCCCTGCTCAATGTGACTGTGTTTGACTGCCCGTCATGAATCTGTTTGAGCATCAGAGAAGGACTATCTCCAAGGCATCAGGATGCGTGTGTACAAAGTTGCTTCCTTTTATGTTTCTACTGAATGAAGGTGAAATAAGGACCTATTCAAAGTGGCTTCATCAGACATCTCTGTGGACATGAGGATTCATACAAGGCCGCAACTTTACGGAACTGAACTGTGTTTACAGACTCATGGAGACGTATTTAAGGTGAATGCGAAATAAAAATGCACACTAGGATTTCCAAAGCAACAACAGAGCACATCTGGTCCCTCATCTTGACAAATAAAAGCAAAAGGAGTCAGTCTGCAGACTTTGACATTTGGAATTCATGTTTAAAGGCTTGCAGCAATGCCAGGTCATGTCATAGAACAGCTTAGCAATTAGCCTGCATACTACTGCATGATTTCTGTGCATCTTATTATCACTGCATATTACTATATGATAACTACTTAAACTGCTTATCACATTTACTACACCAGTTTAAAACCATCTTGAAAGATAGAGAAGGGAATTACTGAGATATGTGACCATTGTTCACCTTCTGTCTTTATCTTTTCTGCACGATGACTGTGTTGAAGCCGGGAAAATAACACAAAAATTGTGTTAAATTGTTCTTCCTGCTCATAGAATAGTAAACACCAACTGTGCTATTAATTAGTAGGGAAATTGATATACACCAAAGCTGGAACATGGTGACTGTGAAGCAGGTCTGTGTTTACAGTGTGACCTTGTGTCTCATATACAGTTTCCTCTGATGGATGATTTATAGTATGATCATCTGTTGGCTTTGGCATCGCAGTATCAACTTTCCATAGTTTTATGCGGTGACTTTTACAGCTGGGTTTTGTTTACACTAAATGAGATTATGGGTATTTCATAAACTGTTAGAAACAGTTTGCAGAAGATGTAGAACAGTGCCAGATAATAACATTGTACAACTGGTATCTCCAACTAAGCAATGTCTGGTCAAACACTACAGCAGATGATTCACATTAAGTAGCCGTGTTCGGCTAACTGAAGCCAGAGGAAGCTAATTAGTAAGTCTTCGTGTGGGCTCAGATTCAGTTTAGTGCAAGTGGATGTTAAAGGTGTGAAAACAGATACTTTTCACCCTTGATACTGGAGGTTGTTAAATCTTTATCACATCCCTTGTTATATTAAGGAACATGTTCACGGGTAATATTTGTATAACCTAACACATGCAGCATGAGCTCAGTGGGTATACTGATTATTACAACAAGTGGTTGACTAACTTACAGTGTGTTGTTTATTTTGCAACTATCTGGTGTGCAAATGTCTCGCTAAGGTACATATAACTGGTAAAGTTAAATCATGGTGTGTTCAGACAATATCAATATTTTGCAGGCCAAATGCTATAGTTAATTTTTATTAGTTTTAGTTCTGACACATCACTTTCTGAAATACAAATTATAGGATGTATTTTCTCTTGGTATGATGTGCTTTTGAGGCAGATTTTTGAAGCCACACACTATTGTTAGATATTGCATATTGGAATCAGTGTTTGCAGATGTACAATAATTATTGTATCTATAATTCTAAATCTACCGTATGACCGGTAATGTAAAATTTACCAACATTTGATTACTTTCTGACATCTAATTGTTGTAAGTAGGCTAGGAAATCTTATTTGTTATTAATTTACTTATATTTTTAGGTTTATATTTGTTTAAACATGACTTTCTGAAGGTTCAAGGTTACTTTATTTATACTCATAAGTAGATTTGTTTTGCAGACAGTGATTGCCTTGGCATAACAACAAGACAACAAAACACACATTGAACCTGTTAGGCAGGTGCTTGGTCGCAATTCAAGACAAAAAGTGCTCATCTGTAAAATGTATTTGTACATGTCACCTTTCCATCTTTTAGTCTTGCTTGAATCCTCTTTAAGAAATAATTAGATGATTGGAGACTAGAAAAGAGGAGTCTACAACATTGAATGGGGGGGGGGGGGGGGTAACTGTGAAATTAAAAAAAAACAGGTGTTTGCAAAAAAGAACACAACACAAAATCTGAACTTTTGGAAAAACTGTTTGCATAATGTCTTACATTGCAGCTGTAAAAATAAAAAAAAATTGTAGCCTTTACTGTGTCGAATATTATCATCTTCCAAGATGGGGAGTGGTGTCTGCTATATGATTAAAAAGAATCTTCCACTGACTTCAGTTTAATTCAACCAGTTTTAGCCTTAAAGAGACATTTGTGTTACTTAAAAGATCAAACTTAGACATTTTGCCACCACAGTGGTTCAGACTAGACTTCAACATGTAGCCTTTTGTGCAGGTCATGCATTAACCCCAAATGACCTGAGGGTTTAGTCTGAATGAATCCAAACTGTCCGTCCCAGCTTGTTTCAGCTCTGTCATTTTCTGAATTTGGATGTGTTCTGTGCTTATGTGGATGTTGTACATGTGGTGGATTTGAATTGTAACTGCAAACTGATTGTATATGTATAGATGTATGTATGTACTGTATGTATGTTAGCAGTTAGAGCTGTCGTTTGAATACATGGTGGTATGTAATTCAGCTGTAGCCATGATGAGTCACTAAATTGAATGTCCACTCTTAAGTTTCAGATGATCTTCTCGCTTGTCATCGATGGGTAACATGACTAAGCAAATCTTCAGAGAATAAATACTAATATTTCTTTTTGGCAGAATGTTTTTTTCTCATTTATCATATCCCATATGCAAAATATATAGATATAGAAGTGTGTGAATCATAATTTATTCCCATATTTGTGGCTACAATTTGGGCAAGGTCAAGTCTCAGGATGATGTAGGGTGTGTTTTCTGGCCTGGACTAAGCACTGATATAATAATATAAT
>JAPSES010000120.1:1729000-1758096 GCA_029822895.1 Maxillicosta whitleyi | reverse complement strand
TAATATAATATAATATAATATAATATGAGTATAGTACAATAGTCTATGATCAAAAACATAGAATACCACTAATGTAAACCACTGAAACTAAAATATATCAATAATAAAATTCATGACTGCTTTAGGATTATTACAAACACATCATGCTGACATTGCTAATAAAGAGCTGAGCAACAAAACAATGAGAAATGTCTTAATATAATTTAATATTGTGATAAATATCACAATAAAGATTTTTAAATCCTCTTTAGAGTTGATGTCATTTACATTGTCATCTATAAATGCCTCACTTTGTTCAATTTAATTTTGATAAACATCAACATTTTCTATTGTTTTAATTGTTTTAAATGTTTTTCCTCTAGATTTCTGAAATATTTGCCATGTCCTGAACATGAATGATCATTTCAAACCATAAGTGACTCTTACTCATCTGGTTTCTTCAACTCTTACTTAGAAACAAATGTCAGCCTTAATAGAAATACTAATGTGACAGTTTTGATCATTATTGACAAGAACATTTTAATACAACACAAAATTTAAAAATCAACAAGAATGGAAAGTCCTACAAGTCCTGGTAGTTGGAAGCGTTCCACATATCCATTATTCATACTGCAAAAGCCAGCAATCTTAATATGATATGATATATTGTTATGGTAATCTTATTTAAAGCATTTAACAAATCACTACCAAGTAACATACAAAGGTTGTTTTTTCACATAGAAAGAGTACTTATGGCATAAGAGGATTTGGAAATTTTACATGACCTAAGGTTGGAACTATCAGAAAGGGGTTTGTCCATATGTGGGTTGAAACTGTGGAACAGTCTGGATTTTCATCACAACCAATTCTAAAATATCCACAGTTCTAAAACACTTTACAAACATAAGGTCTGACCACAGTGAAGGGAGGGTGGAGCTTATTGTTAATTTCTGGGCCATTGCATTCTTGGCTCTTTCTCACCTTTATTAGCATGTGCTTGTTGTTTAAGACATGTAGTTAACAGTTGACATGTAGTTATTGTTGAAATATATTGTATTATAAGTTATGCAGACTATCAATTAGATAGTTACTAAGTATAATATACATCTGTTTTTCCTAATTGTAAAATTTCCCCAGGGTGGGATAAACATAAAGTATTCTATCTGTTTACTCTCTGCACTATTTACATTATTAGGACTCTAAACAGATGTAATCTTATCATTAAGGAAGCAAAAGATAATGTGTTATGTTGAATAAATGAGAGGTGGGGAGGGATTTAAGACATTTTCTTCTTCCCACTCCTTTTCGAGCCATACATATTGAATTTATTTTGTTATTATAAATGTACATAGCAATTGCTATATTGTCTTGATCACCTCCATTTATTAATTTATTTTCTCTGCTATTAGTTCCTTGTACATACATTTTTTTCTTCTGTGCAAAACAAATAAAAAAAAACAACATTTATATTCTGTAATAATATATAATTATTTATAACACAAATTAGATTCAGATTAACTTTATGAACTAAGTGAAAGCCTAATTTTCTTTTTCATTTCCCAATCCAAACACATATTAAAATATTAGTAGATGAAATATAGTAAATTAAGATTATAGGAGATATGAGACCACTTTCCAGACTATTTAATGGTAATGAATAGGGGGTGATCACAGCGCCCTCTGCAGGAACAGGACGGAACAGACACACATTCATTGTCAGTGTGACGGAGCCTCACGCGGGGGTGGCAGATGTTTTGTGACTCTTTCCCTTCACAATGTGGACACACCCATAGACTGCCCAGGGCGACCAGGAGCAGAGGGTAAACAATGTGTGTGTGTGTTTGTGATGGGGGTGTCGGTGCAGACCCCACAGACGCACAAGTGTTTTCTGGAGCGTCTGAAGGAATTTAACCCACAACAGACCGACTTCTCATGAAAGTACCTGAGGGAGAATCGGACCGGAGACTGAAGCGGACCCACATCCCGACCCCCCAGGCCTGTGTAGTCGGTAAGGGATGGCCGTGCGGTCCAGGACGGGTTTCTACCGGCAGGAGGTGAACAGAACCGTGTGGGAGGTTCCGGAGAGGTACCGGGACCTGAAGCAGGTCGGGACTGGAGCCTATGGCACAGTGTGGTGAGTGTGAAGACTTTCCATGTGGATCATAAACAAGCAGCCTGTTGAAACACAGATAAACTACTGTGGTTTTAGTTGAATTGTATTGGATTTTCCCCTTAAATTAAAATGCATCACATCCAATATAATGAGGATCCAAATAGAACTGACATAATTAACTTTCATGCCTGTTTTTATAGACGTATAAAGAGGAAGTCCCAGTGTATGAGCAGCTTTCACTTTACCTTTTTGGGGGTTTTTTTATCCACCAATTACTCATTTTGCTCAACTTTTTTTCCAGCTGAGAAAAGGCATCCTTTCTGCACAGCTGGCTCTGCAGGGCCTCCCTTGGCTTTGTATTATATGGATGAGGGTCAACAAAGAAAACCCCCAGCCTCATTGTTGTGAAAGTCAAAGACCTTTACATAAGGCAGTGAATGCACCACTACTGTGTGTTTTAAAACAAAAGTTTTTTTTCTCCCAGCAGACACTGTCAGCTGCAGAAAACGCACAGGTGTAACATACTTATTAGTTTTATTTATTCCACAACAGTTTTCTATGCTTCAACATGTTGAAATTCGCCATAATTGTGACTGTATTTACTTTTTAGGGTGCAAAAATAGAATTGTTTTTCTTAGAATGTTACTTCCATAAGTCTGACATCGTTGTCTCTGTTTTAGTTCAGCGTGGGACCGCCGCTCAGCAGCACAGGTAGCCATCAAGAAGCTTCACCGACCTTTCCAGTCCAAACTCTTTGCCAAACGGGCCTACAGAGAGCTACGACTCCTTAAACACATGAAGCATGAAAATGTACGTTTTTGAAAATATTTGCAGTTTTAAGTGCTTACGGTCTGGGAGATATTAAATAAGTGGAAACAGATGCTGCTGGAAGAAAGTCAACTTCAAATTCATCAAATACTAACCGCTTCTGGTGCTAATGGTGTTACTTTACCTCAGCCTAATGTTTGTATTTTTCATGTTTTGTCTCCACAGGTAATCGGACTGCTGGATGTTTTCACAGCTGAAATTGCATTGGACCGGTTTCGTGACTTGTAAGTTGTGTGTAACCATTGAGAAGCTGAGTCTAAAGTCAGCTGTTGTTCCTCTGAGCTGATATACGTCCCCTCTTTGCCTCCAGTTATCTGGTGATGCCTTTCATGGGCACTGACCTCGGCAAACTGATGAAGATGCAGAGATTGTCAGAGGACAGAGTACAGTTCCTGGTCTATCAAATGTTGAAAGGACTCAAGGTTATCATACACATGTTGTTAATTCATGTTACTAAATGTTGCTAATATTAATTAAATGTGCCTCTAGTTGATCTTTTGTTTCCTGTTCAATTTAAGTAAAAGAAAAAAGTAGTTTCTGTTGTGATACGACCTAAGACTGATTTTAGGGTTTTACTGAATTGTGTTTTTATTTTCCAAAGGCACTAATGTCTGTCTCCTCTGTCCTCAGTATATCCACTCTGCAGGGATCATTCACAGGGTGTGTGAACTTTGACTCTTCAGACTATGAATATGGGGGATGGGGTTATCCTCTTTCAGACACAGTTCTTTTCATTCTGATTCCCACAGCAGCTTTGCTGTGTGTGTGAAATTCATGTCTTTGTCATCTCAACACAGAATGATACGCTGTCTAGCAAATCTTATTATCGAAATATTTCGCAATTCTACAACCTCTCCTTTAACAGCCCCCCCAACTATGACTGGGTTAGTAAATGTTTTAAGAAACAGATATTCTGAAACTCTGAATGTGCCTTGTTCATTCAGTATCTGGATTTACTGCGCCTCATTGTTCACAGCTCTGGGGAGGCCAGTGCCTTTCAGACACGCCAGGGTCACTTTCATGTGTCTGAAGATGCAAAACCAGGAATAACTTGACCAGGGGCGACACTAAGGGGGGTGACTAGAGCTCTGCCCCCCCAACAGCCCCTCTTATGGTGCTTTTCCACTACATGGTACCGGCTCCACTCTATTCGACTACTCTGTATGCTTTTCCACATGGGACCGGCTCCTCTCGGCTCGACACATTACTCCTACACGACGCGTTACTTCTGTGTCGTCAGCTCAGAGAGTCGCCGAAAACTCGCTCGTTGCATATTTTTTTGTCTGGATTTTTACGTCCGCCACCAAAGATAGTAGTTTTGTTCTGTCATCATCTGGTTTAATGTTTCACTATTCACTGTCTACTTCCACATCTGATTTTTGTAAACCGCGGGTCACAGAGAAAACGGTCTGACCAATCAGTGGTCTGCAGTGTCCTGACGTCACATTTTGGTATCCACTCCAGGATTTTGGAACCTCGACTGAAGCGGTACTAAAAAACTAGTATTGGGTTCCAGGGTCCTTTTTCGTAATGGAAAAGCAAAAGAGCCGTGTAGAGTCGAGTAGAGTAGAGCCGGTACCATGCAGTGGAAAAGCGCTATTAGTCATGTGTGCTTAAAACTGTACTTGTAAAAACAAATCGGTACCATGTCCACAGTTGTCTTGAAGTATTAAAACAATATTCAATGTTCAATATCTTGAACAAGAGCTATTCAAAGGGATTCTCCACTAAGAGATAATTTTGTACTTGGTTAATTCGATAATGGTGGAAATTCACTGATTAAGTCAAAGAAAATATTCATTTAGCATAAAGATAATGTAAAAAAAACCCCCAATAATAATACTGATAAAATAATAATAAACTAACACATTATTGGTATTTTTCCAGAACAGAAGTTGTAAAGGAATATTTTCATTTTGACATTAATACTTTTACTAAAGAGCTGCACAGACTGGTTGTTGTCTTGTTCCTGTTGTTTATTACAAACACTTGAACAGTGTGTTGACACAATGCATGATGTAACAATATTTTAGATACCTTTACCAACACCATTGACATGTATGTGTACAGTCCTGTGTACTGTTCTCCCATACCACCCCATAAACACTTGTGAAAATGTTTCTAGATCTGCCAGTGAGCACTTATATATTTAGAAAATGTCTCATAACAAAACCTCATTTCCTGATTTCCTTTGTCTCTTTTACAGGATCTTAAACCTGGAAATTTAGCCATTAACCCAGACTGTGAGTTAAAGGTACTCCAATTGTACCTACAACCATCTTGAGTCAAACTTTTCACATATATTATACATACATGCTCATTGTTTATTATTTTTATTTCTGATCCAGATTCTGGACTTTGGCTTGGCCAGGCAGGCTGATGCAGAAATGACTGGTTATGTTGTGACCCGCTGGTACCGAGCACCTGAAGTTATCCTCAACTGGATGCACTACACACAAACAGGTTCATAACACAGCACTCTTACGTTTAGAGGGAATTAGACTTCTCATATGGCCCACAGTTGCTGAAGACAATTGTGTTTGCTCTTTTTTTGCAGTGGATATTTGGTCAGCAGGGTGTATCATGGCAGAGATGCTGTTGGGAAAACCGCTGTTTAAAGGAAACGACCGTATCCTTAATAGTCCACAGTGCCTGCTAGGTTTTGTGTTGTAATGTGTCAGCATTCAGAAAATCCATGCTAACAGCCATTAACTGTGACCCTTAACCCTGAGCTTCTGCAAGACCTGGACCAGCTCAAAGAAATAATGAAGATTACAGGAACTCCAAGTGCTGACTTCGTTGTGAAGCTGCAGAGCCAAGATGTAAGTTACTGACATGTTAAAGAAGGATTAATTGCTTTGCATGTTCAAAGCACTAAATAAAACACCAAATTACATGGTTTTCTGTGTTCCTTGCAGGCCAAAAACTACCTCAGAAGTATACCAAAAGTGCCAAAGAAAGATTTGCGCTCCATTTTTAACAAAGCTGACTCAAATGGTATGTTTGGTGTAACTTTTATTGTAGGTTTGCTATTGGTTTATTGGACTAGTCTCTGACTTAAAGGGCTTATTCTTTGGTTAATTTCTTTGTGTATTTGGACCCTAATAGTTGAAAAAGTTTGAATTCGAACCCTCCAGGTGCTACGAAACTATCTTAATATTAATTTTGGCAAAAATCCAGTTGATTTTTACAACCTGTTTTAATTCATGCTTAATTTGATACATTTTATAAGTAGTTATGTCACGACATTTGCACATATAAGGTCGAGACTTCTGATGAACATTTCTCTGAGTATGACATAATTGCAGCAGCAGTTGTAGTCCATACTGGAAATGTCCAAACTTCAAGCTGATTCCCTAAAATGTTCAGTTGTTGGTCGTATTAATGAACTCAAGTGGCTGAAGGGACAGAGCAGCAACAATCTGGAGGAGGTGGGGTGTGAAATGGTTCATTAGCATTTAAAGATCCAGCGCTCAAATTGACCTTTCTGGTGTCATTACTCAGAAATAGTGTTGAAGATGGATCTGTGGAGTTGAATTAATGACGAATTCAGACCCAAGCAGAACATTTACAGTTTATGCAGACCATTGAGAAATGTTTGACAATGCATAATTCCACTCAAAAACTGCAAAAATATCACTCCTTCAACTAACATGACTTGTCTTTCTGCACTATAGCAGTGTGTGTCTTGGAAAAGATGCTACTTTTGGATCCAGAGATGAGAGTGAGCGCCTCGGAGGCTCTGGACCTGCCTTACTTCAGTGAATTCCGAGACACAGAGGAGGAGACAGAGGCGCTGCCATATGATCAGACTATGGACAATACAGACCTGCCAGTGGAGCAGTGGAAACGTAAGAAATGCACAGGAGGGGTGAAGTCTGAGGTCGTCAGATATGTCATCATTTTTGTATGTATGCTACAGTTCCTGCAGACTGCCAGAGGAGGTCAATAAAGACCTCAGATCAGCTGATGGTTACGTGAACATGCAGTAATATACCAAGCACCAATGTACCCTGTTTAATGCCTCTTTCGTTTTTGTAGGTCACACATTTACAGAGATCCTGACCTTCAGACCCCCCAAAGATGGCAAAGAGACTTCCCTCTAACAGCAAACATACACACACTGTGCACGTTCACATATGTTCTGTAAACCTCTGCACACTATGTACATACACACATATTTGCACACAGTGTTGCACACAAATTCACCCATGCATCTGAAATTATGTTTTATGTGACTTCATGTTGTAAAATGAACTTTTCTGTTTGAATTTCTGTTTCATTGAATAAATGTGACTTGTTTTATTTTGAAGAGGTCTGTTTGATTCGCTCTTAAACACATGTAAATCCACGCTCACTCATAAAGCTTCCTCTAGTGCCGTTATTAAGGGGAACCTTTTCATTCTGTTTGCATTTTGATCATTTATTCTGATAGTAGATGTATTTCTGCAACTAAAGGGCGAGGTTGCTATTGTACAGTACCAGATTGCATTCTGGGAGTTCAGTTGTGAATGATGGTACCATAAGATTTACATGAACCAGTGTTTTTCTCAGGGCGAAGCTGGTTTAATGTAATAAAATCATTATTTGGATGGAACCTATTCCCTTTTATGGTCATTAAACCATTGTCTTTGTGGGTCAGGCTCCAAACATAACAGCATTCTTCAGTCAAAACTCTCTCCAACTGGTTCTGAGCCAGTTGCCCAAAAACGGGAGCAATAGGCCTCCAGCTGTTATTCACCGTCAGTTCATCTGTGAAACTGAAGATTCACATGTATATATAGTACAGTATATACAGTGCTGGACATTTAAACTCATCATACGACTGCAGAAAACCTTTAAAAAAAAGGTCACTTTCTGGAGCAATTTTTTTTTTTATAACCACAGTCGATGTGGTTGTCCTGACAGCGTAGGTAGTGGCTGTTATTCCATGGCATCAGTAAAATGCAGCAGCTTTTTTTAACATGGTGACTAAGAAGATAAACATGTTTCCTCTGCGCTCCCACCGATAGGAGCTGTTTGCCAACTGGTATTGACTTACTGACTTTGTAGCAGCAGTCTTTTATTTCCTCGTAGCTGTAAAGTTTTGATTTTTTCCCGAACAATGGATAATAATTACACATCTAAACAAAAAGGAGGACACCTAAATCTCAGACGACTATTATTGCTGCTATGCCTGGCAGGTAACATGACTTTCTTTTTTTTTTTCTTTTTCTTTTGAGAAAAATAATTATGTTTAATTTCATAATCTAGATCTTGCAGTATCATAATACCTCTTAGATCATATGTATTATAAATATGACTAATTCAACTGCTGCTTTTTAAACTGTAGTACAGTTTTATTTTAATACCTGTGCTTCATTAGCTTCACAATTTATCACTTACCAATCTCAGCTCCAGAAATCTGACACTCATATCTATCATAGTTTTAGTTAAATTGTTAATTGTCTTTTAATTATTATAATTATTTGGTTCAGGAAAAAAGATAGAACAAATGTCTGTGGGTATTAAGTTGGAGTGACCTTTATAGGTGAAAGGGCTGTTATTAAAATAGAAAGGCTGCAAAAAGAAAGGACATGCGTTCCAGCTTCTTAGATGAAGTAATACAGTAATAACTATAAACTCATTAACAGCGTTTTTTTTTTTTTACATTATACAGTAATTAATGCTGAACTAAAGCTAAAGTTTACAAAAAGTAAAACAAAACAAAAAACTAAAATGAACAAGGCAATGTGTTCTAAAAATAATTAGTTACCTGTAAAATCAATTTTATCAGTTTTATCCAGGAAGTTCAAGAAACCACATGACCCCCCTCGTTTTCACCATGAACCATTTAACGTTACAGTGAACAAACATAAAATGGCTGAAGATAATATGGTACTGGTTTTGTAAAACATATTGCATGTCATGAATCTTTCATCCTACATTCTTCAGACTGTGTTATATAATGGCCTTTATGTTTTGTTGAGACTAAAACTGAACAAAACTAAACATTTCTTAAATAAAATCAAAAACTTAAAGTATTTTACTAAAGCTACAAGTGAAATTACAAACCTGATGAAAAACCAACAACTAAAAAATGAAATAAAACCCTGTAATTTGGAATCGTGTTAGTATTTGCTGTTGTTCGTTTATATTTTATTTATTTATTTACTGCTGGTTGTTCATCAAATTGCCCATCGAGGATAATAAAGATACACTGAATCTTAAAAAAATGTATAATTTCAACAGCTCTTGGGATTATTTTTCTGCAAATCTTTAGTTTTAATAAAAATATGGAGTACTGTTGTTAATAATAGCATTCTATCCTCTGACTGTATCTGTTTTTCACTTGAAATCACTGGAGTTTTAGGGAATGATAGAATTTGCTTGTGTTTTGTGATTTCTAAATATAGTATAAAACTACATTAAATCATCATTTTGTTTATTAATAATGTTGTACTAACAAATATACTGTAACTGTTGAACACCATAGTTGAACTGCTGATGTTTATATGAATGTACTGCCATGGTAATTTGTTGTGCATAATTCAATTACTGTATTTTTTTTTTTTATTGTAATCCTGGTTTGAATGTTAAATCAACAAAAATATATTGTTTGACTCATGAATTAAGTTACTAATAATGATGTAAAAGTATTTGAGGGGTTGGATTAAATAAATTTACACTTCTTCCTATAGTCCTTTTCAACCATGCAAATTAGACCTATTTGCACTTGAAGACAGATTCTGTTCATTTAAATGTTATTTTGTTTCTTTCCATGTTCAAAATAAATAAATAAATAAGTAAAAATAAGTCATCTTTAGTATTAAGCATGAGTAGCAAAACTGGAAAACCATTAGTCTATCTTTACAAATATATTGTGGTGTTGAGAAGACTGGCAGAGGTCAATGAATCAGACTACAGACATGAGTGTAGTATTGATCATATTCATATAATATCTTAGTCATTCAGTAAATGTGTGCGGCCTATTTTTAAAACATTAAAACTAATTCTTTACCAACTGTTTGATAGTAAGTCAGGGCCCACTTAACTAGCATTTATTACTCAAATAAAACCAAGAGAACTGATTGTTTTACTGTATGGATAGAAAAAAACAAACAAAAAAGACAAGTTGGAAACTAGATTATATTTGTATTAAATAGCAGTGAAATGTGTTTTACTGTGCAGGTCTTCACCCGGTGCAGACCTCAGATCAGACAAACCCTGAACCAGATGATGATGACAACGGTAAGCAACTGACCGCAAAACAAACTTGATCCACTTATGATCCACTCTAATTTAGACCTAGAGTGACTTTTTTATTTTATTTTATTTTTTTAATATTTTAGATAAGCTAATTTGTGTTATCTCATTACAGTGGGGCCTGTCAGTGGGTGGGATATATTAGCTAGAAAGTGAACATATAAACCTCGAAGTTGATGTGTTAGAAAAGTGGGCAAGAACAGGAATCTGAGCAACTTTAACCCATAAAGACTTAATGCTACTGTTGTGGAAGTTCCAACATATTTTTTATGGTGATTTATTACCATTTATTATAATATTATCCTCTTTATTTGGTTTTTTTTTCAGTGAAAATATTGTATTTTCTTATATTTAAGATTAAAGTTGAGAGTTATAATGTCAGAAACAGAGAAAACTGAAGAAAAAGCTACTTTTTCAGTCAAATTTATCATTAACTGAACATAAAACAAGTATGTCCATCCACTTTCATTGATCCAACTACATGGATTTTAGTGTTGCAGCGATGTTATAGAAGATCACAGTGTTTCCACGGTAACTACGGAGCCTCTGAACGTCCAAACGGGTCATATCTGATGACCGTGAAAAGAAAAAACCAAAACAATGATTAGTTCCACCTTTCTCACTAAACCAGCTCTGACCCAACACCCAGACCCCACCAGACCTCTGAAGGTGTGCTGTAGTATCTGGACCTCAATGGATCAGATTTATTTGTTTGTTGCTCATTTTTCTACTTCCAGCGCACCAGCTTTGACGACTACTGTTCACTTCCTGTCTAAAATATCCCACCCAGTGAAAGGGTTAGGTTTTTTTGTCAGCTTTTAATATGAGGGTCATAAAAGGACAAATAAATAAATGTATAAATAAATACATGTATAAATAAACAAACATAGAAACTCATAAATATATAAATAAATAAATGTAAAAAAAAAATAAAGAAAATGCCTTTTTTATTACCAAAATATATTTATTTATGTATTAATACATCTATTTATATATTTACTTATACATTCATGCAAGTATCTGTTCATTTATTTGTCCTTATGCTATTTTGTGTCCCTCATATTTTAACCCTCTACTTGAACACAAGTTAAATCATTTAAATTTAACAGGATACATTCACACTAAATGCTTTACGTGAAGTGTTTCATCTCTTCTCAGCTTCATTGATTTTTGAACTGAAAGATTTTATCGTCATGAACATCACAATATTAAAACACCTGGAGTGGCCAATGTTTCTAACAGTAACTGTAAGTGTTATATTTTCAGAGGGAATAGAAGTGGTCATCAATGGTCCCAACTATGTGACAGTGGGTACGCCAAGCAGCGCTGAGTGTGTTTCCAGCTGCGATTCATGTACCTACTCCATGTCTGTGGATGGCCAAGCTGCACAGGGACAGGGAAATGTGCTGGCGTTTACACTCAATGTTTGGGTGGAGACCTTAATAGTGACGTGTACAGTCACTAATGACACTACCGGAGTGAATGCCACAACAGTAAAGAAGATGCAAGTGTTAGGTATGTGATTATTACATACACTGTAAAAAAAATACTGTTGTTTTTACGGAAAAAAACATCGGCAGCTGTGGTTACCAGAACAATACAGTAAAAAACATATCAAACTGTAACAATATTTACACAGTAACATGTAGATTTAACTGGACTGCTCTTGTACAATATATTTTATTCACCTTCATGGTATCCAAAGTGCTTTCCAAACCCCCAGGCCGAGCAATTTATGGTTCAGTGTCTTACAAGGACAGGAGCCAGGATTCAAACTGCCAACCCTTTGGTCATTGGACGACCACCTGAGCCATAGCTGCCTGTTAATTTACATGTTTAAAAATGTTAAATTGTTAAATGTTTACTTATTTTAAATTACTTTTTTATTTTTAATTAATTAATTTTATTTCAACATTGTCATCTTTAAGTTTAAACGGCACCACAATGTTATATTTTATCAAAACAATAGAAATACATTATATCTACAAACAAATCTGGTTTTGTTAACATACTATGACTTTATTTGATTTAATCATTAATCCAAAAATCTTTGCAAATAAACAATTTTCCATAGTATTTTCAACCTACAGTTTTTTATGTCGCAGTTTTATAACTTTTTTTGTCTTAATTCTATGGTCTTTTTTTTTTTTTTTTTTACAGTTATATATGGCGTTAATTATGGATGAGTGCATTTCTTCATTAATGCCACATATATTTGTCTTTTCTGTCACCAGTTGGACCTGTCAATGTTTCCATCACAGGCTCTGAACTGATCAATCCATCAGTGAGCCACACCTTCAGCTGCCACGCCTACTGTCGGCCGTCCTGCTCTTACACCTGGAAAATAGACAGAGGCCCGTGGGTTAGTGGTCAAGGAAATGTTATTTCTGTCACACCAAAGGAGATGGACATTTCCAAAATTCTCATCTGCAAGGCCACTAATACTGTGTCTGGACTGTTTGTTGCTGCAACTCACAACATA
Organism: Maxillicosta whitleyi; assembly: GCA_029822895.1. Classification (NCBI taxonomy): domain Eukaryota; kingdom Metazoa; phylum Chordata; class Actinopteri; order Perciformes; family Neosebastidae; genus Maxillicosta; species Maxillicosta whitleyi. The sequence goes on along the minus strand of JAPSES010000120.1, from coordinate 1,745,449 downwards.
ATTGTGATATGTAAGTTTGAATGTATTTGATACCCCAATTTGTAAGATTGGGGGGGGGGGGGGGTTAGAGGATTATAACTGTAGAAAAATATAGGGTAATATTAAGGATAAATCTACATAAAATCAACAAATTTCAGAAAATGTTACTGACCGTTTCTAATTTGCGTCATACTAACAGAAAACATTATTATTATTCATAGTAAACATTGCGCTAAATTCCAGCCTTTTTTCTTCGTTTCTTTCTGATGTAATTGCAAAAATGAGTGGTTCAGAAAAAGACGTTAAGTCATACATAATAAGTCATTACTTGGAGTTGAAGGAGTTTTTAAAAGATACAAGATGCCATTTACATGTATAAATTATAATTTACCAAATTATAGTTTGATGAAAACTGTAAAACAAATTGAATGTACTTTAGAGCTATTTTGGCCTGATGTATCTCCAGAGTGAAGCAAATTAGATCTTCCAATTTCTGGTGTTATAGTACCATTATGGCAATAAATGCAACTTTCACATTTTATAATTAAAAAAAAAATCACACCAGTAGTTGCTCATATGTAAAAAGGTCAACTATAAAACACTTATATCACTTTATGCACAACATATGACCTTGTTATCTTTCAGCAGACTATATTTATTGGGTCATTTAATAGTTGTAATGTTCCGCTCTTATCCTGGAGGTTATTAATGCTTCACTCACTCAAGCTGGCAGACAGTGTAAACCTCCATCTGATGTTGAAAAGATGAAGTTGGTATCTTTGAGAAATGTAGTGACTTTATATAAACTAACGCTAATAATATACTATAATCATATCATGTCAAAATAAGAGGAACTGCATTTACTGTAGAATGAAATGTATGTATCTACATAGACGACAGGTCCTCCTCACAGTCATTCATTTTAGAATGCCATGTTTCTACACAAACTCAAAACAGATTTCCTTGTCTTATCTTTTGTTTCATGGTGGATAAAATCCAATATAATGGTTTATTACCGCTGCCCAGTATAGTTCTTTGTGAACCAGAGTTAATATCTCCTAAATTAAAAATCCCTCAAAGGAAAAACAAACTGACTTTAACAGGGAGGCAGGGGAATGCAATTGGCTCCAAGCTGCAACTTCACCTCTAGATGTCACTATTACACACTGAACCTAAGCACTGCCCTTCCTTAGTGACTGTTGCTAGGTCTGGCACTTACCATGTAAGTCTATGGTATTTTTCATGTTCACAGAGATATTACAAAGGAAATAATTGGTCTCTGAGATAAGGACTAGAAGAGCTATCTTTACAATACAGTGTAAATCTGATCAACAAATACTCCTAAGTAAGACGGTAACTGCTCAACTAAGCTTGGTTAGAGCACTTTTTATATGAAAGTATTCATGTTAACTTTGTGTTATGGTTGTATATCATTTGAAAAAGTGCTGAAAAGGACATGCATGCAACTCTAATGTCCGTTTGTGTCTGACCTCATGGCAACTCCAGGTTTTATTGATCTAATTAAGACTAAATTATGAAAGGAAATACAAACTGCCTTATGTTCTGTTTTCATGTATGTTTCACTGATGCTTAACCCATAAAGAGCCAGTGCTACTTTTGTGGCAGTTCCCAAATGAATTATTCTCTATATTTAGCCGTTCTTAAGTGATTTATCACCATTTATAGTAATATTAGAATTCCTTATTTTGCATTTTTTTCAATGTAAATTCTATCATTTTCAATATTTAATTTACTGATCATGCAAATGTTCATAAATGCTCAGTGTAAAGTTATGGGTGATTATATAAAAAAACAGATAAAACTCAAGAAAAAGTGACTTTTTCAGTAAATTTATCATTAACTGAACATAAACCAAATGTGTCCACCCACTGTCACTGACTGTCACAATCTGTATTTTACACCAATTATTCACATGGATTGGTAGAATTAGTGGATCAATATGTATTAAACAGTTTAGATCAGTAGTTGGTTTGGTTGCCAGTGGGGGTTTGGGTCTTTATGTAACCATTATTACAGAAATGTAATTTCCTTGGGAAGATCTGATCAAGTTTATATCTTGATTGGCCATTTAGTTACAAACACAGTCCAGAATTCCTTTCTGCATCTCTCATTCTGTTGTTAAGTATTACATCATAGAAGAATTTTATTTGAACCACTCATTACCAACTGTTGTAATTAGAATTCAGTAACAGTCTATCCTCAACCCTCATATTTTTCAGCTGGTCCATCAGACATCCAGATAAAGGGCCCCGATGTTGTAGAAGTTGGAGAAAAGACTAAATATGTCTGTACTGCAGAATGCCGGCCTTCGTGTCGCTATGTATCGTCTGTGGACAGTCAGTCTGTGCGAGGAAATACAGTTGAGGTGACAATTGAACATCCTTCAGAACTGTACACGATCAAGTGTGAAGCACAAAATACTGCTTCGAGAAAGACAGTCACAGCATCTAAAACTGTACAGATAAAAGGTATATGATGTGATAAATGCACAATATGCATGATCTTGCATAATTTTGTCCTTAATGTAACCTGTGTGGTTCTGTTGTTTCTTGTGTTCAGGGTCAAACCAGAATCTGTCAGCTCAGCCTGAAGCGACTAAAGCACTGCTGCTGTTGGCCTTCATCATTACAATGCAGGTGAACTAACTACTATTCACTGAGGATTATAAAAAAACAAAACAAAAAACTATTATTATTATTATTACTTTGTGTGACATGGTTTTACCAAAGCATGGACTGAGATATCAGAATTAACTTAATGTTTTGTCTCTTTTGCTTCTGTCAAAATACAAATATTTGTAGGTTCTGTGAATGAATCTGTGAAGAAGGCAAGTACAACTGTGGAAAATCAGTGACTCATGTGCCTACAGGCTCCAGTGATGTGTAATTTTCTTCTGTTTGCTTCTCAAGTTGACAATGGGCTGAGCCCTATTTGCTTTTTCTAAATGACTTTAAAATTTACATAAGTGTGAATGTGAAGGTGTGACCACATGAAAGACCCACATTTGTAACAATATTCATGGTGTCAACTACACTGGTTTGAGTTGAATGTGGAATTAATTTCATGACTCTACATGTTTCTTCAGACCAGCACATGAATAAAATCAAATGTACTGATGATTTTCAGAACAAGACTCACTTCATTTTTTTCCTGTTTGTTTTATATTGCAATTACATCTTACAATGTGTCACGGGTGGATTTCATACAGCACATACAAGCTGTATTTTACCTGAGGCAGACTAATAAAGATCATAAAGCTGAGGTGATTAGATGTAATAAAACTGAACAGAATTATGAAGAGCAGCCTTTACACACTTACATACATTATTATAGGCTCCTTCAGCCTTGGCTCCACCTGCAGGCTGCATGACAATATTACAACAATACATCTGTGTTTAAGGGGTGTTGACAAAGGAAACCCACTGTGATCCCTTCTGATAACACTGGTAACATGTACTTACTTGTTTGTTATGCAGTGTTTCCTGGTAATCAAGAGTCAAAACTACACAGGGAAGTTTAGATGGAAATGCAAACAGAGACAGCAACAACATTCACATCCTCCAGTACCATGACAAATTTGTTTACCTATGCACCATGTTTGTGACATCTACCAACACACTTGTGGTTCATAACAGTCCATTTACATTTTATACTCTGAGATGCATTTCCATTTTATATCCAATAGTAAATATTTAATTTATAACTGCATTACTGGGACTGCTGGTAAACGTAAATAATGCATTTAGCTGCATCAGTTTCAGGGTTGTTTTGACAAGCTGCTATAAACAAGGTGTGACACAGCCAAATGGACGCTGTATGAAAAATCTAAAGCACTCAGCTGGTGCAGAAACAGAACGACAAAGACAATGACCATCTCAGAGGCTGACTGTACTTGTTTCTGGAGCTTCATATGGACTGTGTTGCTCTATAGAGAAACTAGAATTGATAGCATGATTGACATTGCTGTGAACTGCTGCATTTTAAGACAGCTCATCATGCTGACAGAACATTTAATGGGAAGTCAGTAATTGCCAATGAGATGCTCAGGGTCTGAAAAAGGGCTGTTTTTAGAGGTTTGGATGTAACCACATGGAGCTGGAATATTTCTCTCGATGGTATAGATGCTGAAATGTTTGTGCTTTCCTCAAACTAGATTTTCCTAATCTGCAGCTGCTATGGACACAGTGGAAGCAACATACTGTATACTACGAAATCCTTTTATTAACGACACCTACTGTATGTGCATGACTGCATTTACTCCAGCATTGTATACTCTGTGATGGACTGCTAACCTCACCACGGTGCTGCCCTGCCTTTAATAGAATGAATGTTGGGATAGATTCCTGCAGCTTTGAGACCCTGAACAAGCTCAACACAGCAGATGCATTGACTTTATGCTTTGACTAATGAGTTCATGGTTTGGGATTGAACCAGGTTAAACATGATTTCTTTAACATTTTGCTCTAGTCCCATTATTCTCAGCAAACATTATATGCAGTTATACTTGATACAATGAGCTACTGTATTTTTGTTGCTTTTACTGGCTGCCAATGTAGCATGTTTGACATATAAGATATAAAGAAATATATTATGCAAAAACAACTTTATTTGCAGTTCAGTTTTCTGAAAAAGCGATACGTAATTTAGACAAAACCCTTCAATCCTATGGTTCCCCACAGTTTAACTACAGGCAAGCAAAAAAAAAAAAAAAGGCTTTTTTTTTTTTTTTTTTAATTTAATACAGAACACACCAATTGTGTTGAGTACTCACAGAGACCAATGCATACTGATGCATTTAAGATGTATAGAAAACTGGGAATTCACATTACTTGCTAAAGAACAGGAGTGGTTCTTCCATGAATGGAGAAGGATGAAGCCATATTTTCACAGGTGAAATACTGTTTTTCTGTAGTTCCAGTTAAGTGAAGCGGACAAGATGTTTTTCCAGTATTAAAATATAATTCAATTATTGTCTTTTAAAGCCTCTGGTCAACATGCTGGTGTGGTGCCAATCCAAGTGTCACACGCTGTACTTCTTCTGTACGCTGGTGACAGAGGAGTCTTCCAAGTCAGTTTGATGAAGGAAGTCAAACACTTCTTTAAGCACTGGGGGAAAATGACACAGCAATGAGTGAGAAGCACAGATATCTAAGTGAGAGGACACTGACAGTCATGCTGAAAATCAAAGACACCACACCTTTCTTCTCTGACGACGACATGAACATAACCGTCATGTCAAAACGCCTCACACTTGCCAGGTTCCTGAGGATCTCCAGAATGATGACCGGTGGTTCATTCCTATACAAAACTGTTGTTAATATTCTGTAAAATTACATATGTCTTTTGTCTTTTATTTTTTTTAAATTTCTGCTTTTAAACTCACTCAATATAGAAACCGTGCAGCATCTTCAGAATCTGACTGAAAATGTCCGGTTCAAGGGAATTGTGGAAAATCTTTGCGTACATCTCTGGTTTAATTTGCTGAAGAACAAAAAAAAAAAAAAAATCTGGAAATGTCAGTTTAAAAAAAGAAAGCAGTAAAACTTGACATTTAGGCTGAATCTCAATTCACCCCGGGCCCCACCCTTTTATCACTCATTCATATGAAGGGGTAGGGGTGTTGTCATTGTCGATGAGTCAGAGGGGAAGGGCTAAGGGGGAGGGCTGTTTGGGCCTTGAGACTATGATTTTTCAGAACCACGCTACAAACGGAGGGGTATGAGAAATCGCCCATAATTCTGTTCAAATCATTGACAAAATGGAGGTAAACATAGAAAAAAAGTGCAGCAGTGTGATGAAAGAAACAAACAAATGTATGTATGTTTGTCCTAAACAACTTGAGCGTTTCATCATCCGCTTAATGCTGTTTCAATTTGTATTAGATCACATTTCAGTGGTTTGTGGTGCAAAACTGTGACCAAAGCCCAGGCAGCAGAAATGGTTACAGCTGCTGATGGTGAATTCTTTTGGAAAGTTTTCACATCTGTTCATAGCGGCATTAATGACTGTTGTCCCATTTCATAGGGGAACGTTTCAACCACTACCCCTTGCTGCAAGGGGTACTACCAAGTCCAAGGGGGAGGGGTAAGGGGTAAATTGGGATTGTGCTCAGACACCTACATTAATTTTTATCCAATCACACCCATATCATCCACATTCACACTTTTTAGGTTTGCAAAGCTTTCAGATTGAGGACATAATAGTGGTAATTTAAAATTGTACTTGAAACTCTAAGTTGACACAACAGTGAAAGAACTGAGCAGTCTGACAGAAAACTTCTACACTGTTCATAATAGCATGTAATTATACTGTCTCAGCACACAGGATGATTTTGACAGCGTGAGCAGTTTGAACACAGGGGTATTTTCAATCACAGCCCACCTTCAGATATCTGTAAATCTGCTCAGGCTGGGGTCCAATCTTGCGAAGGTCAGCTTCTAACTGGAAGCTGCTTGTGGGTGGAGGAGGCATGTCTGTTTCTGTCAAGGATGGTTTGGTTGATGATTCAAGAAGATGACCACTTTCCTCCTGCGACGGTTGTACTGCCTGTCTGGGAGGTGGGACTCTGACATGCAGGAGCAGAGCACTTGTAAGCATACAGATTTTTTCTTCTTCTTACAGGGAACAGTGCAACATATCCTACTTTACAATACCGTTTAAATGAGCAAAAAGGTTTAAAAGAATAACATGACGGCAGAACATACTGGTCAGATGAGTGTGAAGAGACGTCTGCAATCTCCTCAATTTTGATCATCTTGGCACTGGGTGATGTCGAGCAGTCATTGTTAGTCTTCCTCGCCACCTCCTGGGAGGTAGACTCTGATTCTGTCTTGGGCGCAGACACTTTTCCACCCACTTCTTCAATGTCAATCCTCCTCAGAGGTTTCTAAGGAGAATTTATGAAGACAGAGACCAGTTTAAAATATGTCTTGGATTTATCTATTTACAGGAAATGAACAACAGCAGCTCACAGACTGAAACTGAGCCCCCCCCCCCTCCCGTCTACAATACAAACCCACTATGAAAATGACATCTTCCTAATCTGTACATCTGTAATGAGGTGCATCCTGAATTCTGTCTGGAAAAGTAATGTTATAACCTATTTGGACCTGAGATTTAACAGATATAATAATATTTCTACAAAGTGTTTACATTCATAAAAATCACCTCAGCTCATTTTTATAGTCTAAGCTTTTTATTTCTCCGCCTTCACTTGAAATCCACTTAAATTTTGATGTTGAATATCTCCCGGTCTCTGTGTTCAGTGCCTTTAGTTTTCACAGAACACACATATTTTCAGGCTTGATTTGTATTGCAGCCCTTGTGGATGTCACAACATGACATCTGCATGGCAAGAAAAGTGTTTCAACTCACAGTTGACCGCAGATGGGTAGGTTTGTCTATTGGTTGGATGGTTCTCCTCTGTGAACTGTCTGAAGTTTGAAGGAGACTGTTGGAAACATCCTGACACACCACAAGAAAAGAGAACAAAGTCTACCAGTTACCTACACAGTAGAACAAAGTTGAGGTCTGCATCTTACTTTTGGAACGAAGTAAATTTAGCACCAGTAGACTAAGGCTACATTCAGACAGCAGTAATTGATATACAATTTGGATTTTTTGGTGAAATGCGATTTTTTTTGTGTGCTTGTTAATATGACACATTAAAGTGACTTCTATCAGGTTCGAGTATGAACAGAAGGCGACCCTGAAGTGACCCGCATGCACAAAAGAGTTCCTGACATAATACATGACAGGTATGTTTTTCCCACTGTTTTTTCTCCTGTGATGCAGAATAGTGATGTTTGTCTTATTGTTTTGGTCCTTTCCTGCCTTCATCATCATCATCGTTCATTTGCATCCATGTGTCTGCCCCTTCCCTCCCCAGTCTTTGTCTTTCTCTTTTTCTCCTGTTCTCTTCCTTTACTCTCTTTCTTTTACCCCAACTGGTCAAGGCAGACGGCCATCCTCCAGGAGTCAGGGTCTGCTCGAGGTTTCTGTCTGTTAAAAGGAAGTTTTTCCTCGCCACTGTCACCAATTACAAGTGTTGCTCCTGGAAGGTTCTGTTGGGTTTCTGTAAATTGGACTTGGAGTCTGGTTTTTACCAGCTCCATATGTAAAGTGTCATGAGATAACGTCTGTTGTGATTTGGCGCTATACAAATAAAAACTGATTTGATTTATTTCAATGATGTAAATGTCGGATAAATGTGACCTTACCGTCCAAACTGAAGTCACACTGCAAAATATCAAATATATATCGAATTTAGAACCACACATGAAAGTGGCCTGGATCAGATTTGAAAAAAATCTGATTTGTGCTATTCAAACTGTCTGTAACAGATCGGATCCAGGTCACATATGGGCAAAAAATAATGGATTTAGCCCTCAATGATCTGCAGTCTGAACATAACCTATGAAATGTAATAGCCCATAGCCACAAACTTCTGCCAAAATGAAAGAAATCAGCAAGGAAGGGTCTAAAGGTGCACATGATTTTGACAGCTCACTGATGAGCAGTGCCTTTTCTTCTTCCGTGACCAACTTTTCTATCTGAATTTCATTCTGAACATTACTGAACATCACATATTACCTGGAGTTTCTGGAGTTCATTCAGTGCCTGTTTATTCCCTGGCTCTAGTTTCAACACTGCCTGAAAATCTGTAAAAGAAAAGCACACAAATACAATGCTTAAATGCAAGTAAACAGACTAAACAATATCAACAAAACTAGGTTATATTCCGTCAGTAGCATGTTCTGTCACTTAAAGACTATATGGATGGGGTCATTAGTCTACTGTTACAGACACCTGTTTTGGCTTCCTCCAATTTTCTTAAAGCCACACGAGCAGTGGCTCGACGAGCGAAAGCCTTGGAGTATGTGTTGTCCAGAGAAATGGCTTTGGTGCAGTCCTCCTCTGCCTCCTTAAACCTGAGGGAACCAAGAACAAATAACAGGTCAAAAAGCATCCCAATTTTAAGATGAGTTTATGTTTGAATTATTTGCTTTGAAGTTCTTTCAAGGTCTATCAGAAGTTGAAATGATTGTTGTCCTTACTTTTCCAACTTCAGGAAGGCCATGGCTCTGTTGGCAGGCAAAAGGACGTTCATGCCGTCTGCCTCCATGCCTCTGCTGTAGCACTCTATTGCTGCTTCGTACTTCCCTTCCTTGAAATATGCATTCCCCTGAAAGACACATTTAAAGCATTTAAAAAAAGAAATGACTCTACAACATTTCTGATCCTACACATATGTATCAGACTACAACATCTCTTACTCTGTCTTTTTGTACAGCCGCTTCTTGTTTATTCTGCTGTTCCTCCATCTGTCTTTGCTGTTCAGTGTCCACTGTGGGAGCCTCCTGTGGCTGCATGGCTTCACTTGACACTGTAGGTGCGTTACATCCAAGGACCTTGAACAAATAAGCAGAAGGAATAAAATAAGAACTAACAGAAATGAAAGAAGATGCTGACCCAGAATCATCACTTCACTCACCTCTTTGATTTTCTTCACTTCATTTTGGGCCTCCAGGTTCCCAGGGTCAAGGGTAAGAACTGTCTCATAATCTATGCAGAATAAGATTCACAGTGCTATCTCTGACCACTCAGGTTTAACAAACAGCCCTGACCTCGTAATAATTGTTACCTTCTAATGCAGATTCATATTTCTTCAGAGCAAATCGCGCTGCTCCTCTTCGTGCATACGCTTTAAAGTAGTTGCTGTCTAAGGCGATGGCTAAATTACAGTCAGACTCTGCCACAGCATACCTGTAAAAAGTAGTTATTTTACATTTATGGAATGTTTACCATCGTTATTTGTTAATACCTATATAACTGATGGTGCTCACTTTTTAAGTCTTAAGAAAGAAGCAGCACGGTTTGTTGGAAGGACAGGGTTGTAAGGGTCCACTCCCATCCCTCTGGTATAGCATTCAATGGCATCATCATATTTCCCATCTTTAAAAAATGCATTACCCTAAAAGTAAAAGTAGAATTTCAGCATGAGGCAATTCCCTTTTTTTTTTTTAAATTGTGCACTTCATCACTTATAGCACATTTTGTACCTTTTCCTTTTCAGCCACTGCTTTCTCCTGATCAACAGCAGCTTCCTCACAGTCCGACTCATTTGACTCTGCAGGGCTTTCTGCTTTATCCATTTCTGCCAAAGCCTTATCCTGTCACACCAAAAACATAAACCAAGTTTAGTGTGAGGTTTCTTGACTCTACTGCTAATCTAAAGCACATTAAATAAGGCTAGAGTCATAATGTAGATACCACATCAAACTTATCCCAACTTCGATAGTCATATGCTTTTATCCTCGATGTTTGCTTATTCTGCTCAGACTTTGCATCTCCATTTCCAGTAGCCTTCTTTCCTCGCATCTTTGTTTTGTAGTCTTTGTTGCGCACAGGTGGAAGATTTTTCTGCAACACAAAATCAGACAGCTGTTAAGACCCTGCAGCAACCCATAACTGCTTCTGACATTAATGGAGGTATGTCTATCGGAGGGACAAACCTCGACTTGCTGACTCCCCCCTGTCCTCAGCTGTTCATCCTTCTTCTTTATGTCAGTCTCCCAGCTCTCTAACTCCTTCATGAAACTGTGCAGATCCTCTGCATTTTGCCGCATTTGAAGCTGCAACTCAATGCCTTTGTTTCCCCCGGACATAATCTCCCCTGGGACACAAACATTTGTTTTAGACACATTCTCAACACTAGTTTTTGTAGTTCTTAACTCCTCCTGTCCTTAAGTTTCACGTAGAAACTCGTGAAGAAAACACGCGGTCATGCTTTAAAGGATATCAGCTAGCGGTACCACCATACCTTCAGAGAGAATAAAGTGAAAGCAAGGGAGTCTGAAGCCAATTTAACATAGTGAAAAAATACCTGTAACTTTAGCCTCCGACTAACAATCACAAGTAAACTGTCGCAACCGCTGGATTTTCTAAACTTTGATGTACAACTACACACTACTTCTGTTTACATCGGGAGCCATAACAGCGTAGTACCAGCATCCTTTGCGCCTACGTCTAAACTGATTCTGCGCAGTAAGTTACCAAAGATCGTCTATATTAAATATGCTCACTACATGATGTTTCACGTGGAAAACAAGCAGTATATTAACACACAAAACATATAAACGTATTAAAATATAGGCTGAAAATAAGGCTGATGTGATCTATTGGACACGGATAAAAATTAAGTCTTGGTAAATTGTTTTAGATTTAGTTCACACACACATCATGCATGGACTTTAAGTTACTCTTACTGTAAAAACGATCTTTATCACGTACTTACGCATAAATAAAGCAAACCAAAAAAGCTGTATTTTGCTTTCTTATTAAACGTAGCATAAAGCTCAATAAATTCAAATTTCAATATTTTCTTTTTACTTTTGTTAAAGAAGCTCATGTGAATAAAACCAATTATTTATTTTCCTTTTTACTTCCGGCACCACGTGACTTACAAAACAGTGATGACCTCTTGTGCTAGCTAGCAGCAGCTAAAAAAAGAGGACTTCATGCTAACGTTTCTAAATAGAAGACAACGTTTCATAAAATGGACCAGACTAAACAAGACGAGGATTATGGATATAATTTATTCCCAGAGAGGGACAAAGGGAAGTATAAGACGGGATCAGTCGCACAGAGCCTGTTCACTTTCAACCACAAGTGTCAGGTCATGTTACAGTTCGCAATGGAAACCAGTACGTATTCAATTTAACTTGTTAACCTTTTAACATAAATGTCATCTCAGCAGAGGGTACGAGGTAGCTTTTCTGGGAGAAGTTTCTTTTTATTGTGTCTGTGATTAAAATGATCGTTCTTTTTAAGTGGTTGAACAACACTAGCGTCACTTAGCTAGTTGGGCTAATCTTCCTGTCACTGCAAATTAAATCTGTTTAGCATTATGTTTTGTCTGTCCCTCGCTCAGGTCCCTATGCCAAACTCCTACTCAGTGCCATGAAAAGTTCCGGATGGTATGTACTATTTAAAGAGATTTAATGATGTAAAAATTGCAATAGGCCTTAGTATGATACAGAGGCCTTATATCTTATCAGGACATTTTAAACAGGGTTTATTTATCTTCTTTGACAGCATGTGCTAATCTTTATGTCAAAGTTAAAGATATACTATATATGGCTGTTTGAATACGCCACCTTGTTTAATGTATATAACCATTAACATCAAGAATAATGTCAATGTGTTATATTCCAGCTTATTGTAATGTGACAGTAGGCTGAAATGTCTGAAACTATTGATCACTCCAGGTCAACTCACCAAGAACCTCCCAGTAAAGTGTAAACATTCAGCAACAACAATATATTGCATTATCCTTGGATGTTCAGGGAGAGTTTGATCCAACTTCAGTGAAAAATCTGCATTTGGTGTGGTTTCAAGTACACATGCAAAAATCTGAAAAATATGACAAGTGTCGAACCTTAGAAATTCACAACTAAAAAAGGTTATGTACTTTATTTAAAATAGATTATGTATTATTAGTATTATATTTTCAAGTAAAGAGATGACATGAACTGTGAAAAGTTGTGAAGTTTGGGTGGTACAGAATGAGTAAATAAAATGTCAAGCATCAGGATCATTGTCTTTTCTTATTTTAACACAGTAAAGTGTTTAAAGACCGACATTTCTCATGTGAAGATTGTGATGGAACGGTCAGTGGTGGTTTTGATGCGACTTCTTCACAAGTAAGACAGAGCCCGTAAAAGTGAAAAAGATGATGCAAAGTCCACTGAATTTAAAGAGCGGTCAATAATGCTGAAATGTGGTTTCATTTGTAGATAGTTTTATGTCAAAACAACATCCACCAGCAGTCCCACATGAACAGAGTGGTCACACATGAACTCATCCATGCATTTGATCATTGCCGGGCCCATGTGGATTGGTTCAACAACTATAGACACCTGGCTTGTTCGGAAGTGAGTACTAGTGTACTGAATCTCTTCTCACTGTACATTGACAATATAATACTTTTAATGATTGGCACTGTGCATGAATCAAGCCTTGTGTCTTTAACTGTGTCATAGATTGAAGTACATTGAAGGGAATGTGTAAAATGTTTTTTGTATTGTTTTTTTCCAGGTCTTTACTAATTTCTATTTAAAACTCTGAAGAATAAACATAATATACTTTAAAGGAATAATGGTTTAATTTTTTGGAGAACATTTTAAGCAAATCTTTTACTCTGAAGCATGAATCTTTATTAAATGGGATGTAACTTACTTGCCCATGAATATGTGATTCTTTTTAAGGAAATATTTGAGTTTAGAAACTAAACATGATGACACATCACAAAGATATCGTGTTATTATTTTTCAGATTCGTGCAGCTAACCTCAGCGGAGACTGTGCTTTCAGAAATGAACTTGCTAGATTCAATTTTGGTGTGAAGGAACATCAACAGGTATGTGTGATAGCCTACATCTACGCACTTCCATTCAACTGCTCTCAGTGCTGGGCTTTAAATGTAACTCATGATATATATGTTATGTTTTCACAGGAGTGTGTCCGAGGCCGTGCCCTGCGCTCCATCTTGGCTGTGAGGAAAATAAGTCGAGAAGAGGCAGAGAAAATCGTAGACGAGGTCTTCAGCTCGTGTTTTAATGATCATGCGCCATTTGGACGAATTCCACACAGCAAAAAGGATGCCAATTTTGCCTACAAAGATTATGAAAATAGAGATCGATATTATGCGAACCTTTAGTTTCGTCACATTCTCATTCATCTCCTAAGAGTGCTCTGGCTGGTCCTGATGCTGATGAGAGCCTGGAAACATCAGGGCCGCTTTTAGCTTTAACACCTCAACAGAGCAACTGTCAGAAGTGACGGTATCCTCTCATGGAATTTTCAGAGATTCACGTGCCCTTGCAGCTGGAAGTGAGTTAAATGCATCTTCTCCTTACTGGACTCTAATTCTGAATAAAGGGATTGTAAAGACTGTATTCAGTCTGGAAGTATTAACTGTGGCAGCAGTGATATTTTGTTGTCATTTATTTTTAGTGAATAATCATTTGGTGCTTTTAAGGAAATACAGTTTCCTTTTGGACCATTGTTTATTTCTCTCAACCTCCACTAAGTTCATGTAAATAGAGCTCGTGTTTAATTCAAAAATCAACTTGAATTAAAGTTTCATAAAAAGTCTAAGATGTTTCTAGACTTTGTTTTACTCTAGTATCTCCTCCAAAAGTTTGTTTTGTGAGACAGAGTGACATGTTGCGTTTGACCTTGGCAGAATATGTAGTAGTTAACATCTTGTAAAAGAAGTCTGACTAAGTCTGCTGCTTATTGTAACATATTTATGTCTAATCTTATGAGAGGATTCTTCAAATTAACACCAAATGAGCAAGTAAAGTTCCTCTACAACAACGCAGTCAACTATGTTCACATCTGTGCTGCCACTGTGAAATGCCGCCGCTGACGTCTTTATTGGACATTAGCATTTAAGGAATCTCGTATCCCTCTACAGAGATTAATGAGGGACAAAGTTATAAGGAAATTAGCCTCATAATCCTCCCTTTTCTCCTCCCACAACTCCCCCTCCGCTTCTCCATATCTCAAAGACAACATCCTCTGCATCATAATCACAAAGTCACTTTGTGTCTCAGCTGTTGGAGTGTAATATTCCTCTTATCCATGGATGCTCCATTTGGAAAAAACACTACAAACAAGAGATGAACGTGGGCTTGAACAGCAAGACAAGTGGGTGGGACTGGTAAAGAAGATTAGGCTAATTTTAGAAGCTCAGAGAGAAAATGATTAAAAGCTATTCTAGGGAGTGGAATCAAAAAGGAAATGATGTTTGGATTTGTCCAATGTCACACTTAAGTTAACTAAATTGACAAATCATAGGAGACAACAGAATTACATCCCAAGTTGTGAACATATGAAATACAAGCTGTTAAGTCATATACAAAGTTTGGGCTTTGCAAATGAGTTCTCATCTGTAGTGAGGAGTTAGGAATCCTGAGGTTGGGGTTTCCTCCATTTCTCCATGCCTCTGAATGCATCTGTGAATTTCTGAACAGTTCAAACACAGCTGCAGGACAGTATCACCTAATGCCTTTCTTGCAGATTCCAGATGTTTTTATATTAATTTTAAATCATCCATGTTTAATGGACATTTCTGACCTGAGTTTTGAACACAGTAACTTCAGATTTGTTGTTTACAGTCATTGTTATTCCATTTTTCATGTAAAACCTGCTCATACTCAGTCTGATAATAGAACTGTGTTGTACATTATTGGCACTGAAATCACATCCATTCCACCACAAATAACTTAAAACCACTGATGATAGAAATATGAATCCAAATTGTGAGAGATTTAGGGGTAAAGGAACTGACTTGTCAAATATATGCTATATGTTCATGTGAGTGTATTCATAACATCCTGTAATTATTCTGTGTGGTAGAGGTTACTTAACCCCTGTATTATCCTCAAACCATTGGATCAATCTGACCTCTAGAAAATGATTGACATAAAATTGTTGACCAAGTTTTTGTGTCAGGCATGTTTTTGTAATATATTTTGTAATAGGCATGTAATATTGTAGTTGAGATGATCTTTTTTGATGTGAAGCATGTGTAGTTGGTCAGACTTGGATCGTGTGATCAACCCCATGGCTCCATTGGCTTCCTCATTTTGACACAAGTTCATAAGTCCATTAAGTCACATGCCCACACCATAAGAAGTATCAAAGTTCTGGATACACACACACACACACACACACACACACACACAGACCAGCTATATGTTCAGTACATTGAAAAAATATCATCACAATAGTTTAATCCTTAATCAATTGCCTATAGGAAAAGAAACGAAATATGAAGCAAAAAATGAAACTATTAGATTTTAAATGATAAACATTGAATGGGGTCAAATTGAGACCAAGGATAATATGAGGGTTAGGGGAGAGGGACTGTAGTTCTGAAATATATACGGCATGTTTTGTTTTGAGTTTAGGCAGATGCATACCACAAAAATACATATGCCATTAATACAGGTAATACCAACATTTCATGCAGTGGCAACAAACTACAAGTATCTGGCACAATCTCATCTAGTCCCAGGGTACACAGAGGAGAAAAAAAAAACTGATACTTTTCACTTTGTGGCATTCACTAGCGTTAAATATTCTACAAGTGGCCTGTCTTCAGTAAAGTTACTCAATACAACATAAGTGGTTCTGGAGTTCTTGACCTACTATAGCAGGGGTGTCAAACATGTGGCCGGGGGCCCTCCAAAGGGTCCAGTCTGGCCCTTGTGATGACTTTGTGAAATGTTAAAATTAAACTAAGATATTAATAATAATTTTAGTTCAGGGGCCATAGACAGAAGAATTCAATTAAAAGTGGATCAAATCTGTAAAATACTACCATAATATCTAATAAATACTCACAACTCTGTAAACATTTTCATGTATTTACACCAAA
>JAPSES010000120.1:1707211-1725667 GCA_029822895.1 Maxillicosta whitleyi | reverse complement strand
GAAAAGTCAGAATAATTAGGTTATCCATGGTAATTCAACTACTTTCAGTGCTTTTTTTTTTAGTCATCTTTAAAACCTTAATGTAGTACTGCTCACATCTCAGCTGGTCATATTTTCTCAGATTTAAAGCCAGATAACAAAAGAAGGAGCAGGTGGGTTGGTTATTTGCCTTTTTCTTTTTCCCACGTCGCTAACAATAGTAAGTTGAGGGATTTGTGGCAGATTGAATGAGGTTTATTAAGAATGAAAGGACTGGAGATTATATCAGGAAATCCCTCTTAAAGACACAAACACACACATGCACACTGTTGATCACCTTGATACTACAAAACATCCTGGAAGTACAGCTTGTACTGGACAGTCAGTAAAAATACATACTTAACCAGTGAATGGTGATATGATTCTATGTACACAGTTGTGTTTCAGGTCCTTTGTGTTAGTCCTAAACTCTTATACAACATGTCATTAACTCCAGCACAGATGAAACAGTTCAGAGAAATGAGTCCTGGCAGCTAACATTGACTGCAGAAGTGTGGATGACTTCTACAACAGTAATTAACACATGCTGGCATTTGAGTCTCCCTTTTGCTAATGATATGCATGGTATTAATTAGGCCTAAGTGATTAACATAACAACTTCTGGACAATGTCTTGGGGTAAGAGCGGTGCTGTTTCTTTTTTAATAACTCTCCCTAAAGACACCAGCTTGTTAATAAATCCCAACAGCCAGCCTTCGCTAACCTTGAGTAGTGTGAGTTGTGTTAATGGCAAACTCTGTGGACTGAACTCCACACTGAGTCAATGAAATAAGGGCAGAATACAGAGAGAAAAGAGATACACTGAAGCAAAGAGAGGAAACAAAGAAAATAGACCAAGAGAGAGACAATGAAAAAAGATGAGAAAGAAGAAGAACAGAAAATAAATGAATGATACAATAAGACAGCCCTGAAAATAATGATAATAAAAATAGTAATAAAAAAAGGGGGCACAATATGGATTATGTAGATCACAGGTGTCAAACATGCGGCTCAGGGGGTCAAATCTGGCCCACCAAGGGGTTAAATCTGGCCCCGGGGACGAATTTGTGAAATGTAATTATACTGTACTAATTATAAAATTATACTGAAGATATTAACAATCAAGGATTTCAAAATCATTTTAGGTCAAATCACTCCAAAGTGGGTCAAACCAATAACATATTCTCACAATAACCTATAAATAATGAAAACTGTTCATTTTTGTCAGACTAGCCTTTTATTTAAAAGAAAAAAAGAAAAAAAAGGGAATAACCTGAAATCTCTTAAGATGATGAATGTTTGTGGAATTTTAATCATATTCTGCCTGTTATTTAATGTTTTGTGTATTTGTAGATCCACTGTCATCTCTAAGTTGTGATTCACATGTATAAACTGAGGTGTAATATTAACATTTTATTTAAGAATTTTCACATTGTTCATATTTGTTCATGTTATGTTTGAGTACAATTCATAGATATAAACATTTTCATTATGGAATTTATTATTATTATTATTTTTACTCAAAAGTTATTCTATTATTTCACTGGTCCAGCCCACTTTATACCATATTAGACTGTATGTGGCCCCTGAACTAAAATGAGTTTGACATCCCTGATGTAGATGATGGTTAACCCTCTAACCCCTGATGTGTCTCTGGTGAGCATTCTGAAAGTATGATTTATTTAGGTATTCATAAAAAAATCAACCATTTACTTAATAGGAAACATTCTAAAATGTGCTGGTAGAGTAGACCTCATCCTTTCCATAGACATTAGAGCATGCTCAGTTCACCCCCTGCCGCTTACAGAATGGAATAAAACACAGAGCAGTGAGTGAGACTGAAAAATAAAAGGTGTAGTTTTGTTTTGTTTTGTTTAACACCATATTCTGTATTTGTTTGTTTTTACCAGTTTTGGCCGTCTAACTGTTTTTTTTTTTTTTTAGTTCAACCAAATGTCAAAAAGCAACTGGACTTATATATATATATATATATATATATATATAAAAAAGACCCCAAAGGAAAAACTACGGGGCCAAAACTCAAATCCTTGTTGCTGTTCAGTGTGTTCCAGTTCACAGTTCATGTTCAACACCCTAAATCTCTTACTGATGTACATTCTGAGTGCATTATTTAGTAAAAACTTGTCAAACTTCAATTCTTGTCTTTTTCTGTTGTTCCCTCCTTTTTTGATTCTAAAACACACAGTAAAACAAAACCACTGAAGAAAAGAAACACAAGCGCATACTCACAGAAGCTTTTATGACACTGAAACAGACGACAATTCACAGCAGCACCTTTACTTGGAATCATGTCTGAGAGGGTAAAGGGTTAACTATTATGAACCCTTGTTGGAATTGTTGATGAATTTCTGACTATTTCATGAATTTCTTAATCCTAAAACTGATACCTTCTTCTGGTATAAATAACATAGTATAACCACTTATCACAAGGCTGACATGACAGACTTGGGCTGTAGCTGTAGCTTTTGAGTGGTCCATGTTCTCCTTCAGCTGATATTAAACAGTTGGTCTGTTTTTTTGGCAGATATTTGTGTAGTGGGTTTATCAGAGCTTTTAGTCAGAGCAATAAATTTGATTTGAATACAGCAAAAAGCAATAACTTGAAGCTCAATTGAACTGAAGGGGAAACTGCAATATTTGGTTATTTGCTTTTAGTTTGTTACTGTAATGTGTTTCACATTATGCAGGTCATTTTCATTCTTCCCACAAAAATATTGATTTGTGCATATCAAAGAAACAAACATCATTTTGCATGCATTTGATCCATAAACAATGGGCCTTATCTTAAAAATCAGCTGGGTGCGGCGTCTACTCAGCTCAATAAAAACAGAGGTAATTGCATTGCTGGGAAGAAACCAAACCAAATGTCAGAGAAACACCCACTGATTTCTATTTACTGAGACCACCGAAGTAATGTGGAAACTGAATCTGAGTCCTGCCAATAGAGAAGACAAGAGTCACACCTCTCCTGTTTCTGGATTATTTGTCATTCAAAACTCCAAGGACATCAGCGGATCACCTCTTTCTCCTCTTCGCCCCATTTGTGAGATGTGCCGCTCAGTGCGAGCAGGAGGCCGGTGGGACTCCCAACGCATTGAAGGGAGGAGCTGGAGATTGCCTGAAGGGTGGACTTCTCTCTCTGGTGAGCCAATTTAGTTTGACCTCACGTCTCGTCTCCTGTGTTGTGAGTCCAGATAACTGTCCTCCAGTCCGGCGGCTTTGTCACGGGTGCGTGGTTGTGCAGCTGAACCTGAACATCCGGAACCGGGGGGATTACCGTGTGTTACGGAAGGAATGTCCACTTTTTGCTCACATTTGCCTGTCACTGACATACATTGACAAGAACTGGGACAGTAGTGAGCCTGTATTAGAGGAAGGCCTGTGAGTGTCCTGTGAGTGGAAGGTCATGGCTTCGACCCTAGAAACTGCCAGGGAAACTTTGAGCAACATGTAATTGATTATAGACAATAAAGCAAATTTCTTCTCCAAACCCAGGACCACAAGGAAAGCATTTGGTTATGGGTTGACTATAATGTTTTAAGCCCAATCCCATTTCACCCCTTACCCCTACCCCCTATTTTGTGTTCATATTAAGAGATATGGGTGTTCCAATTCTCACTGAGTCAAAGGGGAAGGGCTTAGGACCGCGGGCCGACCGATTCGTCAGTTGTAACCGGTGGACGGCAACTGGAAGTGATTTTCATTGCTCTGAAATATGTGCAATAACAAATAGTGGGGGTGGAGATTTTTTAGGACCACACTACAAATGGAGGGGTAAGAAATCTCCTATAATTCTGTTCAAATGATCAGTAAGATGGAGGTAAACACAAGAAAAAAGTGCAGTATTTTCTTAACAACTTAATCACTTGAACGACTGTTTAATGTTGTTTCAATGTGTTATTGATCACATTTCTGTGATTTGCAGTTGAGAGTTGGAGGAAGATGACTAAAGCCCATGCAACAGAAATGGTTATAACTGCTGACGGGATGGGGAATTCCTTCGGAAACAAAGCTGTTGCATACGGAAGCCGACAGCGGACTTCATATAATGTTTTTTTTTGGTAACACTTTACATTACAGATCGCTAATTAAGTGGTAATACAGTGGTAATAAGGTGATAATTTCATGGTACTTGCATGGTAATATTTCCTCTGTAACCGCTTACTACAGGTAATTACTACGCAATTTCTAAGTGGTAATAAGGTGGTAATAAGGTAAGTACCATGAAATTACCCCCTTATTACCACTTAATTAGCGATCTGTAATGTAAAGTGTTACCGTTTTTTTTAAACTTACTGTTATATCGAGATAACGGCATAATCATTCCGTGATCTCAAGAAAACAAAACAAAACTATTATTTCATGGTGTAGAGATTAATCTACAACCTCAGCTGGATCACTGTATCTCCGTTGGTAGAGACGAAGTCGGTGGCGCGGATTGATTTTGAAATGATCCCTTATGAAAAGACTTAATGCAATCTCTGCCTGTGTCAAACCCTGATGTCTTGTCTTTTATCTGTTTTATTTTGTAGTTTCCCTCCTGTGTGGTGTTTGTTATCTTTACTTCCTGTTTCCGTCTTTCCCTCCTGGTTAATTACCAGACTCCTCCTTAATGTTTCACACCTGTGTCTTGTTTTCTCCCCATGCCCATCCCCATGTATATTATCCCTGTCTTGTCAGTTTTGATTTTTCCAAGTCTGTGTCCTAGTCTGTGTTTTTCTGTCTGACCTACTGTGCATGCTCTATTTTTTTTTTTACCCATTCTGGATTTGGACCTCCATCGCTGCCTGCCCCTGTCGGTACCTCTTCCCTGTTGGACTGCTCTCCTGGTTTTTGGACTTTTGCTTGAATCAGTACCCTGTCTCTGCTTTTCCCTGCCTGTACTTTTGTTTGCCTTTGGATTTTAATCTTTGTCTGTTCTTTTCAATAAACTGTTCTGTTTTATATCCACTGTTTCCTTCCTTCTCTGCATTTGGGTTCACGTCCCTGGTACCAGTCATGACAAATGTTTCAACCACTACACTTTGCAACAACATTTCAAGGGATAGTACCAAGTACAAGGGCCTAAGGGTAAGGGGGAGGGTCAAGGTGTGAATTGGGATTGGGTCTAAAAAGTGCTACAAAAAGGTGCTACAATTGCCACGAAGAACAAATCCAAGTGTTCTGGCAGAAGGCAACATTGTGTTCATTTATTATTTTAGTTACTTTGGATTCCCATTAATTATCACTGCATTAACAACTATTCTTCCCAGGGCTCACACAAAAATAAGCAAAACATTCAAGCATTACTGACAACAACCTATGAAAAACACACAAGCGCAGTAATATTTAGTTCATGCACCAGGTTTATGGAATGACACATATTCTGTTATTGAAAAATTTGGTGCCTCCATTTTTCTTTTTTAAAATTCCATTTGTTTCTGAGATAAATTGAAGAACAATTAATAGAATACTATAGGTTTCAAAGACTTACCGACAAATAAATCACAATGAGGCAATGAATCCATTTGTGTCATTCCCAAAACTTTCCCCATGCAGTCATGACACACAGTAGGAACTCATCAAAACAAATCTAATAACAGCTCCATTAAAACAGGTAATTGACCATTGGAACAGTTTATTCTAGTTAACAGTGTTTACTCAATGAAGTCACTTTTCATCACAGTATGTACCCTAAACTGAACTGATATATTTCAGAATAAAAGCTGTTCTTAACTTATGTTTATAGTATTGTAAATTTTGTAAGTGTTCATTTCAACGTAAACCATGGTGTTTTTCATTAATCAAAAGAAAAAGAAAAACCCACCTATGATTCAACATTGTACATAGGAATAAAACCCATCTCACTCTGATGAATTTCCTGTCAGATTATTTCACACACCATGTCCTTATGTTCCACATTACCCTACAGATTGTTTTATGCATGATTAGCTGCTCCATCTATTTACAACCAGGTGCAAACAGAAAGTTTTATCAGAGAAACATTAGTAAACTAATTTTCTGGTGCTGTTGCTGATCATTAAAGCAGAACATGTCTTGAGTTCTTTCAGCATCCTGCCTGACTCTCTCTGTCTAATTATCTTTTGCTCAAGTTAACCTGTGCCTGCTCCAACTGAGCACAGGGTTCATTATTCAAGAGGGTGACGGTGTCTGTGACCCTGTATCCTCGCTGCACATCACACTCATTAGTCAGTGTTGGGTGATGCTAAATCAGCGCATCGTCCAGCTTTTAACATACCGGTTCTATTGATCAACTGCTGGCTCACACAGCATGACCTGAGCGCAATTCAGTTATCGCACACTTTGAACAAGGACAAACACATTGATCTTCAGATGAACTTTGGTGACTTGAATGAAAACAAAAATAAAAGTGATGTGAGTTATTTGCGAAGATGACAAATGCAGCTGACACGGTTCTTTGGGTATGACAGTGTCAGACTCCCCACTATGAATATACACGGGCATTGGCTGCACAGATATTTGCATTTAGTAATAAATAACATAATTACAGCACAATGTAGACCTAGCATAGCAGACCAAAATATCATCTATATAATAAAAGATGCACCAGATGCCATTTCCAGATCACTATTGCTGATGAAAATAGGTAATAAAAGTGAAAAATATGATACATCTAGTTTTCTATATTTACTTTATTTCATCTCATTTTACTAAAACAGTTGAATTTCTTGCTAAATATTAACATTAGTAAAGGGGGTATGGTAAATAAATATAATGATGAATAAAATTATAGATGTGAACATTGTTGGGACACTTTTAAAGCATGTAAGTAATCATGTACATAGTTAGGTCAACAACAAAATACATAACATAGGTCTAGTTGTTTTTAGATGTTTTATTGTAGACATGTTGTATATTATTGCTTTGAATATTCTAAATTGATGTAATGTCATTTTCTTCCTGACATATAAAGTCATGGTGTGAACAAATGCATTTGTGTGATTTATATTTATAAATGTATGGTGATGCTGCAGTGTGTTATGGTCCAGAAACTATAGTACATCTACCTTTTGTCTGAATCCACATTTAAAAGCACCACCACTAGAGGTCACTCTGACGCTGCTTCCTGGTTGATCCAAAAACTTGACTTTCACACCCTCCACAGCACTGATGTAATGTATTACCTGTTAATTAACTTCAGGTTCTGATGCCAATGAAAAACACAAACTAACACATGTCTCTCTCTTTAGGAACAGTATTTCAGTATTGGTTATTTTAATTATAAATTACAATGAGTTAACAAACAACACACAGTATAAATTAAATCCAAAGTGTAAATGAAACACCACCATTTCTTGCAGATTAAAAGTAATTGCTTTAATGTGAGTTTAATTGTTTGATCTCACAGTTCATTAGTTAAGGAAACATTGGGATTGTTTGTACCATGCAGGCCCCTTGACTTCCTTAGATTTGTTTCCCCCAGCAGTACGTTTTAGTCCACATGATTCAAGATTAATAATTGTGCACACTGACCGTACCGCTGAGTACGAGGCACTTCTCACTTTAATCTGCAGCCGTGCCTCCCAATCCACTGATCCAGTCACTCCCATCTTCCCCTTAGGATGACAGGAAACACACACACACACACACACACACACACACACACACACACACACACACACACACACACACACACACACACACACATCTCCAGAAACCACTTCTGATGGAAAACGCAGCTGTTTGCAAGTTTGCTCGCTGAGAGATCATGGAAATGGCTCGTAAGGCACGCTCTGACAGTACTGTTGGCCGTCTGGCAGACTAACACAAATGCACAAAGCTGTGGTTTCACATGGTTCGGCGTGGAGCGTGAGTCAGTGACCTGAACATGTCTGTCTCAAACAGCATGGTGAGCCTCTGTGACTTACACTGTGCGGTGGGTCAGGGCCAAGCACAATAAACTAAGGGCTGCAATATGTGTGACTGATACCCGGGACAAAATGTACATCAAACTGATGTGAATACCAAGAAAGAATGTTTCAAAATGTCAATATACAAACTTAAAGAGAGAAGCACTCACAGCAGTTTGTTAATAAGGAAAGCTTCCTTTTCTGTCAAACAGGGAGGTTGGATTTGTTTGGATTGTTCACCAAAAAAGCACATAAATTGACATTTATGTGAAAAGTAATTAAAACACAGCTTTCATGTTTGTCATGCTTTGCAATTACTTTCTAATCTATCTTTATTAGCATTTTGAAGAAAGATTTTGCACTATTTTGGACCATCTTCATGCTAGAATCTCCATCTAGAATTCTTCAGATTTTGCGGCATTGAAACGAACTACAACAGCCCACTTCTGTTATGATAATTCTTTCGCACAAAGAGACAACAGGAGCTGGTGGCCGTCGCTTGTGCTCTCTCTCTGAAACCATAAAATTACATGTTTTTTATTTTAGTTTTCTTCATTCAAACATTTAGCTCTCAGTTATGTTGTGGGTGACAGAACAATCATTGCAGCCAGTGTGATTAAAATCAGGTGTTACTGTATGAATGATGCCGTGTGTGTGTGCCACATATGTGCTGCTTTCACACTGGTAATTACAACACTTTGAAAGATGCAGATTTTACCTTTTGATGTACGGTCGCCTGCAACGACTTTGAAGAATTCAGCGAAGAACCATCTGGAAATGAAGAGAAAGACGCTGGATGGACGAGAAAGCGTGTCGAGCATGATATGTAAATCTAATGTTGCACACAGCATACTGTACACATGCAAATATACGGCATATGCTTGTGCCTGCTGTGGATTATGTTTTCAGCTGGCACATTGTCTGTACATTTTGTGCAGTGTATATATGTGTGTTAGCCTCTGTATTATAATGGACAGTAGACAGATCACAGGAAACGATCAGGGATTTTGAAGCCGCTCAACTACCACTGGTAATGTTTTTTAAAGAAACAAAGCGTCTCTGAATTGAGACCTTGGATGAGCTACTGTTATAGTATGTGCTCTGTGTTTAGACCTACCACCGTTCAAATGAAAACACCTACAAAAAGCTTAGTTTATTATCATGAATGCCTCAAAGATTGGCGATGCCCTTTCTCTTAAAGCTGCATTTATCAGATTATTTTATAGTCTGTGATGTATTTTCTGGGACATAAACTCTCTTAACCCATGAAAACCCAGTGCTACTTTTGTGTCAGTTCTCAAATGATTTTTTTCACCTACTTTTCTTATTTGATTTATCATCATTTATTCCAATAATTTGCATTCTCAAGTGAAAGTGAAGCATTTTTCTACATTTAATTTTGATTGATGTCCATAAAAGTTCAAATTAAAATTAAGAGTTATTAAAAAAGTGACTTTTTCAGTAAAATCTATCATTAACAGGACATAAACTCAGTGTCTCCATCCACTGTCATTGATCCAACTCAATGGGTTTTACCAATGAATCAGTGTCAGAGAAGATGACAGCGTTTCCACGGTAACTACGGAGCCTCTGAACATGGGTCATATCTGATGACCATGAAAAGATGACTTGTATTGTAAACTGTATTTTACACCAATTATTTACATGCATTTATAGGATTAGTGGATCAACACTTATTCACCTTTTTATATCAGTAGATCATTTTGGTCACTGGTGGGTGTTTGGGTCATTATGGGTTAACCTTGTTTCAATATCTTGTTTAAAAAATACTGTTTTCTGTACAGTAATAACTCTGATATTCTTATTGAGCGCTAAATTCCCCTGCACAAGCTGCATAAGTGTATGAATAGTGGTACATTAATAGAAAGCCAGATATTTCCATTAGAGAATGATGACGCCAAGGCAGATACCAGTAAATGTTTTAGGAATGTGAAACACTAACATTAAAAGTCAGGTCTTTGTGACAACCCCAATAACACTGAAACACTATCCACCAGCAACAGCTATAAAATATACCACAATTCAACTGTTACTTTACTGATTCTAATTTATTTTTCTTCTCTTCCTAAAACTGCTGATGGCAACAAGTCTAGACATGTTCTTTTGGGTGTAACTGAATGGAATTCTGGGACATTAAGGAAGTCAGCACACTAAAAAAGTAGTTTGGAAGGTGAGCGTCTTTACAGTTCAATACAAAGAACTGTCTATATCAATTACATGACAATAAAAAATGTTGTGGTTATTGACACAATTTAAAAGATACTTGTCCCTTGTCTAAAAGTAAAAACCTTTTCACATTATCAAACTAACTCGTACCAATTGAATTCTGCGAGTTTGTTGTGAAAATGCTCAGGAATCCATGGATTTAAAGCAACATCTGGCTGGTTTTAAGAGTCATGGACAGTTTGCCGCAGGTGGTGGTGGGCGGGGGTTCATATGGGTTATATGGACCGTGGAAGTTTAAAAGGGTCAATACATGTGGATACAACACAGTTCTGGCTGTGGGGAAAGGAAAACACGGCATAGTATCAGGGAAAAATGCATTTCTTCCACATTCCCACTAAAATTTTTTTATTAATGAACCTGTATATAAACCCATATGTATGTGATGTGTGAGAGATACAAGAAGTTCCTTTGTTTTTTCTTAACACAGGAACATAAAATATAACATTGTCGGTTGGTAACAAGTCCTGTTTGAGTCCTGGATGGTGGAAATGATTATGTCCCCTTCTCTATCATGGAAAGTTAACTCAAGAGCAATTTGTCCACCTGCACCTCTGAACAGCAGGCTTGGTAACAATTACTGGTCCAGGAAAGAAAACATTACAGAGTCATTACAATAATGATAGTAATTCAGGCCAGGATAGACGTAGCCTCTGCAGGCCTACCCTCCTCCCTTGCTCCTCCTGGCCCTGTTTCCCCTTCCCCACCTATACCTTAGATGTCAGCCTTTGTTTTTTTTTGTTTTGTTTTTTTTTTTTGGATTTTTCACTGTTTTAGGTTGTTTCCTCATGTCATTTACCTTTGTCATATTTGAACTGGTCTTGGTGTAAAACTTCATTAAATCATGTATTTTATCTGGACTCATCATCATTGTCAAAAAAAATCCTGGAAATATTAAACTGTATGAAAGGCCACATAGCCTAAAAACTTCTACTAGTGAAACTGTTAAAACATCTGCCTATTTTTGACAAACAAACACATGTGAATGTCGCCGGTTCCCACCAAGGGAGGGGGCAGTAGACGACAGGGGAGGAGGCCTGCTGGATCCCATGCCTGCCAGGCAGCAGAAACTTATTTATGTTTCAGAAACTTAGCTGACAGTGCCAAGACATTATCCAAGATGCTGATGGAGTCGCCACACAGCGGCTGCTGCCATCCAGTCTGGAAAACATTTGAAAATCTTTGTTATGAAAAGAGTTCTGCGATGCCCGTCCTCACGCTGGGGAAAGAGGGCTTCGTTTTCCATCTGGAGCGAGCTGAGTCAGTGTGGGAGGACATGTGTACATTTTCAGCACAACAGAGCAGATGATAAAATAGCTTATGAAATAAGACAAATGACTGCAGTCACTCTTCTGGGTGGGCCCAAAAGCACATGACATATTGAGCCGTGAGGGATTATTTTTGTACTTCTCAGCAGTTTTTAGATGAGTTCAACTGATATATGGAGCTGTTAAAGATCAGTCATAAACTTTTTCTTTGATAGAGTAATTTTTACTGTTTTGTGCAGAGGATTTGCAGTCAAGTCAGCTGAAAAATGTAATGAATCACAGACTCAATAACTGAAAAGGTGTTAATGTTCTGTTTGTAGGATTCTGATTCATTAGGAGAATGTTCTGTTTGTCAAAGTTATATGAAATATAAATATGGAAGTCTTCTGGACCCTGATTGGCCTACAGTTCAGTTACAGACCACGCCCACAGGATACTAGTTACCCACTAACTTGCTAGTCAGTGAAGAGTGCTTCTCACCCTATCTCTAAGGGAGAGGCCAGACAGAGGCCCACGGAGAAAGCTCATTCCGGCCGCTTGTATTTGCGATCTCATTCTTTCAGTCAGTACCCAAAGCTCGTGACCATAGGTGAGGGTAGGAACGTAGATCGGTTGACCGGTAGACAGAGAGCTTCGCCGTTTGGTTCAGCTCCCTCTTCCCGATGAGGGACCGCAGAGCCCACATTACTGCTGACACCGCACCAATCCGCCTGTTGATCTCCCGTTTCATCCTTCCCTCATTCGTGAATGAGACCCCGAGATACTTAAACTCCTTCACTTGGGGCAGTATCTCCTCCCCTGCAATCCACCCTTTTCCGGTTGATGACCATGGCCTCAGATTTGGAAGTGCTGATTCTCATTTCAGCCACTTCACACTCTGTTGTGAACCGTCCCCGTGAGAGCTGGAGGTTACAGCCCTATGAAGCCAACAGGACAATGTCATCTGCAAATAACAGAGACCCAATCCTGAGGCCACCAAACTGGACCCCCTCAACGCCCTGGTTGCACCTAGAATTTCTGTCCATAAAAGTTATTAACAGAACCGGTGACAAAGGGCAATCCTAGTGGAGTCCAACTCTCTATTACCAGACATGCGAACCAAGCTCTGGCACAGGTCATACAGGGACCGGACAGCCCGTATCAGGGAGTCCGGTACCCTATACTCCCATGCTTAGGTTTTTGCCTCTGCGACCACCAAACCTGCACTCTGCTTGGCCTGCCAGTACCTGTCCGCTGCCTCCAGAGTCCTACAGGTCATTCCTGACCTGTAGGACTCCTTCTTCAGCTTGACGGCATCCCTTACCACTGATGTCCATCAAACCGGTTCAGGGGTTACTGCCATGACGGGCACTGACCACCTTATGGCCACAACTCGAGTCAGCGTCAGCTGCCTCGACGATGGAGGCACGGAACATGGTCCATTTGGACTCAATGTCCCCCACCTCCCCCGAAACACGATCGAAGCTCTCACGGAGGAGGGAGTTGCAGCTCCTTCTGACAGAAGACTCTGCCAGACGTTTCCAGCAGACCCTCACAACATATTTGGCCCACATTCACAACACAAATATATATGAGTACAGTATTAGTCCAACTAACTGTTTTATACTGAGGTTAGGGTTAGGTCATACTGCAAACCATATCAGTCATTAAACTAATTCAACTTCAATACAGTTAAAGTAAAGCACGCTTTATGTTGACTGGTGGCTGTTGATCAAGGCTGTAAATCATGCTTATATAGCATTACTTAAGGACAATTATAGCAAACATTTTGATTTCTTAAATCAGCCCTCTAATGAACATCAGTTTCATTTAGTTTAGTTTAGTTGGCTAATTGTGGTTTTCCTACCACCCCAAGCACAAAAAATATCTTTTTCAAGGTGAGCTTCAAACTGAATCAACCAAAGATCAGCGATCCATCAACACATCTTTCGGTGCCCCAGTACATATCTGTGTGTTGATCAGTCTTAGACAGTACCAGTCTGAGGGGAAAGTGGGAAATCCCCTTTGCTGAGCTGCTCCTGTGCCACCGACTGATGTTGTAATTTCTCACTGAAACCTAAACCAAACAATAAATAATCGACAGCTCAGTTGCTCTAAAAAGCAGTACTGTTTGCACAACAGTGCCTGCCAGAACACGTTCACAGGGTTCACAGTGCATGGAGGGACTGACTGTTTCTATTGTCAGACACTAGGTTGAAAACGTTGACAGCGTTTTGACTTCTTCTACTCATATACTTAACTGTTACAAATTAAAAGTTTGGCCTCCTTGGGACTGGTGAACACACAATATTCCTTCGCTAAAGTAACAGTGTGTGACCGTCTTTATGCTGGTCTGTCTTCCTTGTCAGAGTTTAAATCCCTTCAATCCTGGATCCACAAGAGGAAAAAGCACAAGTCGTCATTCCAAGACTGGATTCATCGCATGTGTAGGGACCAACCATATTGTACTCATTAATGATTGGCAAACACGAAGAAAGTATGAGTTAATTGCTGTGACATTCCAGCCAACATATAAACTGTGGCAATCCAAGCGTTCTTTCCAAGAGAAGCTATTGAAAATTCAATAGTGATGCAGGCCAGTAATCAGTACAAGATGAAACTTAAGTTTGGAAGTGTTACTCCTCATGGTACGACTCCATGTAGCACAGCATGTTTTACAAACAGCATTTGGTGGCGTTTGGTCTCAGCAAATAGCACCGAGGTTAACTTGTGAAAACACTCACACCCTGTTATCAGATTAGGTCTCTACAGAGAGCTCTCAGCATCAACAAAGGGAACAGACATTTCTTCTTTTTAAAGAAAGAGAGGCTCGATTAGTACTATGTCCTGTTAGTCTTTCTGGTTTCTGCACCATACCCCCACCCCACGTCCTCATTCCTTACTTTGCTTTCATTTGTCTGAGTTGTCGACAGCCCGTTTAGCCTGAAATAAAA
Source organism: Maxillicosta whitleyi (assembly GCA_029822895.1). Classification (NCBI taxonomy): domain Eukaryota; kingdom Metazoa; phylum Chordata; class Actinopteri; order Perciformes; family Neosebastidae; genus Maxillicosta; species Maxillicosta whitleyi. The sequence goes on along the minus strand of JAPSES010000120.1, from coordinate 1,711,313 downwards.
ACCTTTAATGTTTGTTTGCTCATTGTCAGCGTGAGGCTTTTCCCATCATTCTCACAGACACTCATGCCTTTTGAAAACTTGGTTGGGGTGGAGTGGGTGGTGGGTGGAGGTGGAGCAGCAAAGCATGAAGTCCCAAAGGTACAACAATTAAAATCTCACTCACTCAGTTGGTAGGTAAATGGATGCATGACTTTTTAACTTACACTAATGACATTTTCTCCTCCTACACAAGACCTTTCTCTTTATATTTTTATATGTGTTGAAAAGTTCCATGATACATTGCATTGCAGAGCAGAATTGAATAAAGCTTGTGATGAAAGCACTGATGAAAAACAAGCCAAAAAAGAAAAATTATGCCTGTATATTTTTGCAAACCCACAGATAAATACTTTCTTTATAGATTTCTGAACCAAAAAACACATCCTTCCCATTCCTGTCATGCCTTATGAGTACAATCATTAAATGTGCAGAGAAATCCATATGATGTTGATACATATCTGAAGAAATGTTAATAAAATGACAAATACCTTTGGTTGAAAAACATTTAAATAACACAGTATGTATCTGTACCTTTAAAAAATATAATATAAAAGCTTCTTCTGTTGAGTGCATTTTCCTCATAAATATTAATCATTAAAAACCTTATTTCTGATAGAGTTGTTGCATGTATTCATGGATGTGCACTTGTTTGTTTTTTGGCTCATAGTCAGAGGTCAAGCACACACTTGGTGCCCATGTGTTTGACCTAGGAGTGTCTGAAGTGTTGATTCTACAAGAGGTCAAAGGTCAGTTGGAGACTAATGACTGGGCGTCTAACAGCTTTATTTAGGCTAGTTCTGAAAGGTGTCTACAAATATTTAATAGTCTGAAGAAGGCGAGGTGCACCAGATAGGACAATGCTATATAAATATGGACACTTGACCAGTATGGCTTGATTAAGTCAGTTAAATCTCACACTAATCAGCTGCTGCTTCTGATAACGCATCCCCAATCAAAATGTTTCATATTTATGGCTCTTTCAGTTTCAGCTTTAACCTGTCACCCCCTACTAGTGAAACTTTCTAGAATTTTCCGTTAGTTAGCATTCATATTTTCTCTACCTGTCGATACAGTTAGGACATTAGGTACACCAATGAAATGAAACTGTATGTGATTGAAATGGACTTTTAGGTTTATTTTAAGGGGTTTAACAAAACTATTTCAATAACAATCAAGCAGAGTTGGAGAATCCCAGCTCCATAAAGTAAAAGTCCTGCCATGTATTGTTTTAATTTGTTCACTTAATGATGAAGAGATGTGCTCTTCAAAATGGGCTGGTTCAGTGAATGTTTGGGACTAATACATGTCAGGACTTTATGGAGCAGGGATTCTCCACCTCTGCGATTAAGGAATTACAACTATTTTAAATACATTTGTATCACAGACCTAACTGTATCTCTTCCCATCTACTCTGGCAGGGCTTCCCAGGACTCTGTTAAAGGGGGTCAAACAGGCTCAAACCAAATGAAAAGATAATTACAGGCTGCCAGCAACTGCAACCACCAGCCACCATGTCACAGCTCTTTTTGCATACAGTGAAGGAATGCAACAAGGCTTGAGTGTCGAACAGTGTTGACAGGATGAGCGGAAACCACCTGGAGTTTAAACTCACAAGGTCACCTTCTTCATTTTTTTTTTTTTTTTTCCTTCTGTGGGTTGTAAAAAATAAACCCTGGGGGTCAAGACTCCACCAGCCTGGACTCATCCGGGCCTATGCTTAATACTGACAACTATTACAGCTTTATTGACAATTTGTTTGGGATTATATTTCAGGTAATTGACACTGTAAGACCAGGTAGTTTTTCTACTGGTAGCTGATATCTGAATGTTATTCTGTGGAGTCCTCATCAAAATATACTTGTTACTAAATTGTTCTGTGACTCTGCCCAATTATCTTTTAATGTTAAATATTTCCACCTAATGAAGTCATTTTTGTTAATGTTGCAGGCTTAAAACAATGAATGGTAAAATATCCCAGGTGCAAGAAAACAGCTTAGCTTCAGGCAGTTTATTGTCGGTGTGTCTCTCATAAATCTCCACTCCTACCTTCAAAAAACCAGACCATAAAATATCCGAACCTCAAAAGATGGCTGGAAATACAAAGACATGACAGTATGGACTCACCTTTTTCAGAAATTACATTACAATCATTTCAGTTGAATGAATAATTTAAAAGCGATGGAGCATATTTTTTTCATCCTTTGTTTTATGGGCTATTGTTTCGCTTGTGTGCAGTGTACTAAGAGCTAAACTAAGGTAAAATGTGTTTTTCCACAGTTCATGAAACAATGTAAAAACAAAGCTACATTACTTATTTGTTAGGTGAGTACAAAATGACTTCAAATGAATGTTAACATTGATTCCATCAGTATTAATGATGACATTCACATGTGCTCTGCTGAATGTGTAATCGGCTTTCACTCTGAGATGTATCGGTGTAAAACTTCAAAGTAGCAGAACTGAGGTGATGTTTTGGTCTTTGAAAGTGCCTATAGACAGCGCCTTGGAGACTCACAGTGATTCACAGCCTCACCCATTATGGTTGCATCTTTTACAGGCGTGGGGGTGTCGGTTACTGCTGTCCACAGACACTTAAGCAGCCTGACTGATTTAGCGTTTTAGATTTGTGTGGAATTAGTCACAGTGGAGGGCTGGTCAGGACAGCAGGGAGTTTAAGACATTGTTGGGAAAGAGAAAGCCTGGAGTGGGCGGTCTTTTTTTTCTTTTTCGTTTTACAACCCCTCAGGTTTCCACCTGTGCTGACATGGCTGCGAGTTTACAATAGTCCTGAAAGAGTTACAAGCAGTCGGGTAGAAATTCCAGACTTTTTTTCCCTCTTTTCTTTCACCCCTTTTCTTTTTTTCCCCTTTTACTGGAAGGGTGGGGTGGGGGCCGCAGTTATTGTGGAACATTTGTCAAGCAGCCAGTTGCAGAGGCAGGGTGAACTGGTGATTTATGGCAACATCTGCAAGATGCAAAGCTCTTGTATGTGCTTTTAATCATACAAAGAGCCGTGGCTGGATTGGGGATTGAAAAGAGATGGTCTGATGGGGTTTTATGGAGTCCGTGCTGAGATTCACACTGATGGCAACTCGTGTGAACATATTATATGACCGTGGGATTTCTCCAGCTCAGTGTTTCCAAACTGAATTTGGCTTCAGCTGGTGTTTGTACTAAACAAATTCTCTTGAAATCTTCTTGAAGATAATCTGTGAATGGTTGAAGTGCTTTATCACATAAGAGAAAAATATAAATGAGCTGAAAACCATCTGCGAAAACAACACGACACAAATCTTGTTAGATTAGCTTGTCGACGTTCGGGATATCTGACCCAAGCTGAATGTGATCTCTCGTACCAAAAACTGGGGTCACCTGATTTCATTAAAAAAAAAAAAAAAATCTGTATTATCTGAGGGTGAGTTGTCCTGACAAAGCATATCTAATGCTGAAACCAGCTCAGTGGTCAGACACCAATCTCCTGGCAGATTTCCTGAGCTTTATAACACAGGAACAATAATTTCTGCAAGCTGCCTGTAGCTATTTAATATAATAAACATCTGTCTTCATGTCACCACATCTGGCAATAATAAAGGCAAATTAGCTACAAAATTCAGAGTGTCTGGCAATGAGATAAGCCCGTGGCATGCTAAATTCATTTTCTTGGCTCAGTCTCAGGGGTGTACAGAAGAGAGATGGCCTACGGAGCTGACTTCAGATCAGTGTCTGACTACTAATGTGAACATAAGGGGTTTGAAAATGGAAGTCAAAGGCTGATCTGAGAACGGGAGGTAGTAGACCCCATCAGTTGTCTGCCAGTCACTGGTGGTCTGGAGGAATAGTCAACTTCCTGTCTCATTTCTCTGGACACAGAATCAAAGAGGGGAAATTATTCTGCAATCTGGCCGGTGTTTTCTCTCCCCCCGGCTACAAATGCAAAGGTTGTCGCTAGCTGCAGCCTCGGCAGGAGACTCCTGGGTCTACAGTGCCTTGTTAGGCCACAAATTGTTCTTTGGTAAGCAATTTCAGAGACTTTCCTAAAGGAGTAAATAAACCATTCCCGCCT
>JAPSES010000120.1:1678741-1707111 GCA_029822895.1 Maxillicosta whitleyi | reverse complement strand
CTTGTTAGGCCACAAATTGTTCTTTGGTAAGCAATTTCAGAGACTTTCCTAAAGGAGTAAATAAACCATTCCCGCCTCGCCAACATGTTTGAAGGGGAATTACATCCATTCGCTTAATTGTAACATGCATAGTTTAGTGAAGTGTAAAGCCTCACCAGCAAGTATTGTTGAGAAGGTTTAGTTCCACCAGCTGCAAAAAAGTGTTCTTCTTAAAGTTACGAGTTGCAGTGACCTTGTGCCATGGTTTCTATATTTTTATGTGTCTGTATGAATGTTGATCCTCAACTGAAAGAACCAACTATTAAATTAAATATCACAACACAGTTTCTTCTAAACAGTGTAACTCATTAGTGCCACAAATATCAGTATACTATGTTCCACAAACTGTACACACCGTATTTCAGTTTCCATGGAGTTTATCATTCATCAGTCCCAGGAAAATGATGAATGATAAGCAGATTCTCCATCCTAGAGAATCAGGTTTAATAGGTATGGGTTCTGCTCTGAGATGGCACAACTCTGCACAGAGATAAGGTTATTAACCAAACATGGACTGGTCCTTCAATGTAGCAACAGCTGTTTCCCAGGTGTTTGGATGTGTGTGGCTCCACCATCTTGTCTTAATCGCAGCCTCCTCAAAGAACTGGCAAGACATCCAACAAACCCTCTCATTCCTTTACAGTGGGGTAAAGGCATACAAACCAGTGCTGCGTAGCAAACAGCCAGGTGTACTTAAACATTAGTCAGCCAGAAGGATGGGAGGTAACACCACGTCCTAAGAAAGCAAATCTCATCATCAGCATTTCCATACACAAACTAAATGAGACTGGAGGTCCAGTCGCAGAGTCCAATGGTGCAGATGATAAAAACATGTCCGTTTAGCTACTTTTCAATCCTAGTTTTTCCATTCTGCCAGCTTTAATGCAAGACTGAAACAACAGCCCTTGAATAGGGGATAAATCCCCTCCTAACTGCTGGCACCACCATCATGAATCTGCCGTTTCGTAAACACAGCTTCTCTGTGGCAGTCAGGGAGCCGCAAGACGCTTTCCAAGTGCAAGTTTCAACAGTTAGCCCGGTGCACAAGCACACCTTTTTCCCTCATGTTGAAGAGGAGAGGCCTGAAACAACAAACCGCCAGGCGAGAAAAGCTGGGGAACGAGGGGAGGAGGGGTGCAGAGTATGAGTCATCCAGTAAAAAGAGAGAAAGAAGGAGCCCAGTTTGGGTTGAGCTGATCTTTGCCATGTTATTCTAACTGCAATTGTGGGTTTAACATGATTTTTATATAATTATTTTAATTATCAGCAAGATTATTTACACGGTTATTGTCAAGTATTAGTGTTTAGTGGTCATAAGTATGTAATGTTAGACATGCTAGTAGTAGTAGGATTAATAGAAGTTGCGGCTACAATGAACACAAGTGGTATTTATAACCTTGTAGGTGCTAGCTGAGTAGCCAGAAATATAAGGCTCAATTTATACAGTCACAGAAAAAAATATTAGACCACCCTTGTTTTGCTCACTGTCTTGTTCACTTTAATGCCTGGTATAACTAAAGGTACATTTGTAATAAATATACAAATATAATAACAACAAAAATAGCTCATAACAGTTTAATTTCAGAGCTTTCTCTTAAACGATTAAATATTGTCTTTTAAATTAACTGTATTATCGCTGATGACTTAACGTCTATTTTAATTAAAATTTTTGTTTAAGTTTTTTTTTAATGTTTTTTTTATTCTAACATTCTCTTTTCATGCCTCTCTTGTGATGCTTTTATGTTTCATGTAAAGCACTTTGAATTGTCCTGTACATGAAATATGCTATATAAATAAACTTGCCTTGTTTTTGATGACTTTTGATGGTCTAATCATTTTTTCCCACAACTGTATTATGTCTCAGTGTCACAAAAAAACTGTATTTTCCAGTCCATAGTTTATTTTTTATTCAAATTCATACCATTCATCAGACCATTCATCCAAATTCATATTATCATTGCTGTTATGCTGAAACTGGTAAGTGGATTTGGTGCAGCTCCCTTTTAATTGTATTTGCACAAGAAGAGATGAACAAAATTCCCAACAAGGTTCTGTAAAGAATTTAGTGTCTGCTAATGCTATTATTTACAACTTGTTCCCATACTGCTACTATTGGTGTTGCAATTATTACTTTTAAAAGCTGTTACTTCTACTAGCTTAGTTATTGAATGACTGGACACGAAACTATTAACAACCCATAAACATTACATTAACCTTGGTAGATTTATGTAACGATTATAACTAGTTGTAACTGGTAGTTTATGGATGTCTGCTGCTACTTTGCCAGAATCCAAATGAGAGGGAGCTATGACTTATCTGTGTGGTATAAGCTACTATTATTACAGTATTATTAAAGGTGTTTTTATGAATATATTCACCACATGGCAAATATGTTCCAAATACCCTGAGACCAAAGTTTTCAGCTTGCTCAAATGATTCATTAATTTGGAACAGAAATTGGAATAACAAAAACAAAAGATCATATCATTGCCACATGATTATGCTAAAAGTGAATAAACAAGAATGTTGAATTGTTGCCCAACCATAAATGGAAACAGTCTGCAATACCAAACAAAACATCAGTGCTGTGTGTCTCAGTCTGTCTCAGTGGGGGGGCTGACTGATGACAGACCTGTACCATCCTTGGCGGTCTGTGGTTCCGCACTGAAAGACCAGTATTAAACCCCCACCACGGCAACGTATCTGCATCAAGTCTCTTGCATGATTAAAACAGTAACTTCAGAGAAGAGTCGTTGAATTTATGTGAATGTAGCAGCACACATCAAGGTGTTTTTATTATGTTTACATATGTGCAAAACATTGCTTCATTCAAAGCAAAAACAAAAGGAAAACCTTAGGCTGGAATAACTACATAGACAGGGCTGCAAATTACTTATACAGGAATGGTAAGCAAAAATAATGTAATCTGTTTATATACACTTTACAAAATATAATAAACTTTATATAAAAATGTATATATTCTTCTATATTATTTAATTACATCACAGAAGAATAGCTGTGAATATGCTCCATTTCTGTGGGAACATCAAATTGTCCTTTACATTCACTTGTTGCACATCTGAGGAGTCCTTTATTGCAAATGTCCATTCAGTGAGGTAGAAATTCTTTTGGTGGTCCTCTTCATGGAAAACAAGAGCAAACAGGAGCTCAGTCACTTGGTTAAGTGCTTGTTCTGCTCTGTGGGATGGCTTCAGTCCTGCTGCTGTCAAAAGGCTGTTCATAAACACTGTTGCTCTGGTCTAACCCCAAGTGCCTGGTGTAACTGTTCTCCTCATTGTCTGAATCGGAGTCCGGTGCAGCATAAGGGTTCTCATGTAGAGTTATTCCATTATGTGTCACTGCTGTTGGGCCGAATCCTGGATACAGATCCTGCTGGGGCCTCCAGGGAGCTTTACCAAATGTTCCTGATGAAGACAAGCAGAGGGATCATTCAAAGCTTGGACAAAAAAAGAAAATAAGAGGTAATAGTTTCTAACAATGGCCAAACTAAAACCCACCCATGAAGGTGTTGCAAGGGGAGAGACACTCAAGAGTTTGCCCATAATCATTCACATCTCCATCTTCTACAGGTGGGTGGCGTTCACTCTGGTGGTGGGCCGGTCCATTGTGGAGAGGAGCGTTGGGGAGCTGCATCAGGACAGAGGAGTCAAAAGGCTCAGAGAGGAAGTAGTCCCTCCTTTTGGAGGTGGGTAGGCTGCCACTGTAGGAGTCTATGCACACAGGCCTTTGGTCGATTGAGCTGCCTGAAAGTACAAAATAGAAAGTTTATTAAAAAAAAATCTAAAAATAAAAAAAAAGATAATCAAGTGAACATTTACTGCTTGAGGAATTTTTTTTTTATTTGCCAACAAAATGCACATACCTGGATAGATGTCTGATGGGTCATTGGAATAGACATCTCTCCGCAGCAGTGAGCCAATTGGACCTTGATAATGGCAGAGCAGAGGGTCAATGGATGCCTCCATGTCTGCTTCACTTCCTGTGTCCAGCTGACAAAGACCTGCACAGATGAGGAGGAGCAGCGTGTAAGACAAGTGGGACATATTTGAAAGAATCAGAAACAGACAGAAATATTAAAAGTGATAGTTTACCGTTCATGTCTTTGGGCTGTAGGTAGAAGCCGCTGAGTGATGATGCCATGTACTGATGGCTGCTGCTGCTTTCTGATGGAATGTAGCCATCCTGTCGGTCAGCAAGGGTCCCCTGGGAGGAGAGGTAGCTGGGGATGTCGGCGGGAAGGTTTGTTTCATCTATTGGTAAAAAAAAAAACACCAAACAATCAAATCAGCATTATGAGTTATAAATGTTAGGTTTCTTCCACTATACTTCCAGCTGGATAAAAAAAAAAAAAAAAAAATCAGGTCCTCACCTGTGTTTGTGACACTGCAGTTCTCGTTTCGCCGACGGGTATGGTAGATGATGACCACCCAAACTAGGGAAGTGCCCACCACACAGCAGACCACTGCGATAATGACAATGCCTACAGTGGCCCATGCATCATCATCTGATCCAGCCCCGCCCATGATGCTGACCCCAACACTGCCCTGCACACCGGGATCACAGTTGGGGTTTGGTATGACGGACAGTCGGACGTTACCCCTCTCGGTGCCCAGGGCATTCGACATCTCACAGGTGTACTTCCCGGCATCAGCCTCAGCAGCGTCAACGATAATGAGGAGCTGGTTGGCGGCTGCGAAGAAGTGGCGTTCAGTCACAACAAGAGGGCTGTCGTCTTTAGTCCAGTTCAACCTTGGGGGTGGGCTACCACCAGCAATGCACTGCAGGACAGCAGTTTCACCTTTAGCAACGGTGCGATCCATAAGCGGCCTCAGGAAAGATGGTGTTTCTGTCAGAAAAATCAATGCAATGTTTCAATTTAGTGTTTCATTCGGACTAAAATGTCGATTTCTAGTAGCTACAGCAGTCTTATTTCATGAAGGTCAACACACAGTGGATAGTTTGATGCAGAAAGAAAAAGGAAATTGCTTATTATTTGCTGAACTGGTCAAAGTAACAAATAAACCTCAAAACATGGAACTGAACATCAAACTAACTGTAATCTAAGTGGGAGTAATTTTTATTGCTTGAGGTGTAATTTTTCCCTCCAACTGAGCCGAATTGTGAAGCTCAGAAGCCTGATATTCACCACTGGGATAGCTCCACACATCTTCCTAGCAGAGATTAATCAACTAAACCAATACGCCAGAACATCTCTGGCATTTCTCACCTAAAACTGTTAATGTGGCATTTGCGGAAATGGCTCCTGCTGTGTTCTGAGCCGTGCAGCTGTAAACACCAATGTCTTCAGTCTTGACATCCACTATAAAGAAGACATCATCCTCAGGCATGACGTGCATGCGCCGCTCACGGGCGGCAGGAAAGTCAGTTCCTCCATCTTTCTGCCAGGCGATCTGAGGAGAGGGGTGACCAACAGCAGCACATTCCAGCCTGGCTGTCGCTCCAGCGCGGATACTCAAGTCCATGGGCATCTTGGTGAAAGAAGGGAGCACTGAAAGAAGAAAAACCCCCAAATAACTTAGATTACCTATGACTTTAACAATAGTATGAGGACTGTACACACCTTGTAAATAACAAGTATTCAAGTGACACAACCCAAACTTACTGTTGACAGTGAGTCTGGCCTTGGTGGAATAGGAGGAGCCAAAGTGGTTGGAGATGACACACTGGTATTTCCCTTCGCTGGAGAACTCCACGTTGCGTAGCTGCAGTGTGGTTGTATACTCTGTCACCTCTGTCTCCCCTCCTGCTCCTCCTTGAACCCTCAGGTGGGCCTGGTTGTGAATCTCCATGTCGTTCAGAACCTCGTTGTCTTTCTTCCAAGCGAAAGTCATGGGAGAGTCACTGGAGCTGGCCGCCGAGCACACAAACGTCACATTGGTTCCCTTGAGGGCTGACTGGGTCTCTGGCTGCACAGTTATCTGAGGCTTTGGAAAGTCATCTGCACAAAAACAGAAAGAATGGCTGAGTACTGTGGTGGATCAATGCTTTGACTTAGAAAAAACAAAACTTCATTACTCTCAGCAGGGTTTGTACACATTTTTCAAGGTCATTTTCCTTTTTTTTCCCCAGCACAGTATGTCAATGCTGGGGTCAAATACAGATCTACAAGAACACATATACTCAGGATTATTTTTTCACTTTTAATCACAATAATGTACGTTGTATTATGCTATAAACTTCTAAAATGATGATTCATAAGAGCAAAAAGTTTAAAGATTAAAGGAGAACACAAAGTTTTATCCAAAAAAGGGAAGCCACTTCTGCAGACTCACTTGCACTGACAAAAAGATTAAAATAAAAATGTACCTGGAGTCGACCTGGGAATTTTATTTTTGACATAAAGTTTTATTCTTCCAAAATGTTTCACCTCTCTGTAAGTAGCTTAGGCTTGGCATCTAACCTGGCAGAATTAATAAGAAAAATAAAGAAATAAACCACATCACAGAGTTATAACTGCAAGCACTTTCAAGGACTTCAACTAAAATTCAAGCACTTTTCAGACCTTGAAATTCAGACATTTTCAAGGATCTCAAGCACCCTGTTTAGAAAAACCTAAACTTCATTACTCTCAGGCACTTCTCCCTTATGGTGATCAGGAAAGGTACAAGCCAAACTCTGTGAATTTCCATACCTTTCCCATTTTGAGTCGCTTTAGGACATCCAGGAATCAGGTAGGAAAATACTGAACAATCTGGGTCAGTTTGTAAATGGAAAACCTGCCACGAATAAATGGCTGTTTTCAAGGCATTACAGTATGTGTGCACTGAGGTGTTGCTCTGAGTGAACACATCACTCACCACACACAAAGTCATCCTGGCTGACGGAGAACACGCTCCTGCCCTTCAGCATCTGCGGGTGGGCACAGCTGGCATTGACGCAGGAGAGGAAGGTTTGTTCTGCCACCCAGACTGGAAGCCACTTGAGCTGGCAGTCGCACAGTAAGCTGGAGGTGTTCAGGCGCCTGGCAGAGGGGAAGATACCAGAAACACTTCATTCATTCTGCAAAATGGGGCTGTGAATGGTTGGTTTTCTCTATTAACATACATATTATTGTCCAAAATACATATTTACACTTTACTATGCAAAAATCTTGGGCAACCTTTAGCTTTGTTGTTTTTACAGTCTTTTATTCAGAAACAAGAAAATACAGGGAAAATATGCACAGCCTTAACCCATAAAGATCCAGTACTACTTTTGTGTCAGTTTCCAAATAAATTTTTCTCTCTATAACCTTTAAGTGATTCATCACCACTTATTACAATGTTGACCTGTATATTTTGCATGTTCCACTGTAAATCATGTATTTTCCTATATTCAATTTACATATTTATGAAAACTCAAGATAAATTCATAGGTTATTACATTTAAACAGAGAAAACTGAAGGAAAAATTACCTTAAAAGTAAAAAATATCATTAACTGAACATGAACCAATGTATTCATTCACTGTTATTGATCCAATGGGTTTTACTGGAGAATCAATGTTATAGAAGATGATGATGTTTCCATGGTAACTACAGGGCCTCTGAATGTCCAAATGGGTCGACCATGAAAAGATGACAAACTGCGTTTTACACCAATTATTTACATGTATTGATATGATTAGTGGATCAACAGGTATTTTACATCAGTAGATGCTTTTGGTCACTGGTGGAGGTTTGGATCTTCATGGGTTAAAAAACACAAAAAAAGCTGAATTAAATAAGTTGTAAAGGTTAAAGCCACCATTTATTATGACCTCTGACCCCATGACAAGAAGCAGCACATGTGTGTAACATGTGTTGAATGAAATCTGGTATAAACATCAGAAAATGAATGCAATAAATCTCATACTGTCTGAACAAAAAGGATAAAGACATGTTAAGTAGAAAGGAAGGTTACACAAAAAACTACCACTTTGGTTTAAAGGAGCTGTTTTTTCCCATTAATTCTTTTTTTTTTTTTTTTACTACAGTTTTTCTGTATATACTTCCCATGAGAAATGCATGTGTGGTCATTACAACTTTACTAATCGAACAAACCTACTTTTGCACCGTACTGTACATTTTTCACAGAAAACAACAAATAATTGAAAATAATCTCCTTTGAATGACTGGAGGGAGCATTTTTTCTTTAAGCTAAATTGCTAAAACGATAAAAGTGTTTACGCAGTGACTTTATGGTTAACTGGCTAATTGTTCAATTTAAATTTCTCACTTTTTTTCTTTAGTCCAGAGACTTAAAGGAAACCCTGAACCTGCTATTAACATGTGAGCGAGCGCTGCTTATTGCCGACTTTCCCAGCACACCATAATGACTTTCACCTGGAGCTCTGTCTCACATCAACGCTAACTGAAGCTGTCCTCAAACACGAATATACTTACAGCTCCTGCAGGTTCTTCATCTGCGAAAAGGCGTTTGCTTGGATGGACATAATTGCGTTATTACTCAAATCCCTGCGGAGAAGAAAAAAAGAAAAGAACTCAGGACTGGTATGATCCTCACAGGAGAGCAGAGACAAAGAAAGATGGCAGCTTTTTCTGCCAATACAAGCCAAGAGGAATGGAGGCTACAAAAACTTCAATAGAGAGAAGAAAAAGGTCTGGGCTCCAGAACAATAAAACTCTGGGCAGCAGTTTGCTGTGTTAATCAAGAGAGGCCCAACTCTGGGCTGCTTTGAGCTCTGGCAAAGACTGGGAAAAAACTCTAATTAGAATCAAATCCAGCTGTTGTGCTCACACTCACACAGCTCTCTCTCCACTTGGTGATCAATATAGTCTGGCACATACATAAAGATAGTAATGGCAAAGTTTTTTCTTGACTCCACATCAAAGCAAAGGAATGGGAGAAGACAGTTTGGGTGTACAGCTCTAACAAACAGCCTCTGTGTGATTCAGCCTGCTTAGTTTACAGCTCCAGCTTTTGGCAACAATCAGTGAAACACAAGGCCAACTCACAGGTGCTGCAGCGCGTCCAGGCCAGAGAAAGACTTCTTGGTGACCGAGCGGATCTGGTTCCCCTGCAGAAATCTGGGAAAAAGACAGGGCCTGATCATTTTCCATTCTCACTTTTACTCTTTGGCTGTATTCAGTTCACATGTTCCATTAAATCACACAGTTCAGAGGGAATAATTGCGAACTCACAGTTTTTTCAGCTTGTCTAAGGCAGAGAACGGCCCGTTCATGTCTTCTATGGTCCAGGAGATTTCATTATTTTGGAGATCCCTATCCGAGGAAACAAAGACAGACCACATTGTAAAAAAAATCCACACCCAGAAAACAACTGCGCCTGCGATGTTAATAAAACTTAATGCAGCTTTATATTTTGCGTGAGGGGGGAAATGTTGAGACTTTAAAATTATATTCAAAGCAGCTCCATGCTTTACAGGAAGTTCCTTCCCAGCCTTTGTGGCATTTCTTAAAGTCTGCCATGAGTTTTCTGTGTAGTACAGCAAAAAAAAGTTTTATGAGCCAGTGCTGCAACATAACATGTGTGCCACATTTTCGAGGATAAATATACTCTGCATGCAATACAAATATGTATGCGAGTTCCCCCTCAAAGAAATTTTAGCCACAGCTCCTCTTTCACCATTATATCTATAATGAATCTGTGATTGTTAACACATTCTCTGACACGTTCAGTGATTCACTAAATTTCCCAAAACATCTCCCAACAGAGGCCAAGTTAGAGTCTAGCCTTTTGCACCAAGGTGAAGTTAAGTGGAAAAGCATTCTGGTCTCTTTTCAACCCTTTGCGTCAGAAGTCTCTCTTTTCCTCAACCTTCTGTGTGTGACTGTTAAAGCCAAGGCAACATATCAGCTCCACGCAAAAAGACTCCTTGCTCTTTTATTTTGACACCGAAACCTGGAGATTTGTTTTGAAGTTGACAACCTCAAACTGCTGGGAAAAAATATGGAGACATTTTATTGGCTGTCCACAGGAGGAAAAATACTCTAAACAACTAAATACACAGCGACGCAGAGTACAAACATCACTAAAAGCCAAGAATTTCACAGAGAAATTGTATCCTTTGATCCCTCAGCTGCTCTAATGCTCTCAAACAGTTATTTCCCTCCTTGACATGCCTGGTTATGGCTGATTGAGATTGAGGAAGGGTGTGTGTGTGTGTGTGTGTGTGTGTGTGAGGGGTGGGGAGCCCGAAGCCCTGAAGCTATCCATGTCCACCTAGCTGCACACCTGCCCTACGATGACCTCAGCAGCACAGCTCACATTTGGTTCCTGTTAAAAAGTCCCAACCAGGGGAAATGTTCTGGAGCCCCTCTCTGGGAAAGGGGGGATGGGTGGGTGTGGGAGAAGGACGAGGAGGAGGAGGGTTCAGGCAGAGGAAGGGGACTGATTTGACGGGGAGGGGTGCTGAGGTCAGGGTTGTGCCTCTTGGAGGTTTTTTTTATGTGCAGAGAGACCTCAACACAGTAATCTATTTCACATCCCCAAAACAAATCAGGCAGGATATTTCCACTCAGGCAGAGGATTGATGGTGGAGGTGGGTTTAAAGAAAGAGAGAAAGAGATGGGAGGGGCAACTGGAGTACGAATACTTGAGTCTACATTTAACCCTTCTGTTGGTTAAAATACTACATCACAACATGATTTGCCCTTAAAGAAATAGTATGAAAACTATGGAAATACACAAAGACAAAGTTAGATTAGACTCTTTAGTTTTTTTGTCGCTAGAGCTTAGCAGTTCAGTTAATAATGTAAAACAGGTGGTGTGTATGTTGTTACTCTGATCTGACAGGAGCAGACAAGCACAAGTCTTTTTGGCGTGATTTGTGTAACATTGTGAAATTTGAAAGCTTACAGCATCTGCAGGTTGGAGAGGCCACGGAAAGCTCCATCTGCGATGAAGCTCACACGGTTGTTCCCGATGTGGAGCTCATCTAGCAGGCTCAGGCCAACGAAGCTGGATTCCTCCAGTCTGGACAGATGGTTGGATGAAAGATCGCTGTGGAACACACAAAAACAATTCTGTTCAGACAGCACATGGTTTTCTATATTTACTTCACCAGCATGAAAGAAAAGTACCTTCAAAGCACTGAAGGTATATTAAAGTCACTAGAAAAACATTATTCCTAGATTTATTTTCAAGGTTTGCATTTAATGTTTTAATACAGATTACATCTTGTCCAAGTAAGACTATAAATCCTAATACTATATTCTTCATATTTCAACTCTCTATATTAAATATAATAATTGAGTTTCAATGTTAGTATTTAATTTAGCATAATTTTTGCACTTTAAACTGGAAAAAATATTTAAATAAAAACACGTCCACTTAAACAAAAGAATAAACTTTGACTAAACACTTTTTTAAAGTAAACTCAGATGACAACACATCAGATAGGTGTGCATGTACCCAGCTGACAGGCAGTTTGTTTACTTTCAGGTTTGAGTGATAAGACTGAGGAAAACAGGGGAAACAGCAACAGCCTGTCTGCAAAAAAATGTCCCAGACACAGAAAACAGTCAACTGACCGCTGTTGTAAACAACCACAACAAAGGAAATTCAGTCCGCCTCCAGTAATGTCTCTTGATGGGTGTGAAATTTGTGGAGTTTGTGGGTGATGTTGTTGTTCACATAGAGAGGAACTACTGCTAACATTTCCAGTGGGACAAATTAAATGGGACTTCCGGAGTTAAATGTTTTGGCTCCTAATGATGCCTGAGCAGAGAGGGAGCAAAAGGCTGTGTGATAATTTGGCAGACACAGGGGTTTAATATTGGCACACACTGGCAGAGCATACTTTGTCTTTGTCGCAGTGTGTGTGTGTGTGTGGCAGGAGGAGTGTGAGGAAGGCCAGGCAGGAGTGCCAGAGAGGAGCAGAGGGCGACAGAGAAGCGTTGGGGGTTCAGAGTGTCAATGGAAAATGAGGAGGGAATAACGAGGGGGAGGGAAATGAAGGGAAAAAAGGTGGACTCACAGCTCGCTGAGTTTCTGGCAGAACTCCCAGGCGTCAGGTTGGATCCTGCTGATGGCGTTGTGGCCGAGGTGGAGCTGCTGCAGAGTCAGCAGGCCGTACAGCCAGCCTTTGCTCACCTCTGTCAGGTTGTTGTATTCCAGCTGCCTGCAAGCCCACACATTCACACTATGAGCTTCATGCTGCATTCAAGTACTTTCAGAAGAGCATAACGGCACATAAAGTTAAACCAAGCAATTTGTTAGTTTGCTTACAGGACTTCCATGTTGCTGAGGCCCCAGAAGGCTCCATCCATGAGGCGGCTGAGGCCGTTTCTCTGCATCTTCAGTGAACGGAGAGCGTGGAGGCCGTGGAACGTTAGTCCTTCCACCCTACGAACTCGGTTCCTGCTCAGTTCTCTGAAACACACAGAGTCAGAGGTTAACCGGGGGAAAGTCAGAGTGCATAAAAAATAATCAAAATTTGGAAGTCATAGTTGCCTACAGATGATGGAGGTTGGGGAGCTGGAAGATCTTGGCTGGAATGGAGGAGAGGCGGTTACGGTTGAGCCGGAGAACTTGTAGGCTGCTGGACAGGTTGGTGAAGCAGCCAGTCTCCAGAGATGAGATGCGATTATTGTTTAGGAACCTGAGAAGAAAAGGTTTAATATTAAAGTTTTAGATCATACATATCCTGGCATTCACTCTAACACAATGGTAATGAACTGACGAACATTGATGTGATGACATGCTCTTATATTTCACTGTTTGTTGTGTCATGTTAATCTGTGATCGACCAGGACAATATTGTTTTCCTTATGTCGGGTGAAAAAACTTCTGGTGATACTCACAGGTTCTTGAGTGGCAGAGCAGGGAAGGAGCTGGCCTTTATATCCACAATGTTGTTGTTGCTGAGGTCCAGGGTTTCCAGAGCAAGGAAAGGCCTGAGCTGCTCCACAGAGATTCTGGTGATCCTGTTGTTTGCTCTGAAAATATAGACACCATCGCTCCAATAAATGATAAAAATACTGTATATTTGAATAGTGATGCACTGTAGCTTCATGTTTCCACATACACAAACATCCAAGTCCCTCAATTAGCTTGTGGTATTAAAAAATGACAAACTCTCACACGCACACTAAGCTAACACTTACCACCCAATGCGAAACACTGTCATTTTTTCTTGCTGATGTTGCATGCATATTTCATGGCAACCAACAAATTGTTCCAAGTGATAAACGTCACTGCTCTTCACAACAGGTCCCAACAACCTTTCGATTTAGCGATGTGTTATTTTGTTTATAAGGTAATTACTAACAAGGTATTTAAAAAAGTAACCTGCCAATTACTTGGCTGATGAATACCTTTCCCTCAGTGAAAGCATGCCTCGGCAGAGGCCAGCAATTTCCTGAGCTGCACGCCTCCTAAATTGCAGTGCAGGGACTGCTTAGTTATAAACAGAGCCTGTACAGTGCCCTCTTTGTGTATGAGACTGGAGTAGAGAGAGAGTGGGGGGTGCTGGGGCAGGAATTCCCTCCAATGCACCAGACTACAGGCCTCGTTTTCAGTATTCATTGCGATGGTTACAGTTGCTCCTCCACCTTCACCTTAGCGACCAGAGAGCTGTTAGTTTTTCTGATTCAGTTTTCCAGCAATCCTGAAAAAGGCAGAGGACAGCTTTCGAATGTAGGTGTAACTGGGGATGTGGTGGCATTCATATTGGATTTTTGGAACCTTGAGTTAATGTAAGAATAGCACTGAAGGTGATTTACCTTCACTGGTGAATGTTTTGATGTAGAATAGTAGCTCAAACTTCTTGTTATAAAGTAAAGTGGGTCAGTGAGTCTTTCTATTATGGCTACATCTCAACTGGTTAGTATAATCTCCATCTCAGATTTTCTATTCATTTCATCCACCTGAGGCTGGGAGACATCATGGCACCATGGCACAGTGAAATCGAGCTGTCTCACCTATTCAAAGGGCCATGTGGCAACACTGAAAGAACTCTGACCTACTTTCTGCATGTGTTAACTGCTTTCAGACATCTCCACAGAAATGGGGCTCTGGCTGGAAAGTACCACCCCTCTTGGTAATCTTCCGATTTAAACATTAAATAGAGAAGATGCAGCCATCAGCTCAGCCTGGGCATGAAGATCCAATAAGCATGGCCGCTCGGAGAGTTTGGCAGGACTGCTGGGTTACACTGGAATCAAACCAGCCAGAGCATGTCTGTGTGCTCAGGCCTCCAGTTAAACTTGGTGTTATGCCAGACTGAGACAGCAAAGCTGGGGGCTGCTGAGTAGGGGCGCGTAGGGAGGGGCAGAAAGTATATATTACGTATATGAGATTTTATGAAGCTGATGGAATTTAAATCTAATCAAAGGGTTGCTGGATTAAAATGTTTGGGTTGAACAGAATCCAAGCAGAACGACTCTGATCCGAGCAAAGTCCAAAGATAAAGTGACACTTTTTCCACAGCGCAAACTTTGTTCTAAAAGCTAAATTAAAAAAAAGAACTTTATTTTCAGTGCCATCTAGAAGAATGTTTTAATTACAGCTCATCTTCTACAATAAAAAACGGCACAGGCAGCTCTTTTGTTTGGAGATTTGCAGAGGGCTTTCCACGCACCACGGCCCCTGGTCCCAAACAAAAGCGCCGCACACCACCTGTATCTCAGTTTTCATGTTCCACTGACTGGTCGCTGAGAGAAGAGAGGGCCGCCTGGTGAGAGAACCAGTCTTTCCAGTTCCCCCTAAGGGAAAGCAGAGTCACAGAGGGGAAGGGGGTTTGGTGCACACTTCCTGCCAGAGGACACAGAGATGGACCCTGACATTTGGCGGTTGGATAGTAACAGCACACCTCATCGTTAGCCTCGCTTTTCTCCTTCATCGCAACATCTGCAGTGTGAGCACCGCACCACCTTCTCCACATAAACAAACCGAGCATTGTGCGCTTTAATTACACACACTTCAAATTTGTTCATCCAATTTTCTTTGGGCTAACATGATTATGGAGCTGTCATTGGAGGGTTTTGCTGATTTCAGTGGAAGCTGATTAAAGGCCAAGCAAGTGTCAACAATGAACTGAAGCAACACTTGATACTAAAGTCAGAAAGTTGAGATAAAAATGCATTCTACAATAGTTTTGGAGACTTTTGTGTCATTTTAATGCTGGGTGTTAGCAAAAATGCCCTGCTCCCATTTCCAAGCTTTCCAAACCATCCAGAACTTGATACATAAAACCTAAAGCAGTAAAAGGAACTACGCAGTATTTTTGGCTCATAGCACCATCAGGCTGACCACATTTACACATGGAGAGACTCTGTGAGCAGCTCTAGTCTTATGAAAACCTTAAAAATCTTTGATGAAGTTGTTTTTCTTTGTTGCTGATGTGTTTTGTTGAGTCAGCAACTAATACAGATCTTTTAATGCGGAATGCTCTTTAAATGGAAAGTCGCGTTTTCTAAAACTGTCTCGCTCTCAGTCTGTGTGCATATGTGTGGTGGTGCATTTGTGTGTGTGGTATTTCCTATTGGAAAAAGAACAGAGTTTTGAGAAGCCATCTGATGACTCCCTCTCTACAGTGGCGCCTGTAATGAAAACCAGGGCTGCGTTTGCTGTTCAGAAGCCATATTAAACTCCGCACATATCTCACTCCTATGGCTGATCGTCTTAACACGTCTACTCAACATCAGAGAGAAAAAGAATGGATCATTTGAACGTGTGAACTGAAGGACCTTTATACACAATGACTGGAGATGAGCATCAGTGTGTAACTCTGCACTGCTTTTACCTTCACATTCCTGATCTGAAAAAAATAAATGATTCTACACCCACATATGGACTCTTTTTTTTTTTACTGCCTCACTCTCGTTACCTTCACCCTGTAGTGATTCTGAATACTATTTCCCAGGAATCATCTGTTAATCCAACATTTTTGCAGAACTATCTTTTTGAACTGCTTGTGTTTATGTTTTTTTTAACGTATTATCTGTCTGAAAGAAAAATTATTTTCATCACTGAATCATTCCAGGTTATTTTCAAACAATAATACAAAACATGTTAAGTGACAAATGTGAAAATGGTACAATTTCTTAGTATATTTGGCATTTTGATTCTTGGAAAGTTGGCTCCTTAAAGCATGTTTTGGATTTATTTCAGTCTTTCTTCTAATATTTTATGGTATGAGCAGCCAACTAAATAATTCTCTGATTAATGAGGAAAAAGTAGACGTGAAAACTGCCAGATAATGATGATGAAGCCCCGTCAAGTACATGGATAATTACTTTAATGGTCATTGTTTAGGTTTGTGATTCTCCTCTACACCAAGGTTCCCATTTCCTCAGACATACTGAGAGCTTCGCCGTCTTAAACTCCTAATCAGACCTGGAATCTCCAGGTCATTTGTTAAACCCCCCCTCCGAACACAGGCAGAAGGATTTAGCGGTGGTGGGGTTTACCCCCTCCATAAATTCCTGGGAAATTGTTCAATTAATTAAGATGATCACGACTCAATTACTACCAGCTGCAGGGTTATTGCCGTTTGTTTTTACTCCGAGTTGCGAGGTCAAAGAAGTCGGCAAGAGCTGCCGCTATGTCTGACTGGCTGTTTGAATAAGTGGTATTCGATACCCCGAGAACTTTTTTCTTTACTACCCTACCAGCTCGGAGAAACTGAAGGAGGGAGCAAAATTCTGGAAAATGTTCCACTGGAGGGAAAAATCACACTACGCCACCTAATCTGAAGGATGAGGGCGGCGGTCAGGAGACAATTTCTGTTTTCTTCTTCTTCTGTGTATGAAGCTTTTTCTTATACGCATATTCACAGCTGCTTAGGTGTGATCATCATGTTGTCTTTTTTTTTTTTTTTTTACCTAACTTTTGCTTTTTTTTCTCATTTCGTTGAAAACAAGTCACTGTGTTTTGTTTTCTACAGAGTTTTTCTATCAGTGATATCCTCATATTTTCTAATAGCGTGCTGGGAACACTTTCAGTATGCCCCTAATTGAAACTGCTGTCGTTTCATATTCTTCTTGAAAAACAATCTCTATCTGGAGTTCAAAGTTAACATGGATGACACGACCCTGAGCAGATCCAACTTAAAAAACATCCTTAAATCAAACAAAGACATTATGGTTTGGACGGAGTTTGGGATTTTTAACGTGATCTTTACACACTTCTTAAAACCAGAGTTGCTCAAGTGTTCTTGTCTAAGTTGTTGTTGTGACTTTCTAACCGGTGTGGAAACAATGCAGCTATTCACACTAGTGGTATTTATAAAGGTATATTCACAGAGCAAACACTTCCAGATCTGCAAAAAAAATCACCAAAAAAAAAAAAAGATGTAATAAAATAAAACAAAGAGATGGCTTTAAAGGAAAGAGTCTGCCCCACCTGCCTACCTCTGCTGAGAGAACTTATAGCTGGAGGTGACGGTGCTAAACCTGAAAACAAATTGTCAGTGGCTGACAGCTGAATAGCCTGGAGCCACCACAGCGAGTCGTGTTGGGGCTTGATGAGGAATAGGCCTCATTTAGTCATGATACATTCTTCCACAATAACTTCACGTCGCTTGGTTTTGAGAGACGTGCCACAGAAAGCAAATAAATTGTTGAGGTTTCACACACACTAATATCTGGTGTTTTTCAGAAAGCACATATTGCACAACAATAGTCCAAAGCATCGTCTGGTTAAAGTCTGAAGTGGATGAAGAATGACAAGTGAGGGACGTTTTCATTGAGGTGATCACAGGAGTGAACTCGCAGCATTGGACTGGCCAGGCTCTTTTTTTGGGACACTCAACACACTTCTTGCACACAGAAAAAAGGGGAAAAAAAGGTATTTCAAGGTGATGACTCAATATACTGTTACATTATTAGGATCCTTTTCAGTCCCATAATCCACCCACTGGAGCTTAAACACCACACTGCAAATTATTTGGTTCTTACCAAGATAAAAAACAACAACTTAAACATGTTGGATAATTTATATTGTTTTAAGAGTTCATTTCTTACTTTAAGTGTTCATACATTGTAGAAATGCTTATTTCTACATTCACCAATCTTAATTCAAGAAATCTTGCTGCATGGACAGATATTTCACTTCTTTTGAGTACCGTCTCCCTAAGAATGAGTGTTTTTACCTTGTTTTTAACACCCTTTTTTTTGCAGTGCAAAATTTGGATTTCTGTCATTGTCACAGGACAGGTTTTCTTTTTTTTTTCCCCAACTAGCATCACATCATTGCCTCCATGTTAAAAATACGCCACCAGAAGCAACAGCCACCAAACAAAACATTTCCATTTCTGTTGATGGCATTTGTCTTTGACCACGTGACCTGTCTGGGGCTGGCTGCCATGTCTCTGACTGCCCCGTCTGGGAACCAGCTCAGCCAAAAGGGTTGCTCTCTAGAGGGAAGGAAGGGGGAGGAGGAACCACTTCCCAGCGCGCTACTCTAACCATCAATGACAACTCTGGCAGAGGACTACCCTGCAAGGCTGGGCTCAAACTCTCAACAGTGTGGACGTGATGTGGACTTGACTTACAGGACGAGGGATGTTATGTTCAAAGCGTAAGGGCCCAAATCAGGTATCTCCTCCAGCTCATTGTGGTTCAACTTTCTGTGTGGAAAAAGAAACACAACAGGTTAAAAATAACTAACAGCGGTGGAGGCTGTTTAGAAAATCCTGTATTTACTGCAGGAAGCTGTGACAACAGTAGGCATACTTACATTTCAGTTAGATGTTGTAGTTTGGAAAACAAAGCGCTGTCAAGCACCTGCAATTTGTTATGGCTCAGGTCCCTGCAAAGCAAATACAGGCAAAAATGAAGGGAAAAGTACACACCATGAAGTAGATTTTCAGTCACTGTAGCCTTCCATTTCAGGTCTAGAGAGCAAACATAATTACGTGCAAATTCCCCATGTTATTGCTCTAATTTAATGGCATGGTGTAGAGACAGGTTACAATGAAACAATATGGACAGAAAGATTAGTAGGGGTAAGCTAATTACTGCTAAAATGGAGGAAAAAAGTAGAAAAGCCATTTCAGATATCATCACCTAAAGTCACCGTGACTTGTCAAGTCTTTAATTATGTCGTACTGTCCTGGAAACAAGAGTTAAACTGGTTTAACTATGATTCCCTGAGGGCTTTTTTTTTTTTTTTTTTTTTTTTAGAAATATATGAGACTAAGTTGAATCTGCACAAAACATCTGAAAGCAACTGAAAATGTTCCAAAACAAACTGCCTGACATTCAAGTCCCAAAAAAGGTTGTTTGAGGCTGTTTTCTTTTCGAGCCTTCCTTGTAACACAGAGAGAGCATCGATGCCAGAACAACTCACTTCATATCCAGGCCTCTGCAGAGCCAAAACAGACAAGCTGATAAGTTATTAAGAAGTGAGAGGCTTTAGTGCTGAAAGGAGGGGAAGAGGGGCAGATAAAGTACTGGAGTCAGGGCTTTGGAATCGCTCGACTCTTGGTTCAGATCACCTTCCTGAGGTCTGGGCTTGTTCATTCCTATTTTGGCTTTAAAGTTTACAGCTTTCAAACTTCAGCCAGAAATAATTAGCATCATAAAAAAAGTGTGATTTAGGGTACTTCTCAACCTCAGACTGGATTCTGTATTTGCCGGTTGTTTAAAGGGTTTATATCACATTTCATTCTGAACTGGTGCATTTGCAAGCGCGTGTATTTTTCCTAATGCCTATTTCAGTCCTGAATAGTTCTCGATTAGCTCTGGTCTATGTCTTCTTGATTGTGTCTGAACCCACTTTGGATCTGGATCTGACTCAAACTCCACTGAGCCTGGTCTTGGACTGCAGTCTTGGCTGCAGCTCACTGGGGGTGAGACTCTTGTTTTTGCTGCCTTTTTTGAAAAGAAGCCTAAAAACCAGCTCAAGGAGTCTGGAAAGCGGAGCCTCGTGTGCTATAAAGCGGTGGAGTTATTGACGCTGTTGCGCACGATCAACGCTGTGGTGCCAGACACTTTTTTTTTTTACACCCCCTCACCCGCACCACTACCCCTCCTCCTCCTCACCTCCCTCATCTGGAATCCATCAAGGAGCTCTGGGAGGAGGGGAAGAACCTAACAACTGGTAATGTATTCACAATGCCGGGAAAAGCGAGAGGAGCCTTTCAAACGTCTAAAACACCCCTGTCAAATTTTTTGGGGCCTGTTTTTATTCTTTGGTGGAAAGTTTCACGGACTGCTTGACCAAAGTTTCAGTTACTAAAGTTAACCCACCACCACCACCACCACCTTCCTGCTCTTTTTCTAAGGGCACAGCTGTGTGTTATTGTTGTTGTTGTTCCAAAGGGTGGGGGCTATATGGCAAAGGTGTCCTATCATACTCCCTAGATAAAACCCGAGTAGCTCTGACACTTCCACTTCCCTCACAAAGCAAGCACTGAGCAGAGAAAGATAACACTGCATACAAGCTCCAGCCTGTATCTGCTGCTCTGTTCAAATGTACGGTGCTACAGTTTTATCAGGGGCAGAAAAGTAGATGAATGAGCTACTCTTTACACTACAAGAGCTGTCATTAACATTCAGATTGAGATAACGCAGAATCCTCATTTGACACAGAAGAGTTTGGAGTCCAAAAGGTCTTTTTTTAAAAAAAAAAAAAAAGTCTATAAATACACTGCTGCCCATGAAGTTGGAATAAAACATGTTTACTTCTTCTCATGAAATGACTATGACAATGTGATTTATTCTTGATAGATAAAGTGTAACCGGGACTCAGTATAATAATAATAATAATAATAGATTCGATTTTTATAGTGCTTTTCAAGTCCCCTGAAGTGCTTTAGATTATTGATCAGTAATTCATTCGCTCTCACATCCCCCCTCTGGTAGTGGTAAACTACATTTATAGCCACAGCTGCCCTGGGGTAGGCTGATGGAAGCGTGGCTGCCTATTTGCACCTACGGCCCCTCCGACCACCACCAAGCATTCATATGCATTCATACACCAGTGTGAGTTAGCCCCTTTCCCACAGCACTTGTGATCTGGGAATATTTCACCTTTTTTTTCCAGAACGACATCTGTGTAAACTAAAAGGTGGATCATTTGGTCCCACCTCTGTCACAACTTTGTAATGCCTCTGGAGGTATTAACAGAGCCGTGAAAAAGACGGAATCATGAAAACTATGTATTCCGCAACCAAGGTGTGATGTTTTGCTGAAGTATTGCATGTGTGACCCCTGCACTGAGGGGATTTTAAAATGAGCGTGGGCCCTGCACTGTAAACAAACACATCAACACAACCAGAAAGATGTTGAACTGCGGAGACGCCGAGATCTGTGTGCTGTGGTCACTTTGGGAGGAGGAAGGACTGTATCCATGCTAACATTTGTGGAACAGTGAAAGACAGGCCAACTCTGGAGGGGTTAGCAACACAGCTATGCTCAGGGTTCTTCTGATGCGGAAGTGATACATCACACTATACACTGTGCTGTGTCACTGCCCCTTTGATTCTGGAATGCAGGTCCACTGTGTAAAAGTCCTGCCTGTCTCAC
The DNA here is from genome assembly GCA_029822895.1 of Maxillicosta whitleyi. NCBI lineage: Eukaryota > Metazoa > Chordata > Actinopteri > Perciformes > Neosebastidae > Maxillicosta > Maxillicosta whitleyi. Next base: position 1,685,615 of record JAPSES010000120.1, on the reverse strand, counting down.
CTCTGTTACTCCTTTGGTTTAGCTGTGGAAATTGGTCAATGGTGGAAAAAAAGTGGGTTCACCATCTACCTTTTTTTCAGGGATCTCTGTGTAAAAGTGTCTTAGGTAATCATTATACCAGCTCAAAGGTGATTGGTGATGTATATACAGTAAATATGAATAAAAAGAGGAATGTGTCTGAAAGCAAAATTATTCTTCATATATATAACTTCAGTGTCTAACTTCGTGCTGTTTAAACTGCAAATATAAACTCTGCTCAAAATCTAAAACACATGTTTGTTATAAAATGATTTTGACATAAGGAATAAGATTTGAACTAGTTTTAACAATGCAGTGGATCAAACCAGCCTGAAAGACATAAGGCAACTTTGGAGGATTAAATAATATTAGCAGTGCTCATTTATTAATGTTACTTATGATGTAAAACACTGTTACCTTATACTTCCTTTGATAAATACATGGAATCTAAGAAGCTACAAAAGTCAACAATTACACTCCTATACTACGCTACATGTGTTCTATCTTTTATTTATAGGCTACTATTTGTGTATTTATTCAATTTTTGTGTGTATTACTACTTTTCATTGTTTTTAATTCTCACACTTAGTGTTTATAACTTGTTTTTAAAAACTATTATTTCTGTATTGTTTTTCAAACCATTTTTAAATCATTTAATCTTAATAATTCTACTTTTTGCTGCTGTGACACCATATATTTCCATTTTGTTCCGAACTTACAAAGATTTACACATTGTTGCCCATAAACTTGGGATAAAATACTTTTAGGTCTTCTCATGAAATGATTGTGAAAGTGATTTATCTTTGATAAAGTGTAACTGGGTAATCATTGGACCTGGTAAAAGGTGATTACTGATGTGTATAAATAGAAAGAAAAAGAAGAACGTAACTGAAAACAAACTTATTCTAACTTTATGGGACACAAAGGATTTGTCAGGAAATGTTCATAAAACTTTCATTTCTGTATACTCTTTTATAAACGTTTATTTAATTGTTTTAAAGACAGTATATCCCTAGCTAATTTGCAGTTCTTTCAACATGTGGCATAGTTTCAAAGTGTCACTTAATTAATAAAAATAAAAATCTTTTCACATGTATATAAAACTTTCAGGGGTTTCTTCTAAAGACCCCTTTAAAACCCCCGAGGGTGTCTCTATTTATTTAATAACACAATAGTTCATTTAATTCATGTCGTGATTTGCCTTTAATGTACATTTTTTTCATCTTTGAACTGATGTCTTGCCTCATTCTTGAATGAAAAACCCTTCAATCTGTAGCCAATTTCTCCAGCAGCCTCCCATATGTTCATGGCTTAGTAATATACTTCTCTGTGGAGCGCTCTCCTCCTCCCTCCTACTTTCTCCTTCCCTTCTTCTTCCTGAGAGTTTGTTTCAAACTAATCCTACACACTCCTCCTTAATCAGTACCATCACTGGCTCCGGAGTTGCTAATTCAGCAGAAATAATGGGGTGCTGGAAAACAAAGAGTTGGCGGTTTAAGGGGTTTAAGATGTGCTGGAGAGCCACTCATAAATTAGCATGCCAGAGTGAAAAGAATTTTTCCCCCCCATGTGGAACTTTTTTTTTTCTTTTCATTTTCTTTGGAAGGCCGTCCTTGGTTATGAGGCTCAGGCTGGGTCTGTTTTCTCTGGCACCGTCAAGTTTCCAGTGCAGCACATTTTAGACAGAGAAAAACTAAATTCAACACAAGGGCAACTGCATCCATCAGGCAGTGAATCAAGCACTGGACAATAAAAAAATCAAGCACTTGCAACTTAACGCAAGGCAATAAAAATGCAGTAGGAATAATTATCTGTAAAGTAGAACACACCAAGGAACATGCTATTAAAGGAACTTTTGGTCCAACTGTTTCCACTCCATGGGCATCGGGCCCAGTTGAGCCTCGTCTCAATTCACAGAGCCAGTCGACAAACAGGAGAGGAGATGTTACTTTAGGAAAAACTCCAAGGCTACACACAGAGCACGTCTGATTTATGCCCTTATGGGTCTGAAGGCCTTGAAGGTCTATGAAGCTGAAATCTGAACAGTGAGGAATCTAACCTTTGCAAATAAAGATGGACATGTAAACAGTGTCCAAACACAACTGAGGACAACAGAAGGGACGGGATAATGAGCATGACCAGAACACTGGAGCTTTATAACACAACTAGAAGTGACTACCACAAATAGTAGAGGCACATTCACTCCTATCACAGTTACTTCTACAACAACAGTGAACCAAACCCACCGTTTTATTTACTTTCTGTTCATGTTAATCAGTTTTAGGTAGACAGACAAGAGAACATTTGAATTTGTTAAAGACTATAATGTAAATGGTGTCTCTTATCACATGTTTAAGGGCCCCATTTATAAGCAGAGGACTGCTACTGGGGTGTCCTATCACAAAATGCATCTTGTGAATGAATTGTAATTTTAAAGCGTTTGTAGTAATTTTGTAATGAATTGATTGATTGATATTTAGAGTTAGAGTGCCTTAAATTGTGGTAAATACTTTGGGAGGAACAACAACAGCAAATGGTGTAAAAACACACTGGATGGAGGCCTGGTTGTTTGTTTCTTTGCGGCCCTTCATGGTGCTGAGGGAATCAAATGCAGTAATAAATTATTTCACATAAACTATTAAAGATTATTAAATAGCTGGTGAGTGAGTTTTTTTCCCCCCTTTCTTTTGGGAATTGATTCTATTTGTCTATTTATGGAATGAACTGCATTTTTTTTATGTATTCAGGGCTTTTCTGAATATAGAACATAACTAATTAAAAAAAACAAAAAACAACACACAGTTAATCGTGTGATTTTCTTCATATGATCCTATATTCGTTTTGTGGTTTATAGCAAAATCCATTTTCACCACGACAGGAATGTGGCTCATCCCATCCCACTCCACAGCAGTAACCCTATTTACTGCTCCCAGTGCATAAGGTGTGAAAGGGTATTAAAATACTACATGACTGGTCAATTATTTACGTGCTTGGCAGAAGTAAGAAGGCACACAAAGAATGTTTAACTTTACTCACAGCTGAACTGTCCATTCTGGGATCGTTTCTGGAATTTGGCCTCTTTTCAGCCGACTGCAGTCCAAAAGCTCCCCAAAACACGCGCAGGGAGGGGGACACGTCCTGGAGTCGGCGGCACATCCACGCTGTAGTCTCAAAAACAAGAGAAAAACCACGGCAAACCTTGCTAAAATGCGAGGCTGCGTAGAGGAGCACATTTTTCTGGCCACACAAGAGAAGCCCGTTTCTTTTTCTTTTTTCTTTTTTGTATCTTCAGAAGGAGCGCAAACCAATCCAAAGAATGAGAAAATCACCAACAAACTCCAATTCTGATGCGGTTAATCGAGCTCAGTCAATCCTTATATCCAATCCCTGGGTGTTTTGAGAATCCTACTGGAAAGATAGAAAAGAAAACGATGATCGGAAACTTTCCCATTCCTGTGGAGAAACTTTTCTGCCGTGCGCCTCACTGCTGCTGCTGCTGTTGGGGCAACTTGTGCTGTGGAGGATCCCCACAGCGCAGCGTGAGCGCACAGCAGAAGTATGCGGGGGGGAGGGACGACAAGGCATCATGGGAGATGTAGTCCATACCCCCCAACACCCAAATGACAACAAGCCAGGACTACAGTGAAGACCAGGGGTGCCCCCCAGGGACTTGGGGCCCCATGAAAAAAACAAACAAAAAAAAAAGAAACCTCACTTTGGAAACCACCACTTTAATGCTATGAACCAAGAAAGCCCTAAAAAATAAAACACTGTGGATTCATAGATCAATATTCTGCTTCTGCTTATTTTATGCAAACATCACCCCCCCCCTTAAACCTTTCTTTGCAGGATAAGTCTCTTGTAAACAAGTCCTTTTTTGTTTTTATCATAAATGATCTGTTACATAGCACATTTTATACATGGTGTACATTTCATTCATGGTGCCCGACACACTTTACAAGGTCTCACACTCACCCATACACCAGTATACACCAGTAAGTGACTGCCACCATGCAACACCATGCACAGCATGCTGCCAGACTGGACTGGGAGCAGTTTAGAGTTCAGTTCATGGACACTTTTACATGTGTCGAGGATTCGAACCGCCAACCCTTTCAATCAATCATTGGATGACCCACTTTAGGAACTGAGCCATAGTCGCCTTTTTAAAACAGTTCATGGACCCCCACCTCTTTCATGACTGACACATGTGACTTTTTCTCTTTCAATGCTATTCTACCTATTCCTCTGTATACCCACATTTAAAAGCACTTTTCTTTAAGCTGTAAATAAGAGGTTCAGAAACATATCACATCAAAATAATCAATTCCATGTATATACAATATAAATAAAAATAAAATATAGTTTTAAATTTTGGATGGAAATATATTTGCTAACATCAGTTGTGAGTTCTGGCACCTGGAAACGATATGATAAAATGAGGATGGGTTACAGGTTAACTGGACTTTATTCTTTTTTTTGCAAAGAAAACAAACAAAAGTAATACAAAAGAACTAATAGAATTATTAGAGCCTTGTGAGTTAAAACATCCTTTTTCATTTCAAATCTCTATATATCAATTTTTAATTTTGTTTTCCATACTTAGAAAAAGGCAGTACATATTAATAACAAATACAAAACATAATGACAGACATAAAAATGGGAAATAAGAGAGACCACAATAGTAAAAAACTGAGGAAAAGCAACAACAAAACAACAACAAAAACCAATCAAACCACAAAGGAAATAATAAATTCTATGAGCAAAATTCAGATGAATTTATTGGTGATTTGGGTCACGTGAAGTCAGTCAAATGTCCCAATCAATCATCACTTCTCCGGTGAGCAGGTCCTTCAGTCGAAAAGGTAAACATCCTTTTACGATGACTGCTCAGTCATGGAATAATTAGAATTGTCATCACTTTTCTCTCCCTTATGATGCATCTGACGAAAAATTAAAGATTAAAGTTTACAAAGCACAATTCAGACACAAACACAGTAAAATGAACTTCCTTCATTCAGGAACAAATCAAAACAAAGTGCTTCAATAATAAAATACAGAAATATTTACATTTGAAATAGTAATAAGTAATATACATATGAATAAAGGACAATAACTTACACTACTCTAGGATTACTGTGCAATAAGAATAGAGAGAAAGTTTAGTGGAAATGTACAAAAGTTTGTGCAGCTTTAACTATCTTTCTACTGGTAGTTTTCCCAGCTGCATATTTCATAAACATGAATACTAGTGTGTTTAGTGTGAACTCTGGGTTCTATTGCGTTGTGTTCAGTGATAAGCAAAGCTGACAATTCATTCGTTCACAAATTGTAAAGCAACATGAAATATCCCCACCTGAATTTAACTAAGTAAATAAGTAAGAGCCTTTCATTGGATTGTTACTGCAGTGACTGATTCAGTTTTTATGGTAAGATCTTCTGTCCTGGATGAAACTCTTGGAAGCAGTAGTTGAAAGAATTGCAGCTGTTTAATGGTCTTTTAGGGAGCTCCAGTTAGAAGACCATTACCATAATTAAAAAAGGTATTTGCAGCTCTTCTAACCAAGCAATTATGATCAGTGTGTGGAGAGATTACTGTCTCCAAAATGTTGAATTAAAATAAATTAAGAAAATCTGTATATAACCACAAATCTGTTGAAAACACATACAAGTTTGAGACATGACTTTTTTTTTTTGCATTTTGTAAGTGCTAAAGAGAAGAATATGCTTATTTTTCATGGCCCTCTCTCTTCATCAGAGAGCACATAATTCATGAAGTTCTTTCATGATAACAAAAAGCTGTTTCTCCTTGTTGTGGGACACAAAACAACCTCATTCACCTTAAAGGTAAAGTCACAAACAGAGGCTTTAATTGACTTTCCAACCCATGAAAGCTGACTGATATTTTCTCATTTGCAATTTAAATAATGTGTGCTCTTTTTTCATTGCCACTTTAAAAGACTCTTCATGGGATATTCATGTCCGGACAGATGTGTCAGGTTCCCCTCAGGCAAAGTGTTCAACAGTTTCCTGTTGACCAAGGTCATACTTTCACTGTCTGCTGGCACTTCCTCTTCACACTGACAGCACATGTTTGCTATTCTGTTACATGCAGATAAAAGTCAGATGGATCCTTTACACACAATATGATACAATATACAATATATAACTGTAAAGATCACAATCATCCCTTCATGACTCTAGTGCTCCTTCAGTCAGTGCCGTACACCCTATAAGCAAATACACATCAGAGGACTTCATTGTTTTGGCGTGAGGCTGTTTATTGATCAGACAGTTAGTGATAAGCAGTCCTTTTGTTTTCTGTAAGCAGCCTTGTGAATGGTTTATTGCCTCTGTGACAGATGCCCAAAAGGTGTGAGATTCAGCCTTTGGTCATTTAGCAAATTTGTTTCTATTCAAAGAGGAGCAAATGGGGCAACATTAGAAGGAGACTCCTGCAATGGTTTTGTTTTATTAGATAGCAACACATGTAAATTCCCTCTAATATGTGATATTTCTAGTTACTCCAAACAACTACTAAGTGTTTTCTAATGTGAAAAATCCGCACATCACTCCTTCTTCTGCTCCATTTCCTCTTTGATTGAACTGAATTAAAAGTTATCAATATATTGGATTGTGCTAGAAGGAAACTGGGAAGTTAGAGAGTGAATCAATTCTGTAATTAGCTAGAATATATGCAGAGATGAACATTAAAATAGTAAAATAATTCATCAATACAATATACCTTTGTGTGACTAACCTGATAGAGTAAAAGTATTCAGCTGATTAACGGTAAAAATGCTTTGTGCTAAATTGATGTAAATTTTCTGTAAACTTGGTGAAATATAAATGTATT
>JAPSES010000120.1:1665652-1678641 GCA_029822895.1 Maxillicosta whitleyi | reverse complement strand
CAGCTGATTAACGGTAAAAATGCTTTGTGCTAAATTGATGTAAATTTTCTGTAAACTTGGTGAAATATAAATGTATTAAATGAAATTGTCTGACTGGAGCAAAATGTCTAACCACAGAAGGAACCGCCCACTTGACTCAGCTGATACATACTGATAATAACTTTTCTTGAAGAAATCTGTAGTTTTTCCAGAGCCTCGACTGTGATGACTTCTCTGTGGGGAAAAAGCAAACAAAAACACAACCTTAGCAGGAATCTGGGGTAGGAATGCCATGCCTGAGTTTTTTTTTCTTTTTGCTTGTTTAGAGTGATTGATTAGATCCCTACAGAGTCCTGGAGAACTTTGGAGAGCAGAGGGGGGATCACACGTGGTCCCAACAGGCCCACTCATTGATGGGCTGATTGTTTCCTCATGGCCTCCTCTGCCGAGGCCTCGAGCTGGAAAGAGAAACGAGCAACAGCAGACGGCTTCAACGCCTCCCTCCAGCTCGACAAGTCATTTTATCTAGAGCTTTTATTATCAACATAGATCATTTCACTTGCTTTATGTGAAGTTACTTGTCATGACCAACTTACATGAGACCACCTTCATATTTTGCAGTTCTATCCAATCATACCTACACAGGTCATTCCAAGTGGATGATTATTACTTTAAGGTCCTTGGATTTTCACAAGGGTCCTTTACATGGGCTCCCACCAGCTGTAGACCCCCATAATTGCCACCACCCTTCACCCTACCCATCATGCCTTCTTTCTACACAGCATATACAGTGTACACCAGCCTCAGCTTCAGCATTCCTCTCTTAGTGAAATCATATTTTCTAGCCGCCGTTGATTTGTTTGGTCACAGCGGCGCCTGGATGATAGATGTTTTTCTGGCTGTGAAACACCTCCCGTACCCCCCCCCTCCCCCCAGACAGTTTGGAGGATAGTTTGGAGGTATGTGGAGCTGCAAGTCCATCCAGTGTTTGCCAGAGCCTCTGCAGTCTGCGTGAAGCACGTACAGATGTTGGCAGTAAGCTCACTAGACTGCTAATGCTGCGAATGGCTAGAAGCCAGACATTATACTCAGAATAGTAACGGTGCTGAAAAATGCCTACCCAGCATGCTTAGCTCCAGGTATTACTCTCTGCCAGTAACAACATAGAGAAACAGGGTGGAAGGGAAAGTATTTCTGAGTGTACGTGTGTTTTCAATGGATATAGTTGATATAAAACTGCAGAGTGTATCCAGTATGGAACGAGGAAACTGCATCCAATTTGAAGAAATAATTCAACATTTTAGGAAGTCTGTTCGTTTGCTTACTGGCTACGAGTTGTACTGTACCGACTTAATGTTTCTACATTGAAGTCAATGGGTCTTTTCATATCAGACAGCTTGGGGTGTGGAAAAGTGCAGGTGTAAATAATAAAATGAATGATGGTTGACTCATGTAGGTGTTCCAGTGTCAGGTGGTGTGTCTACTGGGTCACTCAAATGGACTCATGAATGGGAGAAAGTCAGAGTTAACTTTATAAGTAACACCTGTGTCTTTCCTAATGTGACAACTCAAAATAAAACTCTGTACAAAGACTAGAAACAGGTGGAAAACTGGGCTGGATCTCAAAGGTAAACCAAAACACCTCTAAAACCTTGGACACACTGAGACAAAAACACTATTTCTTTTTTGTGAAAATAAAGTTTTCTCTAAAATTGGCACCATCTCAAGAAAAGTAGTTGTCCAGACAAAACCACTGAACATGCTGCAGTACATATGCCAGGACTGTAAATGAGCTGTAACACTGCCACAGAAGTACAACAAAACAGAAACGGAGACATGAAATATGCACATACAACTCATGCCATGTAAACTCAATTTGTAAAACAAAGTAAAATAAAAAATCTGTCATTGTTGCTGTTGTTGCCAGAGTTAGAACATGCAAGTTCAAGAAGAGGTGAGGTTATGGTGTCATAGTTTCAAAAAAGATGCATATGGGATGTAAACACAGACATGCACTGGTGCTGTTTTGAGAAAAATAAAGATTTGTGCATACATTGTTACCAAAATACCAGTGCAACATGGATGAAATACCCTTACAATAAAAACACTTTTGCAGGTAGTTCTAAACTTGTCTGTGTCTGGGTGGCCCCAAAAATACACTGATAAATTACATTGGGCAAATGTTAAATGTAAAAACAGTTTCAAATAAACAGTTGATGAATAAGCTGTAAATCAATGGTTCTGTTTTACATCTCTGCGCTTGAAACAAATAAATAGCACAAAACATAGAAACTGAATTTTAGACGTGGTAGCATTTTTTTTTTTTTTTTTTTTTTTTGGGTTATGATATATTTTCATGTATTGGAAAATGGATATTTGTCCCTCTCCATTAAAAAAAAAACAAACCTCAAGCACATGTGACCATTTTCAGAAAAACCTTTGCCTACACCTTCAATAGCATGACAAGCCTGTAGATGGCAGCGTGGTGAGACGATTGAGTCCGATTAACCAATTAGAATCCTGAAAAGAATCACCACAAAATGTTACTTCCATTATGAATGTATTAGGATGTAAGTAATATAACATAACTGTCATGTGTTGCGCTGGTCAAATCTGAGACGTGCAACCAATATAATGCAATGCAAATGACTGGTGAGTTTTTTTTTTGTTTTTTTTTTACCATCACAAACTGCATTTTTGATGGGCCAGAGTGGATCAAAAGGGGTTTGAACTCTATTAGTTGAACCGTGTTAGTGCTGTTTTTATAATTATTTCATGAAGACCACAGTGCACGGACGTAAAGTTTTCTAAATTTTCTTTCCACTGACCTGGACAGAAAAGACTGACAGACAAAATTTGAAGTATGAAGATGTGGAAACACCAATAAAACCCTTATTCTATATTAAGTAAATACAATGATTCTGTTAAGCAGATGCAGTGGGCGCTAATTAGCTAAGATGCTAACATTGGCTAGCACCAAACTTCCTTATTTTCTCACTGAATACTTGTAACTTCACTTATCAGCTCCATCCTCCCCCTCTATACTGTAAGATCACATATGGAGTGGTAGAATATTTCATTTGAAAACAGTGATGTCTTTCCAAGAATCTACGTTTTTGTGTTTCCAGCTGTTTGCACTTGTTGTTAAATGTAAAAACTGAGATTTGCTGAAATCTCCACATTGGGCAGAGTTTTTAGAAACCATCGTTTTCGGTGTGCGTGCTCATTGTAATGTAAAGGATAGGTGAAACACGAAGAAAAATCGCAGTTTTGCCAAATATCTGACTAGATGTAAATGTAGTCTAGTCTTCCTAGCCTACCCTGTTTTAAAATGTTATGCTCATTAGATTCTCTGTTCTACCTATCTAAAGCAAAAAATAAAAAAAACTACACCGTAATTGATAATAATAATAATACCTTTATTTATATAGCACCTTTTAAAAACTGAGTTTACAAAGTACTTCACAGACATAGTAAAAAGGGCACAACAGTAAGGAGCAAGATATAAACAGAGATACTAAAAACACAATAAAACGTCATATACTAACAAATAGCTAAAACACTTACTTAAATATTCAGTATTCAGAGGTAACATCATGACATAAAAGCAAGTCTATAAAAATGTGTTTTAAGAAGTGATTTAAAAGATGTCACTGATTCAGCAAGCCTTATCTCCTCATGGTACTATCATGGTACTTATGTCATTTCCAAAAAGCAATATTTCAGTGACCTATACATTACATCTAACTCTTCTCTGTGAATTATAATTGTATTGAAGTTGTGGTAGGTGGCACTCTCTTTTCTCTCTCTTTTCTCCAACTCCTCTTGTGTCCATTCTAAACTAATCTCACGTAGATAATCCTGTCTCCTACTTCTCACAGAGGAGGTCTGAGCTGAATCGTGTTGAGGAATTTTTGTTTAATGGGGCCTTTGGGACTCCTGAAGTGGCCAATTTTTGTCAGCAAGTTTGGAAGCAGCACCACTGGTTGGTTTTTGGTTAGTTACAAAATCCTCTATTGCATAGTTTTATTATTATACCAGTCTGCTGCTGTCTCCACTGTCTCTATGCTATTTTCTAAATGATTGCTGAGCTTGTAGTTTTTCAAGTTTTAACATATTTAATGATGTGGGGGTGAAGGTTACATACTGAAACATAAAATACGTTAGTTTTTCAGTTTTTTATTTTATTTTCTACCAACAGGCTGGATATGGCTGTTACATTACAGCGGTGACTCATTTATTTGGATGAATCATTGCAGTGATTACTATAAGTACCTGTGCATCATGTCTGAGGAGCAGTGAGGTTCTAGGCTGTGCTGTGTTAAGGCTCATTCCAGGTGTCATGCCACATTCATGTTCTCGCTGCCCAACACAGGAGCATTTAACCCGTCAGAACAGTGTGTGTGTTGTCAAAGCCATGCCTGTGTGAGGTTGATGTTGATGGGTAGCTGAGAGGCTCCAAAGTGGCCTGTGTTAAGGCATGTGTTGTGTGGCCGCCGCCAATTACACGTCTCCAGCTCTGAAACAAAATGTCTGCTGTGTGAACTGGTCAGAGGGCATAAATGAGGCAGTGTGTGGAGAACGGCTAGGATGCCTGCCTCTTATAATTAATGGGACGACTGACTTTGGCATGGAGTGTGGTGACTGAGACTGATGGCCATATGATTTGTCAACATACGTCCTTTCACCCCATAATTTTATTCCCCTTAAAACACACACACTGGGCCTGAAAAACCAAGCAGAAGCGAGACAGTTGGTTCTAACAGCTTTCGAGCAAAGTTCCAAGTTGTAGATGATTTTGCTCTTGACATCAATGTGAAGGGAAATTTCACCACTAATATGCAAGTCATTAGTGTATTGACATCATTTATCTAGATATAAAAAGAGCAACCAGCAAAACAAATAAGAGACACAATCACCTTGGGTTGAAGATCAGAACATACAGACTTTTGCCTGAGGTTCATATTGATTGTAATTATCTTTCACCTCGAGGTGGAATTGCTGCTCATTTGTAACCCAATTGTCCTGTACTTGTTAGCTCTTATTAGGCTATCGTGCGTTTTGTCCAATAATAACCCACACTGACCCAAACGCAGACATGTCAGTTCAATATCCAATTTAACTTCGCAATCAACCTTTTGCACTTTCCCTCACTGACATTTACTTCACAACTCAGCTGCTCCACGTAATTAGTGCGTATGCGTGTTACACATGTTGATGCATGTGGATCTGCATATTAACAGGTTTTACATCATGCAGAAAATAGACACATCTGCAGGTTATCCCTTGGGTTTTTAATTCCCCTCTCCTCTAAAATTACTGGAGTGATTTTGCACTGTTACTGCACTGGGCTGTTCATACTGTGTTTTACATGTATTTTTATGTAATGTACGTAGTCTTGATATACTTATTCTTTAGTCTTTTTATATTTTCTTTTTTTCCCCTTTTTTTTATCTAGCCGAGAACTACCTCCAAGAAAAAATTTGTAATGTAACAATAACCATTCCTGAATCTTGAAACGATTACTTGAGATAAACAACATTAAGGCCCTGTCCATGCAAAGATGTTTTCAGTCATATCTGAAAAAAAAAAAAAAAAAAAAAATCCACTAATGGAACAAGTGAAAATTATCTCAGTAAGATTTCTTGAAATAAGATTTTCAAGATCTATTGTCTAAAAATAAGTTATTGTATCTCACTGAAAAGTTACTCTTTAGGTGTTTATGTCTTATTTTAAGTATCATGAGATATATTGACTAGAAATGAGAAAAATACACTTGGTAAGAGTGGAAGTTTTTGCAGTGTAGGCCAGTGGCATCCATGTGAAACTGGTGTTTTCAGTCACTGAAACCATAACTTTTTGAAACTGGGTTCCAGAGTGGATACATTTGAATAACATGTTTTTGTCTGTACGACTAAATCGTAACTTTTCTAAATCGATAATGTCATAGCCCCACCTTTATAACCTTTCAACCCGGAAGCAAGACACCTTTTCGCAGAAACAACAATAACAACGGACTACAAAGTAGTGCCTGTGCTACAACAGTTACTGAACTTATTGGACAAGTTGAATGAAAATCTTTGGTTACTTGTTCATTACGAGCAACAAACAACCATAGTTAACAATATTGACTACATGCTCTTGGATCTACCGCAGAGAGTTCTTATTGTTCTGTGGTTTGAAAACAGTGTGGAAGCTCTATGTCAGGGGTGTCAAACTCATGGTGGTTCAGGGGCCACATACAGCCCAACACAACTTGAAGTGGGCCAGATCATTAAAATAATAACATAATAATATGTAAATGATATCAACTGTACAACTATATATGTAATTACTATGTTTTAGCATGAAAAAAGTAAAAATTGTATTATTAAAATGTTTACATCTACAAGCTATCCTTTAAAAACATGAAGAAAAAGAAAGTTATGCAGACAAAAGCGCAATTTTCAGGACAATTTATGCCATTATTTTCACATGTTCATTATAACGTACAGATCACAGTGGATCTACAATTACACAAAATATTTAACAGGTAGAATATTGGTACAATTACACTTAATTGTCTTCAAACATTTCTGGTTGTTCATATTTGTTCAGGTTGTTCACATTCTTTGTAAAAGGCTAGTCTGGAAATGTAAACATTGTTTTGTGTCATTTAACTTTTTACTTTTTTTACACTAAAGCAAAGGGACATTTTTTTTGTGTGTGTTATTTATAGGTCATTATGTTATTATTTTATTGGTCTGACCTACAATTATTTTAACAACTTTGATTGTTAAGTGTAATTTTTGCACGTCTTCTTCTCCGTTTATTGTGAGAGTATTACAACGCCACATATAGGCCTGACATCGGTTTCAGTGGTTTTGTGTGGACGCAGATATTTCCTGAAACAACTCCATGTGTTCGGGGAGCTTTTTTTTTTTCTAAAAAAAACAAACAAAAAACAACAACAACAAAGAAAAAGATTGGATAGAAAAAGATGTTGTTTCGTGTGAATGTTGCACCCTCAACATGAACATCGAGAAACATGTCCATCTTTGTTTTTGCAACTTTTATTAACATAAAAATACATCCCAGTTCAGCACAAACACATTTATAGCTTCAGCCTGTATACACGTTGTATTACGTTCCTATCACTCACATTTGTTTGCTCTTTTAAAGGGTAAGTACAACTAGTTTTCTCCCTTCGAAAATAAGGTAAGTAATATTTTCAACCATTTTAAGAATAACACATGAATTGAATTATGTTCTTATTTAAAGTAACTTGGTAACTTTAACTTGGCACTATGGTAACAAACCAGGAAGAAATGTAAAATTATGAACTCAGTATGTTTCAGTGCAGCACATGAACATGGTCTAAACCTCACTGACACGATGCATCTTTACCTAAATCTTACAGTGCTGAAAATCTGTCGATGATGGTATGCGTGTTTTCTGCCAAACAGCGCCGTTCTCACCTCAGATCATTTTCTTGCTGAGAAAGCCTTGAGCCTCGGACCCCCCACCTTCACATACACACCTCACTTACCCCTCCCACCCAGAAGAATCAGCGGTAGGTCCAAGCAGTGATAAAGAAAGCCCAGCTGTTCAAACAGTTGGGAGGAACACAGTGGTGTTGGCTGGAGGGGTAAATCAGCATATTTAGTTTATAGAAATCAAACTCCATGTGCATCAATAGACCACCAGATAACCAAAGCAAAAACGAGTAAAGGAAAACTATCAGAGTACACCAAAACTCATTTCTAATATTTCATGTAAAGCAGCTTTGAGCACCAAAACCTGTTTTGAACACCAGGATTCAAAGGGTTTTTTCATACAACTACCTTGTGGAAAAAAACTATAAAACATCTCACAATCAATTTGATTTAGAAGCTGGTTTGTTGTTTTCAATTGTATTCTCTCTCAGCAGATGGAGTTTCAGATGTTCTACTCCTTTCAAATCTTCTAAAACAATGCAAAAATGGTCTGGATAAAGGATTTTCTCTGAACTTTGTACTAAGCTTTTGAAGCCACGATGACTAATGATCCCAGTACTTTTGTTTGAACTAATAAAATCTTTCCAAACTCTACCTTTTGTGAAGATCATGTGATAGGATAAAAGTGGGGAGTTATTTAGTTTTTCAGCACTGCGTCAAAACATTTATCTATGGAAACAAATACTGGCTAATGCTGATTGTATCGTTATATTCCTGTAAAATCCTGTGACAGATGGGTCACTGTACAACCTTTTGTTTATTCCCCAAAAATAAAGAATCATTCAGTCACACAATTAGTTCATGAATTGATTAAAAAAAAAAAAATCCCATGGAAACCATAAATTATTCATGCAGAGTTTATAGGAAACACACAATGATCAAAATGTTGTACTTGGCTGAAAAGTGTGTCTTTTTGTGAACAAAAACATTCCACATCACACCTAATGTATTATTTATTATTATTATTATTATTATCACTTATACAAAGCCTTTAAACCCAGCATTAAAAATGAAAATAAAAATATGGATCCATGCTTATTCAATTAAAATAGTGGGATTTTTACCAGAGAAAAGCATAAATATGTAATTTGGCAAAAATGGACTCACCAAACTAGAGCCAGAAAAAAACAAACAAACATGGAGAAACAACCTTTTTTTGGGCCACAAACCTGGAACTGAATCCCAGAGAGATCAGTTACAAATCAATGTTCTTTTATAAAGATTGATAACTTGTGTTTGGCATTGGTTTTAACTCTCCACTGTAACTTTATTCCTTTACCTATTATATTGATTATTTCTTTTCCTTTTTTTGTGCAAGTTTCATGTTGATTTTCTGTGTAGTTTGAGTGTTTTAATTTTATTCTGTAGTTTAAACTTGCCTTGCATTAGGATGCATCATTTTATTCAGCGTAGTCTGCTAGCAGGATGAAAAAAAAAAACCTGGCTGTGATTTGTGTGGTTATTTACATTTCAAAGAACAGTGTGACATTTAACTACAAAAGTGTCAGGTCAGTGAAGGGGTCATTGCTGTAAACAATGTACTTTTAACAGGTCACTCATTTAGAACAGACAGAGATAGTGAATGCATCTGATAGGATACATGTCAGGGTAAGTGTGGACATTAACCTGCTAATTATTGTAGTTTGAGGGTGAAGGAGGAGGAATAATACACATTTTCACATTTATGAATACAGAGTTTATTACAGCATACGTATGTTTTTGTTTATTATGATCCCCATTAGCCTCAGTAGTAGTCTGCGTAGCTCTTCCTGGGTCATTTTACTTTACATCATTACATTTTAAAACAGTTGCACAATTATTCAACACATACAAGTACAATAGTAATGCCAATACTATCTCCTAGTATGACCTTTGAACAAAAACAAATATTTAGTCATTTTAATCTGTGGAGAAGTATTATAAGCATTTGGAATAAAACAATTTAAGCTTCTTCTTGAAGCTTTGAACAGAAGTTGCATTGAACATTGTAATAGTGCTCTATTGAATACTATATGTACCAGAGGGTCTGAATTTTATCTTTAAAAAAACCCTAGATTAGAACTCAGGAGGCTGATAAAGCACCTTTACCTCACCACTGGGACCCCACTGATTCAACCCCACCCAGCACCCAACTTTTATTGTGCACAAGCCTCCCACTGCTTGTGTCAACCCCCTCCTCTCAGCTCCTCTGTTTCACTATCCTGACCTATTGTTTGGTGACCGATGGTGCACGGCATTCATGGCCAGCTTGAGCTTTTTGTTCCAGAGCAGCAGGAAGTACCTGGCCAACCAAGAGAGAGGAGGAAAAACATTGTGGAGGCAAGTGAGAACAATGTTTTCCTATTCCTCAGAGTCAAAATATGAACTTAAATGGTTTTAATGGAACAGGTGGAGCTTGGGCCAGTACATTCTCTGTTATTTAAAAAGTACATTTATTCCAAAGTACCAGCCAAAAATGTTTTATGCAGTGCGTCAACAAGTGCTTTAATCTTGGCTTTACACACCAAACAAAATCGGATTTTGCTTGTTTACTAAAAATTGTGGGATTTCAACCAAAGCATGAATCTGGCATTTATCATTATGTAAAAAAAACCTCACTCACTAACTTTTTACTTCTACACTAGAGGCACCAGATGATTTGCATCACATATTCGCATAAAGACTGTAAGCAGAGTGAAAACCTTACTCTCTGAAAAGGCAAACTATTTAGCATCTCCAAAGCTCATGTCTAACATCTCTTTTGATGAGCATGAAAATAACTTGCAAATAACAGATGTGTGAGGACTGGTGCAGTGAATTACACTTCCTAGGATCCTTCAAACAACAAAGTCTTTTTTTTTTTCTTTTTTTTTTTTTTTTTACTTTTTACTTAGATATTTAAATTTTTCCACAAAACGGAGCATTCTCTGACAATAGGACCCTAACAATTAAGGCACAAGTAAATGGAATACAATAGAAAGGGAAATCACATTGAAAATGAATATTTGTTTTTAACCAAAGAAAATAGCAGTACAATATCAGTCATAGACAAACATTATCTTATAATAGCTCTCATACCTTCACCACTCACCCAAACACAGAGTAATACATTTCCATCTTTGATCAACCCTGTCCATCTTTAGTTGTAGATTTCATAGTGTGGACCTTTTTTAGTCTCTGTACCCACTGAGTTATGGTCAGTGGTTTCAGATCCTTCCAGTTGTCATTTTCTTAGCGATCAATAAAAGTATCCTTCATTTTGTTTGCAATGTAAAGCTTACCAATTGATGACGAGTATTATTTATTTATAGGCAAGGAAGGTATAGCACATTTCATGTACAAGACAATTCAAAGTGCTTTGCATAAAACATTAAAAGCATTACAGCAGGGAAGCAATAAAAAGTATAAGCATGAAAAGAAAGATGAAAAAACAAAACAAAACTTTAAGCTCAAAACAAACAGTGCAGATCTAAACTTCTGAATACAAACTCTATTCAAATGCAGCTGAGAACAGGTGGGTCTGTAACCGGGGTTTAAAAGTGTTTCAGCTGATCTGAGGTGGAACATAGAACCTGAACGCAACTTCTCTATGTCTGGTTCTGACTCTGGGAATTGACAACAGACCGTAGTAGGTTCACACTGGGTCTAACAGACCAGATCCAGATGAGCTGAGGGGTCTGGTAGGTTCATACTGGGTCAGGTCACTGATGTATTTAGGTACTGCACCATTCAGAGCTTTATAGACCAGCAAAAGAACTTTAAAGTCTATCCTCTGATGGACACAAGCCAGTGGAAGGACCTCAGAGTTGGACTAATGTGGTCTACTGTGGACTAATGTGGTCCACTTTTTTGGTCTTAGAACTCTAGCAGCAGAGTTCTGAGTGAGCTGCAGACTGAACATGGACGCACGGCCTATAGTATACACTGAAATGTGCTAATACGGCAGCGTTAGTGGTGTTGGTTTTTCTATTTCCCCCTGTCTTCACACCATCAGTTCATTCCAGCTCCATTATGAACTGATGGACATTGGAAGAGGAAAGAAAACGAGCACAGATCCTCCTTTACTTCGATTGCATTTTGTGCTGAGCCTTTACATACAGCTGTTGAATGTCTCCTTCCTCCTCCGGGCCCCTGTCACAGGAGGAGGTGTTGAGGTGAGGATTGGCGCTCCCCAGCTGCTGTCCCTCCTACTCCAACAGTCGGGGTCTTCACTGGCTTTGTGGAAACAAGTTGACAGGAAAGGTAAACATCAAGGTGTGGAAAGAGTCTCTTTCTTCGGTGGTCTCATCAGTCACACAGCCCTGCATGGCTTTAAATCAGAGTCGCAGCTCATAAACTCCAATGCCAGCCAGCAGAGACGAGAAGTTATGATGTGAGTGATAATGCGGTGGTGATCTGAGCGTGCAGGGCTGCTCTCCTCCTGGTGCGTGCAGGAGATTTCTGGTGCATAGTGACCTCTAGGGTAGAGAAGGTGAAACAATACTTTACATTTTACACATGTTGAAGACCCCATGAGTGCTCTGGTCTTCATCTTAATCCTGTTGTTTGTTTAGTCTGGATTTATTGTGGAACTATATTAAGAATCTGGTGTAAAAGGCAGGACCACCTAAGGAGCTTTACAACAGTTATTTGTTAAGGAGGTTTTCATGTGTCCATGGCCAAATCATGTCACATTTTTTTTGTTTTGTTTTGTTTGTTTGTTTTGGCTTGAATCACACAGACCTTTTGTTGCATGACTTTCCAATCTATTTTAAAATTTTGCAAAATATTGATAAAACATTAAGTAACAGCTATGGGCAAATTTGATTTCACGAAAATCTTGTGTTTTTACTGCTTTTCTTAGTCGTATTTCACTAGGATGTTGAATTGTAAAAGTCTAAAAATAAAAAAGTGTATTAAATGGAGAAATTTTGTTTTACATTGCAAGAGAGGTAATTTTTTTTGTTTTTAATTTTTAAATTAAGTATTACACTTAAATTATTAGTACAGAGCTCTGCAAAAAATCCAACACATTTTACATATTTTTTCAAATGCAGTGTTAAAGTCATATGTTTGGGGGAAAAGCTATTTTTTGACTGATTTAGGATTATTTAGGGCAGAAAGCACACAGGTATAACTGGAGTTATTATAAAAGGATGAATCCAGGTTTAGGTCTCGGAATGATGCTTACTGTTCATTGCATTTGCCTTCTGAGGTAACTAAAGGAGACATTATCAGAAACACCTGTGGAAACTAAAATGTCTGTTTTGTCCTGTGTCGGTCTGTCACTCAGTAGCATTTTGTAAAAAAACAAAAAAAAAACAAAAAACAAAAAACAAAAACATTTCCTAGATTTTACTACTAAGGATGAACCACTTTATTTTGGAACAGAATAGGATGGAGTTCGTCATCTTTTTACTAATGTTTGTCTGACTATGTGTTTCAGCAGCCTACTGACCAATATATGAATGGATGAATATGTTAAATGAATGAATGAATGAACTAGAAAAGCACTCAGAGAGCACAAACCTCCGCCAAGCAGCACAGTTCCCCCACATATTGTGACTGACACCCCAC
>JAPSES010000120.1:1653819-1665552 GCA_029822895.1 Maxillicosta whitleyi | reverse complement strand
ACAGATTTCTGTAAATGAAGGAGACAGTATTTTGCATGTTAAATAAATATTGTTGAAGGATAGAAAGAAAAAGCACCAGTATAAGCATAGAAATGTAGTACTTGTATCATGAACCAAATGGAGATGCTGCTTATTCTGGTGGATGTTTTGAAAGGGGCAGATATTTGTCCCTTGGAAGAGTTCTTTTTTTTTTTTTAGTTTGTTTTTTGTTTATAAATCAATTCAAACAGTAAAATATTCAGATGTTTTAGATCCTTCACACACAATCTGAAAAATGTTCCAGTCTTTTTGTTTTAATTTTGATTAAATTTGATTTAATTTTGAATTAGTGTTTACAGCTCATGAAAATCAAAAATGCAATGTCTATAGAAATGTTAAATGTCTGAAAAGTATGTTCTTTTATCCACTCAATGCTTAGTTAGGGCACCTCTGTGGACCTGATGAGGTGGGGTGAAGGTGATGGTTTTGCATGAAACTCAGTGCATCTGTCCTCCTTAAACCAGCGTCTTGTGAGAACTACACTATTTTGTGAGAATAATGACATGTCGCAAGATGGGACGTTACTAAAATCATGCATCAGAAGCCAAACACTCTTCAATGGAAACACCTACAAGTTGTCAAATTGAAGAAATATCACTTTTATTTTGCGTAAACCTTTAATGGAAACCCAGCTAGTGTGTGTCATCTTGACAAATGTGTTTGTGATGACTTAAGTAGTGTACACTGAGCCAGATTAAAAGATTCATGACATGTATACTGTAGAAATAGTGACGTGCTCATTGTAATGTAATGTAATGAGAACAGATCATTTCTGATGTAGTTGACAAAAACTATAGAGGACTTTAATGATATTGTAATTTTTTGCACCTTTATACAAGAGTTTAAATGATAATATACTGACTCTTAATCAGATGATATAAAATAAATCAGGACTTTTCAGCCTCTGCAGAATCCGTCACCCCCTCAGACAGCTGTGAAACCACAGTTCCCGTTGGCGCAGTGTGATGACGTATTTAAGCTGCAGGCCATGGATCAATATCACTAATCCACAAAGCGAGGAAGGGAGGGAGGGAGAGAGAGAGAGAGAGAGAGAAGGTTGACCTTGGTGAGAGCCAGTGTGGAAACATTGTTAATTCCCTGTCATAAAGACAAGTATTTCAGTTGGCAAGATGCTAAGTATACAGAAGGTACTGGTTCACCAAACAAATAAAACCGTTTATGGGAAAAAATCAGCAGCTGCATGTTTTCTTAGAGAAAAATGTGACTTACTTTTCCAGAGCGGGTCATGTGTTTTTAAACTATTTAACTTGAATGTTCACTTTCCATGGGGAAAAAGTATTTAGGAGATGGTTACTAATGGAGGTGTTTCGGTATTGGGGAAGATATTTTAAAAAGTGTAGCTTTGGATGCTACTTCACACAAAGAGATAAAACAGGCACGATATTTAGCTGAAAAAAGCCTTTGCTTTTACTACTGGGAAATAGAGTTAGCTAAATTAACATATTCACCCCTGTTGTCTTCAAATGTGATGGAAATGCAGACTCATCTTCTCAGCTGGGGGGACATGGCTGACATTCTAACGTCACAAACCCCCTTGTCAAATTTTTAACAAAATCACATTTGTGGGGCTAACATCATCTGTGTTGAACTTTAGGACAAAGCTTCATGGCATCCTAAAAGCTGCACAAACCAACTGGGTGAACCTCCTGTCACAACCCTGTAAATGTGTGTGCAGTGGCTCAGCAGCCAGACACATCCACTCCAGAAAACCATGTTGTGTCCTCTTGCATCCAAGCAGTTTTTAAAAGTTGTTTGCTTCCATTTTTGTCTGTCTTATCCTATTTGAAGTGTGATGGATAGGCAGCATCCTCACATCATGAGCTGCACCAGCTTCATTGCTGAACCTCACATTAAGGACTCATAGAGAAAACTCATTTCTATATGTGTCATTCCCTTTTGGGATCGAGGTGGTTATATTTAGTTTGGGGTTTTGTCCACTGTGTAATGAAGTCCATGCTGCGTCTGGCCAGGAGATGATAAGCCTATTTCAAGGGAGGTAATGTGCAGGCTCAGGGCTTCCTCATCATGGCCAATTCGGGCCTCCCGAGAATACTGATCACTGCTGTGGATGCAAATGAGGGGAACTTTCCTCAAGGTCGAAAAAAGATTCATGCAGAGCAAATTAAGTCAGATGACTTCTTGCCTGATGTGGCTTTTAAATTGCACAAGGCCTGGCAGAAATATGATACATCTTCTGGCTGGTAATGAGAGAATTATTTTAAAAAAAATACATCTTTCATTACTTTTCTCACTTGCTTTTCCATTGACACCTCCTCTCTACTGAACATTCAGCAAAGGAATAGGAGACAGTCTCAATTATTGGATGCATATAATAAACAAACTTGCATACACATTCCAGTAAAGTTCAAGTCTGAGCTATAATTAATCTTTATTGCAAAATCTAACAAATGTTCTAATTCTGAAGATTTGAAACTTTTACCAATGGGTATTTACTTTAAAAGCATTAATATGTTAAATAACTGTGAGCAAAGTAAAAGGTGTCACTTTTGACAAGTGAAGTAATAACATCCAGAGTGGCTGGAAAGTTTGCTAGGAGCAACAACAACAAAACTAAAATCAGATGAACCCACGCTGGACTGGGGTTAGTCATGTAGATGCATGAATTTGACACAAAGGTTACCAAATATGCCATGTTCTGGTCCTGTGTGTAACTGTTGTCTTTGTGCTTTATGCAGAGGTGTTTTTTTCATTTTTTTTTTTTTCATAAGAGTTACACTATAGAGTGGAATTTGTCCTTTTTTCCCCTCCTCAATTCCCTCATGTTTGTTCATTTTCATTCTGCATAAACGAGGTGCTGGTTGACGGCTGCGGACGTCAGTTCAACTGTATCTGTATTCCCATGTTTGTCTGTGTCTAATGTATCTTGATCAGTTGTAACAGGAATGTAAATTTCCCAGTTTTGGGATCAATAAAGTACAATCAATCAATCAATATTTAAAGGTTGTGTATAGGCCTGTGGTTCCAAAATGACAAAGGTATCAGTTGGTACATTCCAGCATGCACTGCTGAGTGTTGGAATCCTTTCTCACTTGTAATTTATCCATTTAAATTTCATGATTAGTTTTTGGCAACAGTAAAATAGCATTTATCTGTTGCCTTTCAAAGAAACTGGAGAATCACCTCTGGCATAGCTTTGCAACTGAACATAAACAACATAGGCTTATATGAGGGGATTTTATGCATAACTATGGAAATGGAAGAAACAGTAGATTGCTTTGTCATTTTTTGTTTGTTTGTTTGTTTGTTTGTTTTTAGCTTGTAAGTAAAATACATTGTGATGCAGGTCAGTTTTTTTTTGCACATTGAGCCACAAACAGAAGAAGAAATACTGCTTAATTCATGTTGCCCGTACATGTATGTTAAAGCACACAAAGTAAAAGTGTTTTCTCATTTTTCCCCCTGTCCTCATACAACCATTAAACTGATATGACATAAGATGACGTGACTGTCATGTTTGAAAATGGATACAGTGCAGTTGCTGCTATTCATAGAAGCGTGGCTCCCATAGGATTGCAGCACTAACCAGATTAAATCATTATACACTTCCACTGATCCTGACTGCAATAAACACGCTACATGTGTGGTTTGATTTTGTGTTTCCCATTCGTTTCAGGTCCCATCAGCAGTGTACTGGTCAACACATATGGCTGCAGGCCCATTGTCATGATGGGTGGCATCCTCTGTTCCACTGGCATGATCTTAGCTTCGTTCTGCACCAGTGTAGTGCAGCTTTATATCTGTATAGGAGTTATCGGTGGTAAGTCCAGCTCAATCCACTTAACTCCAGGCCTTTGCTTTCTTTGAGTTGATTTAATTAATGTTTTCTTTGGAGTAGTAAAGTAAAAATAACAGTATTTGAGTAGTAACAATGCATGTGCTGTCTTATGAGTTCAGTGTTATGTCTGAAAAAATTCTTTGAAAATTTTCGCCTTATCGTCCTTGAAAAACATTATAGTCATATTTTACAGATTTACTGAGTTTCCTGAAATAACATCAATGTACCTTTACTATCATATAAAATGTAACTGATCTTCAGACTACAGTCTAATTCTCCTCTGTCGTGTCTCCTAACAGGCCTTGGATTAGCGTTCAACCTGCAGCCAGCATTGACTATGATAGGCAAATACTTCTTTAAGAAGCGTCCCATTGCTAATGGACTGGCCATGGCAGGCAGTCCAGTGTTCCTAAGCACCTTGGCTCCTCTCAACCAGTACCTCTTCAACAGGTTTGGGTGGAGAGGTAGCTTTCTCATCCTGGGTGGCTTATTGCTCAACTGCTGTGTGGCTGGATCCCTCATGAGGCCTCTGGGACCACCACCCGGTAAGGTTAAGAAAGATGAAGAGTCACCTGTTGTGTCCACTACAACAAAAGAGAAGCGCACTGCCTGGCAAACAATCAATAAATTCCTGGACTTGACACTCTTCCAGCACCGTGGTTTTCTCATATATCTGTCTGGTAATGTCATTATGTTCTTGGGATTCTTTGCACCTATTGTTTTCCTGGCGGCGTATGCCAAAGACATGGGTGTGGATGAATACTCCGCTGCTTTCCTGCTCTCAATCCTGGCTTTCGTCGACATGTTTGCCAGACCCTCCATGGGGCTACTCGCTAACTCACGTTGGATCCGACCCAAAATCCAGTACTTCTTCAGCTTTGCTGTGTTGTACAATGGGGTCTGCCACATTCTTTGCCCTCTTGCGGAAAACTACACTGGTCTGGTTGTATATGCTGTGTTCTTTGGCTTTGCCTTTGGCATGGTCAGCTCAGTACTCTTCGAAACACTGATGGACCTGGTTGGAGCTCAGAGATTCTCCAGTGCGGTGGGACTCACCACCATTGTGGAGTGCTGCCCGGTCCTTATTGGGCCACCGCTTGCAGGTACTGTCCATTTGTTTCAGAGTATGCATGGTTTGTACTTTGAGTATTTGTGATGCAAATAAAAATTAACTGCATTTTTAAAGACTGATCACACAAAACGGTTTTAAAATGGTGTTGTAGTTTTGGTGACTAGAGAGTAAATAATGTAGTTATTGAGCTAGCTACATTTTACATTTTGTTCTGTGCATTACATCTCAGATTTACAATGAATTGTTTCTTGATCTTAATATCATGTAATGATATTTACATATGAACTGTATAGTATATAGTCTAATTTTTATGGTCTAATGTTTTTCTGTCTTTCAGGGAAGCTGGTCGATATTACAAAAAATTATAAGATTATGTATTTCTGCTGTGGAGCTGTTGTGATTGTAGCCAGCATTTGGCTTTTTATTGGAAACTTCATTAACTATAGATTGTTGGAGCGAGAAAAGAAAGCAGAAATGTACAAACGGACTGAGACAGAAGATCCTGACCAAGGCCAGGATCAAAAGGAGGCTGACGGGGAAGCCCAGGCGTCACAGGAGCTGGTTGACCAAAGCCAAAAAACTGAGGAGCCTATGCAGCGTGAAACCAATATTTAAATCCTTCCATTGTACAAACAAATCACCATCATCTTCACTGCAACCTTGCAACATCTTCAACTAAGATCAAACTGAGCTTCAAGCCAAGAGGTGCCTGTCAGTGTCATACCGGGATCTATTCTGGGTCTTCTTTTAAACTGCCAAAGCAGCAACTCTGTTGTAGGAGGCCCTGGTGTGTATTATCAGTCTGTAACAGAAATATTAAGCAAGGATGAAAATATATGACACTGCATGTGAAGAGGCACTAAATTGTTGCTTGACAAAGATACTAACTGTATTTTTTTTTTCTTTTTGCCATGTTCACCTCATATCAGATTTTCTGTATATACATTTTTGCAGCTGAGCGCAGGGGTCAACAACCCTGGTCCTAGAGAGCCACTATCCTGCATGTTTTAGATGTATCTCTCTTCTAACACACCTGATGCAAATGACAAGCCTATCACCGAGCTCTGCAGAAGCCTGATTATGACTGTCAGGTGTGCTGGAAGAGGGAAATATCAAAAGCATGCAGGATAGTGGCTCTCTAGGACCAGGGTTGCTGAACCCTGAAGGGATCAATAAATTCCAACACACATTTACAATCAGAACGTGGGGATTATTGTTTTAGTATGGAGAGTAGAACTACATCAACCACAAGCAAATAGCAGCAAATCTACTGATGCTGATAGATAGCAAGGGGGAATTAATTAACTGCACATTAAGACAATCAGCCTCTTAAAAATTATGCGCTGATGTTTTTAAAGGTTGATTTAAATAATCTGCATCTGCCCCGACAGTTAAGAAAAGGCTGTAGAATAAAAACATAATTCCATTTATAATATGTCCACAGATGTGAATATAACACGTTGCTAGCACCAGCAAACTTATCTATGTACATACTTTGACACAAACACAGTTGTTTTTCACAGTGCAGAAGCTCCGGTTGGGTGGCTGGAGCTTTGTATGACTGACTGAAGACAACAGCGGTAAATGTTTGGAAACCTGGGAAGCAGATTTCTTGTCATGGCTTCACACAAAGAGCATCTGGGCTCATGTGTTGCATTTTTGATGGATAGTGAGCAAACAAAGGCTGTGATTGGACCTACCTGTACAGATCATAAGGAGAACTGTGGTATGCACATTTTTTTTTTTTTTAGCATAAACTAATAAATAGAATCTATGTGCTGCCATTTTTTCTTCTTTCAAAGTTGTAGATAAGTGGGAAGCTTTGAATAAACTGCTCCTGTCTAAGATAATGCTTATGTAATCATACCAGTAGGGAACAAATGAGAAGCTGAAATGTGATTGAATGTTGGCAGCTGTTGAACCTACAAATTTCCCCTCACTGCACAGCACTGCAGGAGGCAACATCTTTCCATGACTTGTTGATTATGTTATTTGCTGCGTTGATACAGCATTAGCAATCCCACTGCACTGGAAATGGTTGATCCATCTTTTGCTACGTGTTAGGAAAGAAAACAAAATCCTAATTGCAGTGTTTAATTCAGCAGTTGGGATGCCTGAAATCTCACATCTATAAATAATAGACGTGTTTGCAACTGTTACAACAGTGTGGCGTATTATGCTGCCCCCTTGAGCACTGTATTAGAGTAAACAGGCAAATTTAATATCAGTCAAGTCATAAAATGCTTCCTGTAATCTAGCGTTTCATATTGCATTTATTTCAGATGGAATGACTAGAAAAATGGCCATACTTCACCCAAAACATCATTGTAAAACTGCTGCAATTCAATGATTTAATTATAGTTGAATGTAATATCCTTTTTGGGCCTTAATAAGGTATAAATGACCAAAAACCATCTGCATAATAGTGGTTTTTCTATAGACAGAGCCCATGAGCAATACACTCCGGCATATATTAATGCAGATGTACAGGGAAATGTGTTTGTGTTGACAGCAACAGTCTTTTCTGTGACTCATTGCCTTAAATATAAAGTGATGAATGCAGAGGAGTTGTACAGTGAATACTTGATAGTATTATACTTAAGTATTATGCTAAGCTGCGTGTTAACTGTGATCCACTTTTTTTTTGCTGTGATTAACCTTTAAATTTCAAATGGAATCAGTGTATTCTCTGTTTTTTTTTTTGTTTGTTTTTTTTGCATTCTATTTGTCTGTATTGTTAATGCAATTAGATTAAATAATCATGTTTTGTTGTCTCCTTATTAACTGTTTCACTAACACATAACATTCATGTCAGTATGTTAAAAGATCTGAAGAAAAAGTACTAACATTACTAAATGATGTATGTTAAATAACATGTTAACATGTTCAGCATGAACGTACCATGTAATGATATAATTATGTGTTGCTGTTGATGTGGTTTCCATTCCATGTGTTTTCTGTGTTGATGAACATTTCCGTCACAAAAATCTGAAGCTTTGGTTGAATGCCAAAGCTCTGACCAAATGATGTCCTGTCTCAGATGTCCAAACAAAGCCAAACTCATTTTAATAACAGATGTTATTTTCAAAGCAATCGTGAACAATGGTATTGTCTTTTCCCTCATTTGAATAGTTGAATGTGTGCGTGCTCAAAATGATGACATGTCCACCTGTGTTGCAATGACTCTCAATATTGCACCATATTGAATCAAGGGTTATAAAACACAAACACTGTTCCTGTAAAGTCCTCTGTGTTTTCTGGTGAAATCAGCTGTTGTATTTAGATGCTACACCTCTTGATGATGCATTATTGAGAACAACTGCTGTAGACGTTATTGTATGCACACTTGACTTTCTGAAGCCCTTGACTTTATCCGCTCCTGTTTTTGGACCTGAACTTTAATTTCACTGTCACAGCCATGTTCTAGAAGCATGTGCTTTCTATTTACTGCCTAAGTCCTTGTGTGTTAAGGTTAACTTTCCTTACTGTCTTTGGAGTTCATCTAACTCTGCTCTTCTGACTATCCCACCAGCCTTTCATGCCAATATTACATCATATTTTTGTACACTGCCATGTCTCCACCTTCATTATGGCCTATGTTAATAACTGTGAATGACACTGAAAATTCTGCACTGACGTTAATGTGAAGGAGGCTACTTTCACTCTGAAATAGAAGTCATTATATCCACTGTACAATGAGGGTAGTGCACTGCTGTACAATCATTCAACCGAAATAACACTGCCCCCTGCTGGTGATAAACTATCTAGAGCAAAAGCTTCACTTCTAACAGGAAAACACCAATTTTCATCAACCATTCGTTAGGTGCAAAAGAAGATCTCAGTTTATGGTGTGATCTCTTTTTGACTGCGGTTGATTGGTGTCAGAAATATTGCTTTTGTTCAACCCAGGATGTACTGTACATGCCTGACATTTTATGGTATTCTATAACCTTCCTGTAAATAGTAATGCAAAATGAATTCTGTTTGGATTTAAGCAATACGGAGTTGTATATTTTGCTTCCGAATGTTTAGTTCTAGAACAAAACGACACAAGGTATATGATTCAATCAACATAGACATAATTAAGAGGGGATATGAAATGCACCAGTAGCCTTATTGATCATACTGCTTAGCATCTTATGTGTTGTGTTTAAAACGTTTTAAATGTGTCACAGAGATTGTATTATTTTAAGAGTTGTGTGAGACCAGTTTTAGAGAGAATAGATTTAAAATAGTATTAAATACTTTATCTCTCTTTTGTATTTTATTTCTGCTGAAGAACATAACTGTTTTTAAAAATGAAAAGTTAAAATATAGGAAGAAAGCTGGCTGTATTATATTACCTTGATTTGTTTTTGATGTATGGAATCAATATGCAGATTAAAAAGGCTTTAAGGCTTTGAAGAGCCGACAGAGATCTGAAGGGATGTTTCTTTTTTGTCACACTTTGTTATAGGATTGCATGTAGTTGTCAAGTGAAACTTGAATGTGGCTATGTGCCACCTTTTCTGGTTTTAGGGTTGTCTTTGAAAGGACTTCACTCTCAGCTTGATTCTGAATTTTGCTGTTAGAAATTACAGCAGATTCGAGTTTAGACACTGTGGCAGAAATGCCTTCACTTTAAAGGCAGATCTACATATTTTCTCAAACACTTTAATGGAATTCTATGTATAATGAACATGTCCTTGGCACTTGCCAAATGATCTTGAATGATTTGCTCTTTGTTTTCATAAAATTGTTTAGTGAGCACTGAATCTCTAAAATTCATCCCCCCAAAATTCAGAATTTTCATATTATAAATGTCACATTTAAAAGCCTTGTTTGTAAAGAGGCAAATAATAAATAATTGGTCTCTAAACCAGTGAGATAATTTCTGCCTCTATAAATGTCAAAACTCCAACCTGCATAACAAAATTGGATAAGTTATATCTTATGCATTTCCTTTTTTGCTGATTCACATGTTGATATGGAAAACAGAGTCTTTAATT
Source organism: Maxillicosta whitleyi (assembly GCA_029822895.1). Taxonomy (NCBI): domain Eukaryota; kingdom Metazoa; phylum Chordata; class Actinopteri; order Perciformes; family Neosebastidae; genus Maxillicosta; species Maxillicosta whitleyi. Next base: position 1,655,636 of record JAPSES010000120.1, on the reverse strand, counting down.
TAATTGAAAATTATTGTTCACATGCTGGAATGAACAAGAAAGTGTGGCTGATGACTGTATACAATGACTGATTGCTACTGGGAGGATCAGCGACTGTGGGTAACATCTTTTAACCGTGCCTTATTGTGCTACACTGGTCATGATGCAGACATTTGTGCGTGTTGTAAACATGGTATTGTAAGGCTCACAAATGCCCACAATTGGCTCATTTCTGTCTGTAATGTACTGTGAGTTTACAAATCACTGCAGTGTTTTGTCAGATAACCAGTGAATCTAAATTCCACTTCATCCTAACACAGTTTGAACACAGAAAGTGTTAAACTGTACGAATGTGTAATCACACTGTAGAGAACATGATGCACATACATATGCATTTGAACACATGAGGACGGCTACGTTCTCAGACCTCAGCACTGTTTGTCTCAGTATTGAACACAGTCTATTATGTCCTTCCAGTAGCAGACATGCTGTGTGCTTTCTCATTATGGCAACTTTAAGACATGAAATCGTTTTTCTGATTGTGTCAGTCTTTCCACTACCTCTGTAACTGTCATGTCAGAGTGAGGGAAAATACCACACGGGTATAGATAACTGATTTCTGTATTTGTACGTCTATTATGAAGATATCACCTATCACAGTAGCTAAATAAAAAATATATATATATCCAAACAAGCTTCTGTTGGTCATTTTATGCGTTGATTTTAACCCATAAAGACCCAGTGCTATTTCTATGGCAAATTCATTTTTTTTGTCTCTATTTAACAGTTACTTAAGTGAATTATTATCATTTATTATACTATTATCCTCTGTTTTGTGTATTTTTCACTGTAAATCCTGTGCTTTGCAATATTTAATTTCCTATAGTTATTTTTAGATACTCATGAACACTCACAGTAACTCAAAGTTTATTATATCAAAACAGAGAAAACTGCTAAAAAAAAAAAAAAAAAAAAGACACTTCTTTATATCTATCATTAACTGCACACATAAACCAAGTGTGTCCATTCACTGTCATTGATCCAACTCCATGGGTTTTACTGGTGAATCAATGTTGTAGAAGATGATGGTGTTTCCATGGTAACTATGACTACCTCTGAATGTTCAAATGGGGCATATCTATTGTATGGTAGAGGTAACTCCCCCTTTCAACACATCCTTATAATTCTCATAGCAGTAGTAAAGTGTAAGACTGAACCTCAGATTGGGCTAACTAGAACAAACCTGAAGTCCAAAGGTTTGGTCTAAGTATTATGGGCTGCTGATTACAGCATCCATACACTAATTTGTAGTTGTAGTATTAACTGTCATGGACATTTGTTCTGGTTGTTGGTGGTTGTGCCAAAACCAGCTGATCTACTTGTTGATAGTTCTGGTTCAGCTATCTGTTCATCAACTACATCCATGTGTCTCATACACCTTCTACCCCTCTTCCCCAGTCTCTCTGCCCCTCAAGCAAGGGGCAAGGGGCCGTGGCCCCCCTAACTTTTTGAGAATAATTATTTAGGGGGTGAAAAAAAAGCCTGCAAGTTTGTTTCACCTCAAAAAATGTCAACAAAATCAAACTAAAACCCAACCCATGCTATTATAATTTAATTGACTGTTTCCTAAGCCAATATTTTGATGTAACATACGTCATGCGTGAATGTTGCAAAATGTACACAGCGCAGGGCAGAAAATCCCACCGAGGAAGTCATGATTGTAGTAGACTGTGGATTAGTGTTGATAGCGCGGGATACAGGAGGCAACCAAAATGAAAAGGCACAAGCCAATTTTTGAATATTTCAACGCTAAACAACTTAAAACGACAGCGTCTTCT
>JAPSES010000120.1:1609928-1628026 GCA_029822895.1 Maxillicosta whitleyi | reverse complement strand
AAAAAAAGCAGCACAGGTACTTAACATTTCTTAGGGTTAGGAGCAATAGGAGGAGAGCTGTTCCATCCAATCAGAGGTAAGGAAGGTGGGACAAGGCAATACCGTCCTGGGTTTCACATTATTGCATATGGGGAGGTGTTGGTGTGTGCTATGGTATTCACCACCACAATGCAAGGGGGCGCAAAGTCGCAGTTGCAAGGAGTAGTTAGTGCAGTGTTTATCTTCTGGTGGAGCAGCAGTTGTACAGTCTTGCACAGTCTGGACGACGAGTTGTACAGGTGTTCGTACTTACTCAGTAGGGTTGGGAATCTTAGTTGTAAGACCAATATAATATAAATCTTGATACAGCATCTCTGATATATTAAAGATACATGATGTGATATGATATGATTCAAATCCAAATCACAATACAGAGCGAATAAGCAAATTCTTATTTAAAAGATTAATTCTGTTAAAAAAAAAAAAAAAAAAAAAAAAACATGTGCAGTGGAATTCAATGAGCTGATCATTTATTTATCTAATAAGACCATGACTTTTTACAAAGGGGCTTTACTTCAGTTTCAGAATACATGCCTCACATACAGTCAGTGGAAAAGTTAGGATTTAGTTTCCAAAGTTGTTTCTCTGCATGTTTCTAACACTCAACTCAGATGCTAATGCTCGTCAAGCTCTAAATTTGAGAGTAAACTTTTTCAGTTTTCAAATTTGAGGTAAATCAAACAGAAACTGCACTGCCCAGTCACATAAATGAGCGAACATTTGAACACAGGTCAACTTTTTAATCAAATCCTAAAACACACAGTTGTAAATTTAAATTGCTTAAACCATAAAAAAACATACTTTATCATCTGAACTTGCCATTAGTGTGGGATCAGTGCATGTTTGTTTAATTTAATTTTATTTTAAGTGTATGATAAAGCTGATTTTCTCTTGATGTTCATTTCTCACTGCTTTATTTGGAAGTATTATTGAGCCTGGTCAGGGTAATTGAATTTAACAGCTTTTCTTGTGAACAAGTCATGTACAGTATATGTGTGTGTGTGTGTGTGTGTGTGTGTATGTGCGTGCGTGTGTGTGTGTGTGTGTATCAAATGTGCAACATTTTATCTGAATCAGAGTTTTGTGATGGATTATTTTTCCAGAATGCTCTGTTGCCATGAGACAGATTTGTCTTAATAATTGTGTAACATATAATTGAACAGATCTTTCTATGTCTGTATTGGACAATAACGTGTATGAGTATAAAATTAGAACAGTTTTACCTCACTAGACCAATAAACTGAAACCTTGAGTGAGATGTTGTTGTTGGCTGACATGATTTGAGAACTTCAGTTTTTCCCAAAAGCTCTGTGTCACATCATTCATCCTCTGCTGGCCTTGAAGAAAACTCCTGTGTGACCATTTCAACTGAACTGTGCAACAGTGCGGATGGAGGACATTTGTCTCGTATCCTTGGCTGTAATCTTAAAAGATTCCACACTTCTTACAAAACAGCAGCAAGAAGAAAAGCTTTGGGATGTACCTGGGGTCACCACTGTATTGATATGAAAATGGCAGCAATTTCCATATCAATGCAATGCATATATTTCTTTTAGATAAACATAATATATATTCCTTGTATAAATATTTAAGTCATAAGGACCCAGTGCTACTTTTATGCCAGTTCCCAATTGAATCTTTCCTCTGTGTTTAGCCTTAATTAAACTAAATTCTTAAGTGTTTTATCACCATTTATCATACTATAATTATCTTTATATTGCATTTTTTTTTCAATGTAAATCAGGTATTTTCCCATATTTAATTCACTGATCTTGTAGATGTTCATTAAAGCTCAGCTTAAAGTTGTCATAATATCAGAAACAGAGAAAAATGAAGAAAATGACTTTTCCAACCAAATCTATCTATTAACTGAACATAAACCCAGTGTCTCAATCCACTGTCACTGATCCGACTCCATGGGTTTTACTGATGACTCAATGTTGTAGAAGATGACAGTGTTTCCACGGTAACTACAGAGCCTCTAAACGTCCAAATGCATCATATCTGATGAATCTGATGAATAACTCTATTTTACCTGAATAATTCAAAGTACTGAGAAGTTTAGTGGTTCAGCAGTTATTAAATATTTTAGATCAATAAATGCTTTTGGTCGCCAGTGACTGTTTGGGTCTTTATGAGTTAAAGGTAAGAATTTCTTCCATCCACAGTGTTGCTGAAAAATGAGGAGAGCATCGTCATTATCTGCGTCGTAATGTAGCTCATATACTTTTTGAGGGTCACTTGGGCTCACCTGGATAACTTTGTCCTCCGTGTACACAGATAAACACATGCATAAGAGCAAACTAATGTGCTAGTTATTAAATACATCCTGTATATACGTGTACTCAGTCATGCACACTGTACACATACACATTGTTACCTGTCCTATTTGTCCTCTGTCATGTTTTCCTTTCATATACTGTAGTCTCTCCCTTTCACACAACAAAACACACACACACGCTGCACACCATTCCCTCCTCAGCACTGACAAGATACATGATGAACGCATCCACAGTGATTTATAATAACTCACTTCAGAGGGATGCCATTGCAGAGGAGGAAATTGAACAAACAGGCCATGTTATCTGTCACCAGATGACCCAGTTCAAGTTCAAGAAGCTGCCTGTCAAGTACAATTGACTGCACAACTGATATATTAGACCTTAATGGCAGCAGAAAAAAGAAGCTCTTAACGATTGCCTTTGCTGGGCATGTGAAGGTCCCATGGAGGGGTGGATTGCAAAAAGGAAACAAATGATTTCCTGAAGCAGCATCTTCCATCTCCAAAAAAAAAAAAAAAGAAAAAATATCTGATACTGATGCTGGTGTGGCACTTTAAAGGAAAAGGTTTGATAAGACAAAGGACAACTTATTGATAGAAGTGGCCAGTGGGCGTGAAAAAATAGCAAAAAAAAAAAAAAAAAAATAGTATAAACATTCTGTATTGGCAGGATGTAAATGCAAAAGACAAGTTAAAGAAAAGCAAAATATAAAACATACATGTTAATTTAAGGAAAACAAAATAATATACAATATATGAGGAACCCAATGAACTGCAATGTTTCTATGTAAAACTAAAATACAGTTTTCTATGTAACCCAGGTTACATAAACTAATTTCATGTTAACCCATATAGACCCAAATATCCACCATCGACCAAAACCTTGATCTAAAATGTTTAACAAATTCTGTTCCACTGATTCTATAAGTCCATGTAAATAATTGGTGTAAAATATAGTTTGTCATCTTTCCATGGTCATCAGATATGACCAATTTGGATGTTCAGAAGCTCTGAAGTTACCGTGGAAACCGCTTCATCTTTATTTATTTATTATATTAAAACCCATGAAGTTTGATCAGTGACAGTGGATGTACACACTGGTTTTATGTTCAGTTAATAATAGATTTTGCTGAAAAAGGTCACTTTTTCTTCAGTTTTGTTTGTTATATAAAAAACCTCAAGTTTAGTTTCAGTTTTCTCTGTTTCTCAGTAAATTTAATATAAGGAAAAAATAATGATTTTCACTGGGAAAATGTAAAACAAACAGGAAAAATTATAATTAATGGCAATAAATCACTTCAGAAGATTAAATCTACAGAAATATCCATTCAGGAACTGCCACAAACAAAGCACTGGATCTTTATGGGTTAAAGTTGGAAGAAAATCAAACGTGATGGTGCTTACAAAAGGCTTTTTTTTTTTTTTTAGTCCTCAGTGTTTATTATTGTATCAGATGGAAACTAGAAAATCCAATGCAACATCCTTTTTACTGACAAGTTCTCCTGTGCTTAGAATAAAGTCTCAGCTGATGACAGCAACAAAATAAACTACAATATACTGGTGTTATCAAAACATTTGTGAAACATATGTTGCAGCATATGGTCCAGAGCGGAGATCAGATTTCCTGTCAGACAGTTTAACTTGTGTAAAAAGTTTTAAAAATATCCCAGCACATGTCTGCCTTTGGAAAACACATTAACCTTTTCGGTGTGAAAAGAGACAGAAAGCACAGCGGTGAAAACAGAGTGGAGGCAGTGGAGGTGGATTTAGATTTGCAGTACTGCACCCCTGCCTGCTCTGACACGACCAACAGGCCTTATCCCTTTTCCAAAAAAAAAATGTCTTCACAAAGCAGCTAATCATGCACAAAAATATCCACCATGGGTCAGTCTGTAGTAGCATATTATTGTATGTGAGGCAAGAGTGCAATCAATGGGCACAGCAGGTTTCATCCAGCAGTTTCATTAAAATAGCCAAAGAAATGCTGCAATCAGTTTCATTATAATCACCACAACACAAGCTACACTTTAAGTACTCTTTATCATCAATATATCATTTATGTTTACATGACATCATAAAATACATGAAAGTACCCACTTATACAAAACATGTAGGATGGAAGTGCCTCCTTCACTTCAAAAGTTTGAGAAAATGCTAACAACCCACAACATGTCAACTTACTGTTACCAACTCTGATGTGAACAGGTAGGTTTTGAACCATGTTTTAATTCAGCTGCAAAATACACAAAAACAATGATCTCTCATCTAATTACCTTGTTAGGCTTCCTATTCCATGAAAATATTGGTTTTACTATTTTTACTGTGAGCCTTTTTTGAAAGTATACCCCTTGATGTAAGTCACCAACTCTGTACTGAATTAACCTCACATGTGTGGACATGCCTGTCTGTGCTTGTTTTGTTTTTGTGCAGGGTTCCTGGATAACAAGATAAAAAGAGAATCCCCAAAAGCTCACATTTTTGGGAGTGGACCTGGCCGTCTGTGTGTTGGCTGACAGTGCACTTATGATTTCAGTTTGGGCTTGAATTATTGCTTCATTATTATTCTTTTTATAACTGGGTTGAAACTAATTGTAACAACACAAATGTAATAATTTCAACCAGAGCATTTCATAATTTAGTGAAAAAAAATCATTCATTATTATTATTTTGTTGAAATAGAGATTACTGACCAAGTCAAAAAGCCTTGATGCAATAAACTAATTTGATGTGGTTCATTTAAAACCTAAAATGGTTCAGTGGCGACCTTAACACAAGAGGAAGGTTATATTTTTTGTAATTACACCAAATGGCAAGTCTAAATTTATAGATGATATGATTGGAGTGAAACCTCTGGAAAAAAATTGAATATCTTTATAGCTATAATATGTGTAAAACAGTGTTAAAGTCACTTCTACACCTTTATTTCTACTCATGCACACATCTACACACACCATTACTTTAACTGGACTGTTACTGCATACTGTGTAATTTTGTACATATTAAGAATTTATTTTATTTATTTGCATATCTTTTTTGGTAGTTTTTACTATACCATACTTACATTTAAAATATATATATAATTTATTTTTTTGTTTCTTATTCTACAAAACCGAGACCTGGGTAAGTATATTTCATTCTATCATGTACCTTTGATCAAATGAAAATAAAGCTGAGTCTGACTGAAAAAAAAAAGAAGCAAACTGGTGAGTAAATTCAATGTGCTTTGTCAAAGTTTAATTTTAAGTACATGACAAGTCTGATAATTGTCTAATGATAATAATTTATCAGCGATTATTAATTCAACTAAATGCTAATTATTTCTGGTCACTATGATAAAACATTTGCATAGAAAACAGCTTGTTATGTGAATAAATATACAGTATTTGTGCAATAAATGTGGCCTAGAAGAAGACCAAAGAGGAGGTTTATGGATGGAGTCAAAGAGGACATGAAGGTAGTCGGTGTGAGAGAAGAGGAAGTAGAAGACAGGGTTAGATGGAGGCGACTGCTTCGCTGTGGAGACACCTGAAGGGAAAAAACCAAAGGAGAAGAATAAGTGTGACAAATGTATACCCTTTTATCTGAAGACAGTTCAGAGCTTTGTGAATTTACACATGATAAAAACACTAAATCTGAAGGAAAAGGTACTGAATACAAGTGAAATATCTGTCCATGCAGCAGGATGAGATTTCTTGATTTGAAATAAACATGTGTATGAACACATAAAATAAGAAATTATCTCCTAAAACAAAATAAATACTAAATAAATAAAATTGATGGAAATAAAACAAATAGCTATATCTTTTAATCTCCAAACTACAATCTTGGGTGGTTGGCTATTTGTATTTTAAGTTGAGCCTATGATTGCACCACATCTGTTGCTGAGGGTTTTTTTTTTTCAGGGTTTGTAGTTCATTAACACTTTTCTTGTCACTGTGGAACCTGATATTTAGGCATGTAAATATTAAAAAACACCAGCTCATTAAGATAAAATCTTTAATTAACCATAACTGCACCGGTACTGGAGATACACTCTCTTAAAGCTGTGGATGGGTGTTAATTGAGCCATTTTATTATGTGTGAACAACAGCATATGCCAGGTCACATGTCCACAGTGTGTGACATTTAAAAATAAACATGTAACATGATTATCTTAAAGTGGAGTTAATGATACGATCACATAGACCTTATCTCTTCCTTCATCTGTTGCACAATAATCTGTAAACTGTTAAGAAAATAAATACTCATGACTAGTGCCGGTGTCTGTCAAGGTTGTGGAGACATCGTCATGTCTGTGTCTTTTAGTTTGTGTTGTGTATTTCCTGTTTTATTTTGTTAATTTCTCCTCCTGTGTGTTGTCGGCGTCTTTACTTCCTGGCCCTTTTTATTCCCTTGTGTGTCCTTACCTGACTCCTTATGTGTTCACCTGTCTCTTGTTGTCCCCTGATTCCCCGTGTATATAAGTCCTGTCTTGTCAGTGTCTCGTCGGCAGTTTGTCCCAGATCTTCATCGAGACTTACCAGTGCTGTGTCTATTTGTATTCGTGTATGGTCTTTGTTTTGGATCTGGACCCCCGAGTTCTTCACCTGCCCCAGTTTGTACCGTCGCCGTGAATGAATGACTTACCTTCGTTTTTGGACTTCCTTTCAGACTTCTCCTACAAATAACCGTTGCCTCGTGGACTGCCTGCCCGGAACCGAACCTTGGACTGAAATGACTACGTTGACTGGATCCCCCCCCCCCAAGAATATGTATTGTGTAAAGACTCTGATCAATATTCCCCAATAAACTGTTAATTCTGACTGCCATGCTCATTGTTATATTCTGTATTTGGATTCTGTGTTCGGTCGTGACAGACACATGCTACAGGCATTAGGCTTTTCAAAATGATATCCCACTTACATTGTTTTACAGTAATGCTACTATTATTGCAGTCATTAGTCTAAATTATTGACTTGCAATGTAACAATTCTACGCAGCCAGAGTGGAGTTTAGAGTTTAATTTATATGTAAATGCATTTTTACCCTGTGTATTATTAGTCAGCACATCATTTTCTGCAATGGGATGTCGGATATATGGTTTGGAGGGATGTTGATTACAACACAGTGTTGCACTCCAGAGAGGTTAGACTGATTTCTTTAAGTTTTAAAGTGAGTTTTGGTGGTATAAAAGGAGCATTTTCTTGCTGATTGTCAGCTGTAACTTGAGACACAGTGGCTTTATATTGAATCTATGTGGACTGTGTGAAAATGGACAATTCCTGCAGAGAAAAGAACCTGAGTAAATCATGAGAAAGCTTCACAATACATAGGTATAATCAGAATTTAAAAAGACATCCTGTTCCAACATGGGTACAAATGTCTACTCCATACACACTGCTTATTCCCTTCTTCCTTATGTAACGTTAAATCATATACATATTTGAGCTTTTTTTTTTTTTAGATCATTATTCTTTGCAACTTAGAGGCTCAAATGACACAGAGTGAATCATTAGAAGCTAAGCTCAGTGAGCTATTAAAGATTTTGGATGGAAAGCAACTCTTAGAAGTGGGTTTAGAATTTCAAAACAAAGAAAATAAAACTGTCAAAGCTGCAACATTTCCATAAAAGATAAAACAACAATAACAGCTGAATGTCAAAAACAGCCACGTATTCATCCAGCCTTATCAGGTCACTAAATCCATAAAACCACCCCAATTAGGCCAAAATTCTTTTGTGCTTTCACTGTGACTATAATCTCTGATTGAGCTGAGGTACAGAAGGATTGTAATATCCTGTGTGGCTGACATTCATTATATTGCAGTGGTTTCTCTAACTCTGGGTTCCATTATTATTGGTACAGTTGCAGTACAAAAAGCCCCATGTGTGAAGTGTATCAACCCCTTTTATACAGTATATTCAGATGTGTTACACCTGAAAACAGCTGTATGTGTTGTATAATCTGGGGTTGTGGTAGCCTGGTTATCACGACATTTCCAATACCATGCTGGCATTGGGTCTGGACAAGCATATTGACAAAGCTGGTTCTCTTAAAAAAAAAAAAAAGTGCGTGGTTAAAATTTGAAGTATCCGCCTCCTTCAAAAGTTGAAGCCAGAAAAGGCGTTGTCGAAGCTTAAACCAATCACACAGCGCTTTCCTCTGACGTATGTTAAGCGACAAAAATGGCTTGAAGCAGGAGCCAGAAGCAGGACAATGCTTTTATGAAAGTCGGTCGGGAGCAAAACATCCCTCCTTTCAATAAAGGCCTCCAGCGCTGCTCTTTGCTCTATTTTCAAATATATTTTTCAGTTGAACTGTTTCAACACCGCATCTATGGCTACACTAAGGGCTAGCCGCTGCTCCATGCTTGCACTGACTGAAGTGCTTCTGTTTACAATCCTGGGGTTCCGGTCGCTGTTCTACTGCGTCACTTAATTCAACACGTCTCTACCTAGAGCCGTTGGAGATGCTGAATGTTGATTGGCTCTCGAAAAATAGGGTGGAGTTCCCAATTTTGCGGGAGATCCAAAAGCTGTGTATAGTATGCTTTGCCAGACCGTGTGGAAGCCGAGAGCAGATGAGTGGGTGACGACATGGAATGGGCGGGCCCAGGCTAGGGTTTTGGCCATTCAACCAACATTTGAATGAATTTCCCTCTTCTCAACTGAGGTGCTTTATTGTAGTCAAGAAGGACAAAAGAGAACACTTTACAGTGCAGGATGTGGTGTAATTCCCTCAGTTTGAGCAGTGACAGCTGTGGACTCCACTACTGCATGAACAGTGAGTGCAATAATGTTTGCCCATGACTCAGAGCCTTCTATGAACAATCATGTGCAGGCTGAATGTTTGAGCATCACTAAGCTTGTGACAGAGATGAAATCAAAAGCACAACAGATGGGGGGTGGCAATTTGTTGAAAAAGAAGTTCAGTTTCAACATCAAATATTAGAATACTTGAATCACATTTAGAGCCAATCTCAGAGATGAATCTAACTAGGTCAGTCCACAGGAACTTTAGATACACTACACTAGTTTGACTGTCATATCACTAACATAATGTGTTTTCCATACGTTTTCCTGGTTTCCAGTGTACCGAAAAAGCATTTACAAAAGTAATCACACCAGCTCTACTTACATTTTTAATGCTATATCATCCCAACAATTTGTATGACATTATGAATATCCAGCTAAAAAAACACACAAGCAACAGGAAAATAATGTCAGTTTCATCGTAACTTCTCATCTTTTAAAGTTTTTCTATTGTCAAGCACAAAGTAGACTTCATAAACCTTACATATGCTACACATCTGTACTTCTGCCATGTGTGAATTCAGCAAGTCAATGTGGAACTTACTCATGTCTGAAAGAGGCTCATCCATCCATCCATCTTCTGCCGCTTATGCGGGGTCAGGTCGCGGGGGCAGCTGCCAAAGCAGGGAGTCCCAGACTTCCCTCTCCCCGGCCACTTCATCCAGCTCCTCCGGTGGGATCCCGAGGCGTTCCTAGGCCAGCCAAGAGACATAATCTCTCCAGCGTGTCCTGGGACATGCCCGAAACACCTCGCCAGGGAGGCGTCTAGGAGGCATCCTAACCAGATGCCTAAGCCACCTCATCTGGCTCAAACGCGAAGGAAAAGTGGTTCTACTCTGAGCCCCTCCCGGATGACCGAGCTTCTCACCCTATCCCAGACACCCTGCGGATAAAGTTAATTTCGGCCACTTGCATTAGTGATCTCATTCTTTTGATCACTACCCAAAGCTTGTGACCATAGGTGAGGGTAGGAACGTAGATCGACAGCTCCCTCTTCCCGATGATGGACCGGCGCAGAGCCTGCATTACTGCTGACGCCGCACCAATCCGCTTGTCAATCTCCCGCTCCATCCTTCCCTCACTCGTAAATGAGACCCCGAGATACTTGAACTCCTCCACTTGGGGCAGTATCTCCTCCCCGACCCGGAAGGTGCAATCCACCCTTTTCCGGTTGATGACCATGGCCTCAGATTTGGAGGTACTGATTCTCATCCCAACCACTTCACACTCAGCTGCAAACCATCCCAGCGAGAGCTGGAGGTCACGGCCCGATGAAGCCAACAGAACAACATCATCTACAAATAGCAGAGACCCAATCCTGAGGCCACCAAAAGAGGCTCAATATTAGTTATTTTGTTGTCATATATATGTCATAAATGCCTAAAAACATTTTTCCTTTAACAATTACCGCCATAACTCTCAAATATAGATACATATAATGCTTTTTTAAACATAACAAAGGAAGTGCATTGCTTACATTTTAAATTAGAATTATCTTACAGTTCAACCCCTTTAAAAGAACTACATCTTCTTTTAACTCCTTTCTTTTTAGCTTTTGGTAAAATAAATTTGCATCCATCTTTCAACTCATATTTACTTTCAGATACTATAAAAATATTTGCACACAATCAGGTAATTACAATAATGGCTTTTGTAAATGACATGGATCCAACTGCAGCTACTTACATGAAGTCAGGGCTGTAACTGCTGAAAGGATGAAGGACTGCACTGAAGTTTTTCCCAGAAATCTAATGGGCGCTATTATTGATATGGACTGTAAGTAATTTACCATATGGAAAATCCGTCAAACAGCAAACTGCCACTGCTCTGCTGTTTCAAAGTAGCTGGCTGGCAGTGAACCAAACCTGGCAACCCGGACCGACTCTGTCTACTTTGATCTGAAAGAGAGTGAGCACATAATGCAAAAGCTGTGAAAGCTAAGTGAGTTTGGCAAGTATATAAGGTTCATTTAATTTTCACTTAGGTTTCACTGCTCTTTTACTGTTTACAAGACTCAGAACTCGAAAGTGATGTTTTAGATAGTAATCCATGTTGAGGTCATATCATAGATCAGGCAACCTGAATTTGCTGCAGCCTTCCTTAATTAGACAAAACTGAGACATTTTTGCATCCTATGCTACAGCACTTTCAAGTAGTTTTTAACCTCTATGCTACATATACGATTAGCTAAACTTAAAAAGGTTCAGGGGTGTTTATAATCAATCCCTTATTGTTTCCTCACAGACATAAAATCGATGGATGGCTCATCATGAAAGCTGTGCTACAGTAATGGTAGGGCATGACTTCAAGAATGTTCAATAATCGGCCACAAGGTGAAGGACCCTGAGAAGGCTTCTTGAAGGATGACTTCAACGTCCCAGAATCTAAAGGGAAGGGGACCAGGCTGTGATGTTTGCAATAAGGCTGCAGTCACAGGATGATGCAAACTAAACTAATGTATTTATTTCACTTATTTATGGGTGTCTAATATTCTCCAGTTTATTTTTGCTTTATCTGCCATATTTCTACAGTTCATGTCACAATTCATGTAAGATTTTATATTTAGACAATAAAAGTGCTTTGGTTAGGTCTTGCAGAAGATTTAGTTAAATATTATTGAATACACTTGTAAACACTTTATTTAATCTTATTTTAGTCCATACCATTTGCCATTGCTTTTAAGAGCTCCTATCTTTCCAAGCTCTAACAAACTAAACCTTCCCAGAAAACAGTTAAATTCTATGTGAATGTGAAGTGTCACAATGATACTTTCATACAAGTTAATTTCTACATTTTTCTACAACATAATATATTCGGCGTCTGATTCATCTTGGGATGATGAGATATTTTTATTCATGTTCTGTTCATTTTGTCATGATTCCACTGTAACTTCATTTTGGCCACTTTATATTGTTCATAAAACTGGCCTATAATTGCTTCTGTCAACTCTGTGGGACTGAGGAAACATTTCCACTGTATTGGGGTAAGGCTAGAGTAGAAATTTCATTTCTAATCTAAAAGTACCTTGAAACATGACCTTAAAAACCTCAGCAGAGGAAACAATTCATCTGAATCTGTAAAAACTGAACATCTGATGCCTCAAATGTAAAAGATGCTGCACAGGACAACAAAATTAGACTGAACAGAAACTAGTGCATTAAGGTAAACATAACTTTCTGATTTACTTTTATTGTGAGATACATTAAGGGTTGAATTTTTCTTTTATCAGTGAACGTCTGCCCACAGGTTAACCTACAACAAAAAATAAGTATTCTATTACTATACACTAGTAATGAAAATGCAGTCAAATATTTTGTCTTTAACTATGTCTTTAATATCTAAGCAGCTGAATATAGATTATGACAAGAGCTGTCAAAATTAAATCATTAAGGCAGATTAATGCATCATCATGATTACTCTGATTAAAAATGTTGATGCAATTAACCCATATGCAGTGCAGAATGACTCTGAATGTCTCTGGTAATGCATTTGGGGCAGTTTGTTCAAGTAGAGTTAACATTGCACATGAACAAACAGGCATTTGATCTGGTAGTGACAGGCAGCAGAACCATCCCATAAAGATGGAAGAGGTTAAACAGCAGGTTGGTCCTACCCAAGAGTACTATACACGCTCTGCAGGAAGGAGTTTTCTTTTCACTGAAGCACTTCCAGCTTCAAATACCACATTAACACAAAGCATACATTAGTGTTTGATTATGCTATTTAGTCCTGATCCGCCTCTGGTCGAGTAACACATGTTGAGACAGTTTGATGATTTTTACATGTGTGGCATTGGCAGAATAACTCAGAATGCAAAAAAATCAACTCTTCCAGTTCTCCTCAGACCAAAGGAAGCCAACAGTCCTGGGAGTGGAACTGCATCCTGGATTACTGTCTCTGCACTTGTGCTGGAAAAACCCTTGGTCCAGTTTATTCATCTCTCACACAATCAAACAGAAATAACTGAAGCAGATTGAGCTTTGAAGGTGTAGCTCCACTCTGTACAGGCAGGTTTGGGTTTACTCAAGTCATGCTAAACTAAAACAGATGAACAAAAAGCCTTTCTTCATCGTCCGTGGTGACTTGCTGGCAGACAGTCCCTGACTGTCCCTGACCTGCATGAGGCTCTTGTCACATCTCTCTTTCAGCTTAGAGAAATGGAGTTTGACTCCGGCTGTTCTTGCCCTGAATCCTCCGGGGGCTGTATTAAAAAGGCATCGCAGCAATGTTGACAGGAATACATTTATCGGGATTGTGTCTCCTTTCAAGAGGCGGCTGGGGGTGGCGCTGGCTGCCACAGGTCGCCTTGGCTGGCTGGCAGGCCATTTGATCTCCATATCACCTGCACTGGATAGTCCCGCACTAAGCTGCTGCTTCAGACAAAGCCTTGTATTGTGGGGTAGATAGAGATCAGATGGGTGCTGCTTCTTTTATTTTTTTTTTTAATCGTTGAGCCCAAAGTTCTTTTTTTTTTTTGCCAAATAAGTCTTTGAGGAGCAGTTACAGCTTTTCCTCCTTTTATTCGTTTTGAGTTTTGCAGTAATTGCTGTGCTGTGACGCATTTAGTATATGAATGCACAAACTAATGACATCAGTAGCTTCATATTTTCAGTGCAGAGAATGGTGCAGTGCATTTTAAAGCACTGAAAACATCTACACGGGTTGTCATTTTGCCTTTCTGCATCAAGAGGTAAACTCAAATCAGTCAGCAGGGGAACATTTTACTGTTCTGTATTTCTGCTCGGTCAAACTTTCCTATGCTTTATAGCACCTGTGAAAATCATTTTCTGCAAAGGATGCCTATCCTTTATCGAAGAGTATCTCTCATAAAGGCTAAAAAATTTGATGGCAAGGGCATAACTATCAATCTTTATCTTTACTGAAAATTAATATGTCTACAATCCCCATGTAGTAAAATTGAGATTGCTGGGTTGTAAAAATGTACGGTAAGTTATGTAATTTAACTTCCACACCAGTCCCTCTCTGATGACAAGAAGCTCAAATCTCCTTTCTTACATTAAATCTTTTTCACTTAGCTTGCAGAGTGTCTCTAGTATTGATCTGCCAACAGCATAACTTGTGTATGTAGGCAGCACCTACACGCATCTGTCTTGATGTTTAGTGACAAAGACATAGAAGAACATTCACGGCAGGGAAACACAGCTGTCTGACAACACTGTGTGGTGTGATGATGGGAAATTTCAACAGTTAAAATGTTGGTCGCAAGACAAGTTACTGAAAATGTTATGGTTACCGCAGCGGCAGCACCACATAAACAGATACATTCCTGAAAAATATAGGGTAATAAAGATGAGGCAGGGCAACAGCGTGTCGATCTCTCTGAGTTCTCTGCAGTTATTTATTTATCAACATCTGTAAAGCAGGGGCATTTACCTTCAGAATCCTCTTCAGGTTTAAAGTACAATTTGGTTCAATGACTTTTAACATCACTCTTCAGTTCAGTTCAGCATTTCAATTCAAAAACCATCACAAACTAATTATCACTATACAAAATAAATAAAATGTCCTTATATTTTCCTGACTGTATATATGCTACATGAAATACATAAACCATGGTATAATCAAACATTAAACCATTACAATGAATGTTATTTTTATGAGCAAAGCTTCACTGTTAATATAGACTGCACCGAACACTCTAAACTCAAAATGACCGTTTCCATTTTAAACTCAAAATAGAAAACCTGGTACATTTATGTAGTATGATGGGACATAAACTAGACACAGTTAAACCATAAATTTACTTTTCTAAAATGTACAGTCACAAGTTCAAACGGAGAAATACACGTTTGACTAAGCTAATAAAATGCATGCGTCACCGTTAGCTAACATCCTTTGTAACATAGCTAAGCACATGTTTCATGTTGAATCTCATACAAAGACAAAAACACATCTTATTCTTAACGAACTATCTGGCCAACATAGTTAATTGATGTCTCCATGAGGTTTTTAATCCAAGTTTCGTGACATAGTACACATCACTAACCTGAAAAATACAGGGTAATAAAGATGAGGGCAACAATCTGAGTTCTCTGTAGTTATGAGGAAATTCACAACGCAGAAGCAGAGACTCACCACAATTATTCAAAATTTAAACATTTCAAAGCACAAATGTACTGTACTTATGGTTGTCACACAGACAAGTCCATGGAGCTTAAAGTGTGTGCATGTTGCATTACTTCAACACTAACATGGATGCAGAACTGGCACAGGAATAGAAGGTTGTGAAACAAGTGCTCTTTACATTTATGTGTTTATGTCTGGTGTTATTTGTTTATTTATTGATCCTAATTGCATATAATCTCTCTCAAAAAGACACGCAGAAATTAATTTAATCTTCTTGCTAACATCTCCAGTGTGAGCAGTTTTCGTGTTTTGGTATCCAGCTTCTTGATTTCATTTAATTTCCAGTTGATGATATTAAAACTGTAGGTAATTACTGGTATGACCAAGGTGCTGATAGCCTCAAACCTGTTGGCAGCATTGAGTTCACTTTTTAGTACCATTCGGACTCTTAGGTAATAATTCTTTCCTGATCTTCTCTTTCATAGCTGAGTGCTGTATGCCATCTCCTTAATTGATTCCAATTATTATTATTATTATTATTATGCACAATGTGAGATGAATATAAAGTAACTTATAAGAAAAGTTGAACAATTTGGTAAATTATTGCTGTTACTGGATTGATGTCACCATTATGATGATGCAGATGTTAAGAAATCCTTCTCACTGACATGAAGTGGCTAATACAATGTGAAACTCCACTTAAATGAGTGGAATTTAACTTTTTTTAAATGAAACATTTCCCTGTGGTCTACATAAATCCAGCAGGTATTCACTCTTCATATTCAAGGCAGGCTTGAATAAAAAAGTAGGCAAGAATAATCCAAAGTGTACTTTAAAGGAGTGATATTTTGTTTTGTTTTTTTTTTACACAAATTTCCCCAAGGGACCTCCCAAAGGGATTAATAAAGTATATTCTATTCTATTCTATTTTAATGGAATTATGTATTTTAGAAATTTTATTCTTCATTAATTCAACAGGTCCATCTTCAACCCTATTTCTGAGTGAGTGCTGGCTCTTTAACTGCACATGAACCAGTTCATGCCCCGCCTCCTCCAGGTTGTTGGCTGTGTTGCTCTGTCCCGTTCAGCCAACAACCGAACATTTTCTGTAATCGGCTTGAAGTTTGGAAATATTTTCAGTTTTTACTACAACCAGTGCTGCTGATAAACATTTATGTTATACTCAGAGAAATGTTCATTGGAAGTTTTGACCTTATATGTGCAAATGTCATAATGTAGTTATAAAATGTAACATGTAAATGTGACTAAGCAGGAATGAAAATAGGTTGTAGAAATCCACTTTTTTGCCAAAATTAATATAAAGATAGATTTGTAGCACCTGGGGGGTTAAATTCAAACTCTATAAACTACTAGGGTCCAAATACACAAATAAATGAACCCCTCAAGAATAATTTAGAAGTAACTGTAAACCTGTTGAACTTCATAGTTATGAATATGGATGTGTATTCAATAAATAGGTTCAAATCTTAGTAAATAGATAAATAATGGATAGGTTAATGTTCATAAATGGCACACAGGGTACAAAGGGTTAAAAATCATTGACCAGCAATGAAGATATGCTATTTTCTAAAAGAGGAGGAGGAGATGAGGAGAAAAAGGAGTTTGTGTAATGTGTTTGGTTTGGTTGAAATTGACATTTAAAATGTTCATCCTTTTTGTGTGAAAATGTATTAAAAATGTTGTTGACAAGTTTATACAAAATAGATAAAAAGAATTAATGCTGAAATATAAAACACAATAATGAATAAAAGTAGCACTTTTAGTTTTATTGTCAGTCATCTCATTTAAGTTTTGGTAACATTTAAGAACATCTGTATTTAATATCATTCAAGATGACTTTATTTGAGTAATTAAGTAATTATTTCTTGTTGATGGAAGGTTCATTTATTAATTAATGAACAATTTATTTATTTTTCTTATCAATGAACCACTTTTCAGTTTATATTTGCACAGATACTGTAATTTACTTTTACTTTTTCTTGTTGAAAGCCGGTGGGCAAAGTTTACAGACAAATGGGCGGTTATTTCCTTCCTCATCGACCTTTTCATAGAAGTCTTTTAAATGTTCATAATACGTGTTACTCTGACCGGCTGCTACTGTCTCGTCCATGCTGCCATTTTGTTTTGTCTTGTTCCGATGACGCATGAGATGCGACGCTGGTGGCTAGTGTGGTTGCCAAATTAAATGTTTTTCTGCTAAATATTAAGGGGCGGCTCTACGGTGTGTTTAGCCAAGTTTTCGCCTGGAACACTACAGAAATCTGGCAACCTATTGAACAAAGTTAAATAGATGGTGCATGCCGTTCATAGACACCAGAATGAACAAGTTCATAGTTCATTCATCAGGCAGTAATACAGTTTGTTCAGTTCACGTTCATCCAAAATATGAATGAGTTCATGAACTATCGTTCAATGAACGCGTTCAGGTACAACACTGGGCACTGCAGCATGATGGGAACAAAGTTTGGGTGAAATCTGACTCTAACACCTATTCTGACAGCAAAGTCATTATTAGGAGATTATGAATCAAACCGTTAGTCTACATTCAGCTCTGTGAAATAGATTGCTCAGGGCTCCTGAGCTCTTTTGCATTTAAATGATCTCTTGTGGCCTACTCAAACAGTCCGTTTTATTAATGCTTACCCAGACTAATAATGTAGAACGTCCTGTTAATTGTTGAAAATACTGGCTTCAGATCCCTATGTCACTCTTCCTTCCTATCTTAGCACTTTTGTGAATGAGATATATATATCTGTTGACTTGTGATTAAAGCCTGACACTGATGGCATGAATTCAGTCTGAACCATTGTGAAAAAGTTCAGTTCATGACAATCAAGAACCTTGTAGAGGATATTGGTTGTTTGATTATTCTATCAGACT
>JAPSES010000120.1:1583923-1600505 GCA_029822895.1 Maxillicosta whitleyi | reverse complement strand
CACAGTCACTGATATGTTGTCTTCCCTTTTCTGCAGCAGCAGGATGCACCTTTACATCTTCTCTGTTTACACTTATGTCCCATCCACTTTAATGCAGATATTTTGTATTTGTTTCCTCTGTGTTTGGATTTTTAATCCACTTGTAAACACCTCTTTAAGTTGTGAAGACAGATTTTGTGTGTATTAGTATGGAAACGAAAACTATGATGCCTCATCTGTTTTGCACATTTCTGTTCTTGCTTTGTGTGATGAACCTGCTTCTGAAACATCACATCCAAGTTTATAAATCAGTGTTTGACCTGCGTTAGATGTTTAAATGAAAGAAATGTTTAATTAGATTAATCACAGGGTTGATGTGGATTATTTCTGATTAATCACAATTAATTATTAATTTTTACTTGCTTTTCATTTTGTAGGAGCAAACAAACTCAAGAAAAAAGGGAATATGCACGCACGTAACATGTGCATATTCTGTGTAGGGCCATGCAACAGAGTATTCAGTCTCTGTTACAGTATCCCCACTTCTCCAGGTTCCACTACACCACTGACAAACTGGTGACTTTGGTGCTTGTGTCACAGCCATGAACCAGACAAACAGAGGGGAACCGACTTTTATGGTCAGTATGGTCAATATCATCTAATTGCCATATTAATGTTTCGGTGGTGGTCATTGGGGCTGTAGGTGCGCACTGGCACGAACTGGCATCTACGCCTCTGTCAGCCTGCCCCAGGCCGACGCTACTGCCCAACACTGTATATTTTATATATAATATATAATTTATGTTTTTCACAATCTATAGCATCTGCCAGCCACTATCAGTAAAAGCTAAACCCTGCCTCAATGTATGTCATTCATAATTAATTTGGTTAAGTTACTTATCTTTATACATGTTTTAAAACATAAATCAATATAGTCCACACTCTCAAAATATTCTACAAATGTTCGTCTCTAGAGTTAGAACAGAGTCTCTGGCTTCTAAATATGCTGCCCCTTCTTCCCAGAATAATTTAGTGAAGGAGCTGTCAGAGGTGGTTGCGCTGGAGGAATTTAAGTCCATTTTAAAACTGAGAGAAAACAATACTTTTGGTCAATGCAACTATTTCTAAAATTGAAATGGAATTATTTCTGAACTTGGGCTGAATGCCCTTCATTTTTTTTTTTTTATTGAATATTTATTTTCACTTATTTGTACTGTCTGAAAATTATTTGGACTGTCTTTATTTATTGTTGTTGTTTTGGCCAAGTCACTGTTGAAAAATAAATCTAATCTTATCATCTTTCATATGATGGGTTTGAAGTGCAATATAAACAGTGGATAAAGGAACTGTGTCTCACTGGTTTCTGTAGTTTTAAAGCCAGTGCTTTGGCTGTGACTATATTGGCTTTTTGGAGCTGGAAGTGAGCAGATTTTGGGATCAGAGGTCAGCTAATGCTATGTTCTAACTACTGACTTAGTAAAACCATAACAACATAATTTTAATGCCTTGTTATCGTAACCTTTTAACCACAACTATACTGGAGCAGTCTGTCAGAGAAAAAATAATTTTTAATAAACAGCAAGAAACTCCAAAAAGACTGATTCATATAGATGACATTTATTATAAAGACATTTATTAGAGAGTCTAAATGAAATGAATGAGACCAGAATGAGACCTAGAAAAATAGAAGAAGAGATAGATTCATTATTTTTAGAGACTAGTTCAGTATAAGTCTGTAATAGCTGTGGCTTTTTGGAGACACTCATCATTGGTTGTCTGTGGTAGTACAATTTAAAGACAGAATGCATTGACGAGGTTCTTACAGTGGATTTAAGAAACAGCCAAATTTGACTTGACTTTCATTGCTAATTTGTCTTCAAAATTGTAAAACCAGAGTATTGTTAGGAGCAAATGAGCAGTGAGGGCCCATCCATACTTTATATATGAGGCATGTATGATAAGATACACAATGACATATTCCAAAAATGCCACAAAACTGCCTTTTTCACAATCACATACCCTGTATTACAAAATGACAAATTGACTTAGAGTCATTCCTTCCATTTCTTCTGACCCGGTGGACACAGTTTCATTGCTTGTTGTTTATTGCTTCTGCACAGAATTCCCATTCCCATAATGCACTTCACGATAAAATTTCCAAAAAGGCCACAGTGATGTTTCCATTTGGTATATAAACAAACAGACTTCTTGTGATGGAGTCATCTTCAAAGTTATTCCCTGTGAGGGAAGTGATTTAGGTACATAATCACAGAAAGACTAATGAGTGATAATTAAGCTATAACTGGGGTTTTCTAAATCTGAAGAAAAATGAGTGATGAAAGTCACACGCTGCTTTAACAGGTTAATTAGTCAATAGTTGCTGTGTGAATGTGAGATTGAATAGTGATGTGATGAACCGGTGACATGTCCAGGGTGCACCCCGCCTTCGCCTGTTGGTAGCCTGGATAAGCTCCAGAACCCCACAAGCCTCCAGAGAACTGAGAGGTTTGGAAAATGGATGAACATCTGTGCACTCTTTTATTCAGCTGCTCTTTTTTTCTCTCACAATATTTCAATGAAGACAATGTCAGTTTTTACATCAAACACAGAAAACAATAGTTTACAGTCATAAACAACATTAATCTGTTTATCAAATATTGCTGTGAGTGTCACCAGAATGACAAGACCTAAAGTCATATCTTTTTTTATTCTCTTGTATGCAGATAGGAGTGTACAGGAAGTGATGGTGGCTGATTTTTTTTTATGTCTGAATGTTTTATCAGTGACAGTGACTATAAATAAAAACAAGTATCCTGGTTTCTTTCACAGCACATAGACAGTGTATATGATAAGCCATATGTAGAAAAAGATATATAGACTAATCTCAAAATGTGTCATTTTATATGTTTTGAGTTTTTTTTTTTTTTTTGTCAGCTATATTGATCATTTTGACAGTGTGAGTTTTTTACCTTCTAAATGACAATTCTGCAGATGAGTATAACTCACATTTATTTGCTCAATATTACATGTCAGCTCACACCTGGGCTTGAATGACAGTGCAGGGGAAAAGCCTAATGAGATGCACAAAATGCTGCAGGATGCTGTGCTTATGGTCGTGCACTGTAAAACTGTTTACTCCTCTCTGAGATGTGATTCTTGATATAAAGGAGTCACGCTTTATGTAAGGTGTTACTTTGTCCTACCTTGCCTGTCCTGCTTGAGATAAATTTACACGCTCACAGTGATTTCCACACTAAACGCTTTCTCGTCTCTTGTCAGGACGAATTTAGACAATGTTCCACTGGTATATTCATTTCTCTCTAATCGTCTTTCCTCACCTGTCCTTGTATTACCTGTCCCCTACCCATACCTCCCTCTCTCCTCATCTCTCTCGCTCCCCCTCGCTCTTTCGGCTGAGTGACTCGTTGAGATGGACGTAATGAGACAGGTCCATGCAGGGAGGGAGATGGAGGCAGCGCTATGAAGGAGTGCAGCCGTAAACAAGGTGAAAAATAATCAGGTGACGGTGGACTGCGGCTCTCTGAGGGCCCGCTGCAGCCACAGGCGCAGCAACAGCACAACCATGCAACCATACATCACATTCTCCTTAGAAATGACTTTTTTACCTTCAGTCAGCTCTTGTTAGCTCCCTCACAGTTCAGCTTTTTTTTGTTTATTTGTGTTTATGCCCATCTTGATTTACCACTGACTCGACTTATTACTTGTTTGCTCTCAACCAATTTGATTATTCCTATAAATCATTTCGTACATCGCAGACTGTGACCTTTCCAAGTGCAAGCTGTAGGTTCAACGTGCAAGATCTTTTCCTAGTTTTTTTCACTAGCTTTGCTTTAAAAACATGCAGAAAATTTAATTAGATGGATGAATAGATGGAGTTCAACAAATTCAATTAGAGCTCATTTTAATTATTTAGTCATTTGCTTTGCTGAAAATGTACAACTCGCGTGTTTCATGTTGTGATAGTGCTGCGCTTATTAAATGTTGCACTCTCAGTCTGAATTTGCTTTTTAAAATCTCTGCTTATCATTTGAATGCATTAACTTAAATATTACCCTCATGTCCAATAGCAAACTGGACAGAGCCTGCTGTTTGCTCAAGCAGTGCACCTTCTTTGCCATCTTTGTATTATTTATTTAACATGGATGTACTGTATGTCCACGCATGTATTCACAGAAGAGGCTTACTTCTCTCAGGAGAATCCCTGTTCTGTTCAGATTCACTTCAAGTTTCTTCAAAGAGCAGAGACTGTGACCACATCCACTATCTGTGCATAAAATCTAACAGCTGCATACGGTCCTCTTCCTTAATGATTCTGAACTAATTGTATTATCAGAAATTAAGCTAAACTACCTAAAACGCAACTGAGATGATAAAAATCTCACTCATGTGGCCTTGTAACAGTACAAGCTGAGAAATCCAATTTCAGCTGTGATGATATCAGCTCATAAATAGAAGTCCCAGTTTGTTCCAGACTGTAGTTCAGATCAGGCCACTTGATTTTATAGCGAGGTGTCCAGGCACAGCACTGAACTGCAGTGATGGACAACCTGCCCTTATGGCCCCCAAAGGCAATTAAAAGAGGCCAGTGGGCAGCCATTCAATGAGTAAAGCCACAGAAATGTTAAACTTCACGAATGTCTCCCAAAAGTGTTGTTCCCTGTGAACTCTGGTTGAGAGCTGTGTACAAAATGCAAGGAGAATTCGCCAATGAGCAGCAGCTTAGTGGATTTTAACTTCAGAATAAGTGCTCATTTAAATAATAGTATTTATTCAAGACAGCTGATTCCTAAAAAAAGATCCAAGTGGAGTTTTATGTAAGACTCAAGGGAAATAACATTTTGTATCTTAGCAGGAGCAAGCTGTCTGTTTTTCGACTTTCCAATTAAGACATCCACTAAAACTTACATGACTGATTTTTTTTTTCTTTTAACTATCTATTTATTTATTCTTACATGACACTGTCTGAGCCATGCAACAACATCTTGTTTAATACATGTTCTGACGGTACATTTATGGAATGACAATTAAGTAAGTCTAAGTGATTTTACATTTACTTACAGAAAATGCACAAACTATAATTCCAAAGTAAATATGCCCATGTATGCTAGTCCAATAGTGTCCCATAGATAGTGTCATCTTCTTGTTTTAATGCAAATACGATGTAAAACCGAAATAAGAAGTCATGGTCATTCACACTAATCAGCAGAAGTCATTAGTCGACAGATGCCTGTCATAATGTTGCTGTGTCTGTATTAAATGTGGTTCTTAATTATTGTGTGTCAGATATTTTGTTTTTTTTCCTTCTTGTGGGTGTGAGCAAGTTCTTTTGATGAATAAACTAATGGAAATGGAATTGTGTGATGATGACAGTTGCTACAGATTAAAAGCTTTATGTGTTTAATCCAAAACAAATGTGTACAAGCATTTTTGTTAAGTGTAATGAGGTGGAGATGTTTTTTTTTTTCCCTGTAAATAGCTGGATTACCATTACCCTTGGAAATACATAAAATTGCACACACACAAAAAAAAATTGGTAATGGAAAAACCAAAACATAACCATAACCGTAAGATTGCAAACAAATTTTTACAATCTCGTGAGGTGTTTTTTTTTTTTTAGATGTTTCAATGTAGTATAGCACAAAAGTGTAATAAAAACACATTTTGTACATTTTCACACATCTGTGCACAGTGGTTTTGCTCAGGCCAAACCTTTGACCTATGACCCTGTACTCAGAGCAGGTGGTTCTAGTTTGTTCAGGCCAATAGACACTGGTTTTAGTGAAGAAACTGCTTCCACAGGGCAGGACAAGTCTGGTGTCACCAGAGGTTCAATAACATCACACAGTTCCTTAATCCTTAAGGACCCACTGTTGACCAAAGGTATCTACTGCTGTAAAATGTTTAATAACTGTTGATCCACTAATCCTATCAATACATGTAAATAATTGGAAAAATTTGTAAAATACAGGGTTTTTTTTTTTCATCTTTTCATGGTTATCAGATATGACCCACTCAGAGGCTCCATAGTTACCATGGAAACACTGTCAACTTCTACAACATTGATTCACCAGTAAAACCCATGGAGTTGGATGGACACACTGGGTTTATGTTCAGTCAATGATAGATTTTACTAAAAAAGTCCCTTTTTCTTCAATCTTCTATGTTTCTGACATGACCCTTAATTTTACTTTGAGCGTTTATGAACATCAGTAAGTTAAATATAAAGAAAAACACTTGATTTATGCTGAAAAATGCAAAATTCAGAGGATAATATTATAATAAATGGTGATAAATCAATTAAGAAAGGTTAAATAGAGAGAAAATAAAATAATTTGGGAACTGACACAAAAAGAGTGCTAGGTCTTTATGGGTCATAATGAAATTCTGGATCCACAACTCATTGGTGAATTCCTGATGTACAATTCTCTGCCAGAAATCCATTCTGCGTGGCCGCTGCCATAAATAAAGACTTTTCTTTGGGATGATTATATGTTCCCTTCTTTAGTTTCAGACAGTCATTGGAGTAGCAGTACATGAACAGACACTACAGTGCCAACACCTCGGAGGTTTGGCATCAAACTCGGTGCCTGCAGCTTCCTTAATCTAGCCTTCTAATCTGCAAGAAGTATACAGTATTTATGAGAATTGCAACAGGACTTTACTAGTATTGTGCATCAGAAGCCAAACACTCTTCAGTGAAAAGATACTACGCATAGCAATTGTATTTTGTCAAAATTGTAGAAATATTGCTCTTATTTTGCAGAAAACTGTAATGGAAACACAGCAAGTGAGTGAGTGTAGGGCCTTGTTCAGATCTTGCAGTAACATCCATCTTGGCCAATTTGATCCCATGCAGACAGCTCTAATGCAGGCTCTGATCACACACATCCAATCACTCAGGACACATTCACAGGTGGTCTGGAAGTTTTCCATTCTTCTAAGTCTGGATGGGTATGTGTCCTCAGATGTCTTGAATGAATTACTGCTTATTCTACTGACATGCTCTTGTCAAGTGCATCATATTAATGTTCTAATTAGTGTTCTAAAGACATGTGTATTTTTGGTAATACTCAGAAAAAATGTCTTAAAAGTGCATCACAGGTGTAGCGCTGCCACAGAAAAATGAACAATGCTGTTATTTTCTTTCTCCTTTCTGAAGATTTAATCATTGCCAGAGCGTGTAATATGCAAGCGAGCCAATGAAAAGAAATAGAATGGGCAAATTTTTAAGGTGTATTGATTGATTTATGGAGTCAGCACACGCAAATGAATAATAGGCAGAAAATACTCCACCTTAAAATCCTCCGGTCACCTTCAAGCATCACAGTGAATTAAATTTGCAAAGAAACATTACAAAGCTAATGAGCTGAACTTAAACTTGAACATTCTGTTGTTTGTTTTAGGCTGTAGATGAGCTGGTTTATTTGCATATCGAGTAGAGACATCAGATCAGACACGACATGATTGCTCAAGACTTATCTGGCAATGCTTTCTTACACCAGATGTGAAGTGTTGTACTTACAGCTGGGCACTTTTATTCAGATCTATCAGGATGAGTGTTAGTCCAGGGCCTGTTTTAAAGCAAATCACGTTATCATGACATGACCTTCAGTCATCCCACTTTTCCCTTAGTTAGACAGAGTTCCAGTTCTGTCTCTATGGTGCATTTGAAGTCTTACAAAGTGCCTTTTAATGAAGTCTGTACGTTGATGTATTAGCTGTAGTTTAGTGTTTTAGCGAATCTTGGCACATTTACATTGATTTTGAAAATGTCACATTTGATTGATGTGCACTGGCCCCTATAAATAAACAAAGCACAACATATCACACAGGCTTGCATTTCAATGTGTAAGGCCTCTGATAAACTGAAAGCTGGGTTTGTGTTGCATGGCACTGACTCGCCTTTCAGTGCCATGTGAGAACTATTAGAGATGAAAGCTTTAAAATGAAATATTTTATGTTGTGCATCCATTGTGACAAATTTTCCTTGGAGGTGACTCCTAGAGGACTGACTCTGTTGCATTTTTTCATTTTACTGCATTTTCTGCAGTGTTATTAGATATACAGTAAGCATCTGGTCTCAGTTTCATTCCTGTAAAAAGGAAATTGAGTAATGTGGTTGGCTTTGATCTTTACCACAGTGCTGAACAACACTCCAGCGTAAACAATAAAGGTAAGACCGGCCAATCGCATCGTTTGCCTCGTCTCGCTGCTACAAAGCTGTTTTTCCCCAACTTGTGCTATAATCAAGGTTGCAGAGGCTGGATCGATGTGGTCATCCAGTTCTGCTGTAAACCATTTATTAAAACATCAAATACTCCACCCCAGTGGATGTGTGCCCAGTGATTACCTTTGCAAATCAATTAAGCCACCAAGTAATTGATTGGATATGAGTCCATGGTTCCAGGATTTAGTTTTTTTTGGAGCAAGTGAAGGTCAACACGTTTGTACCAGCTTTTCTTTGGATTTCTTTCTTTCTATTGAGGGAAGTAGAGTGCAAACATGAAGGGCTGGATCAATAGTTTAGGGATTGGATCTATGTTTTGGGGTCTTTGTGTGTAAGGGAATAGATTGTAAGGCTGTAATCAATCAGTAAACCTGTATCACACTTTGGCTTGAGCTTGATATTTCTGACTATTACAGTAATGCAGTACCTTTTATCACTAAAGTGAAATGTTTATTCATTGAGACACTGAATAAAAAAAATGTAAAAATGCAAATATTACCATGCATCACTATTTGCCAATGTGTTTGACTAAGCAGTAATGCTTATGTACAGAGTCAATTTCAAGCTTTATGAGATTTAGTGATTCATGCAGGAGGCTGCATCTTACAAATGCTGATGGGAGTTTGTGGTCAGTGGCGTCTCTCAAGCTGGGAACAAATTAAGGCAAATGGTCAGTGGTTTTCTTTTGTCTGGTAATGTCCAAATTGGAAAATAAAAAGCAATAGAGATTACAAACAACCTGTTGTAGAAGTGCTGAATTCCCTGCAGCATAAAGATGTGAACGTCAATGCAATTAAAGCCAATTCATCCTCATAGTGCGTCATGAGTTTCATTAAAACAGGTACCAGTCAGAGCTCTGGTGAACTGGGCTCCGCATAAGTGGCTGTATCCTCTGAGGCCTTTGCCATTATACTAGAAGAGGCAGGTTTTCCAAGAAGGCAATTATTCATTAAATTAGTGTGGAAACAAGGTTCTGGTGGTTGTGTACTGATGAATTACAGTGGCCAGTAATTTGCACGGTAATTAAAGATTTGAGCTCCTTGCTGCGCAGTGAGCATAAATCACATTTGCAAAGATGTCGGGCTGAATCTGTGAAGCACTCCACCTCATTACAGCCAAACTATGTGAGTTATAATGTGTGTGAACTTAAACCTTTATCAGGAAGACTTTTCTACCACCCGCTAAGATTTACTGCAGCGTTATTTCACCAGCAATGCAACAGCAACAAACTGACCTTTTTATCCACTAATAACCTGCTGGGTTGAAACCATCATTACTTAAAGCAGATACTAAAGACCAATGTCAAATTGATGCTTCGAAATTTGTCAGAATAAGGGCTCTATAGTTGAACAAACATACATTAGTGTCTCCAACTATGTCTTAATAATTCTGTTGGTGCTGTTTGTGCACATATTAGGATGATTTTTTTCCTCCTGTGACTGTCACGCACTGGTCTAGATAACACATTAATTCTCACTTCCTCTCAGTGAACAACTGTTAATATGTGTATGCCAGGATAACTTGGCAAAAAATAAAATTCATAAGGAACACAATAAGCATGCTTAGTCATAATTTAGTTGGGTTAAATTTTCAGAAAGTATCATCACTAATTAGAGTCATTTTTAAATAGGAGAGCAGACATTACATTAGTACACTGGGTCATTTTAGCCACTTTTACACAGAGATCACGGAAAAAAGGTGAGATGGTAATCCCACCTTCTTTCCACCATTGACTGATTTCCACAGCTAAGACAGAGGTGAGACAGGTGGGATTTTTATACAGGGGACTGCGCTCCAGAATCAAAGGGGCGGTGATGCAGTGCAGTGTATAGTGTGACGTATAACTTGCGTGTCAGAAATACCCTGAGCATGTTGCTAATCTCTTCAGAGTCTTTCACTATCCCACAAAAGTTAGTATGGATAGAGTCTTCTGCCCGAAGTGACAACAGCCATGACAGAGGCGGGACCAAAAGATCTCAGTATTTTGTTCACACACATGTCCTTCCAGAATAAAACTGAAATATTCATGTAACAGAAGGCTTCAGATTTACTCAGTCTTTCCATTTATAAGTCCAATACAAAAAAAAACTACTTTTTTTCCATCTGTCTGACAAAAAAAGGAAATCTTTTTTTCCCCCCATTTATTAGTTTACAGCACATATGGACAAAAACACTTCGGCTGTCTGTTTGTGTTGCCATCACATACAGAGAGCTGGTTGTTTCACATGGCACTGTGGTGTGGAGTGGCGTGTACTGAATTGAATATTATATCATGTCAGCAAAAAGTGGATCATTAGAAAAATCCCATCACACTGAAATAAAACTGCGACATGCAAATACCGTAAACAAAACAGTGCCCCAAGCACATATTTGTGAGTAAGCATGGGGATAAGTTTGCATATGAATATACTCTGTGTCGCAGGGCTGAAATAAAGCTGATGATTGAGTGGAAATCTCAAGATATACCTTCTTAGCTTGGCTTTTAATCATGGAAACGTTTTATTTATTACTTAGCTTTATCAAGCCATAATTATTTATTTATTTTTTCTGTTTCAATGGCATGTATTTCATACGTTTTAAGTGTGCCAACATGTGCTGTATTTTGTATTGGTCTTCAGTGAAGCACATTGGGCTGCATTTTGCAAGACACTATTTTTGTACATGGAGACAGACCGTTCTATTTGACTCTGATTCGTGGTGACTCCATGCACAGCACCCTATTCATTAATTTAATAATTTGCTGCACAATAAAAAGATGACTCTTGTGCTGAAGCTGGAGCAAAGACTTCATCTTGAAATTATGTCCACTGCTCAAACAGAACATACTTGAACCACTGAAGAGTGATGTGTGAATAGTGAAGTTGACAGTGAAAAGGAGATGTGCAGATCCTGTCCAACATTCCCTTCTTAATGAACTTACATCCTGTGAGATTTGCTTTGGGTTTTTTTTTTTTCCTACACCGACAAAGTTAATTTCCACAGTCTTTGTCAAACAGCATTTTCAGCGCTTGCCATTGTTTAATTAAGAGGAGGTGTGCAATACAAGAGCATGCATACTCGGGCAGGATGAAGGAACTCCTCCTGTGGGACTTCATTCGGTTTGAGAGACTCGCGTGGGTGGAAGAGAGGAGATACGCTTGCCAGAGAAACGTACAGTACTCC
Source organism: Maxillicosta whitleyi (assembly GCA_029822895.1). Classification (NCBI taxonomy): domain Eukaryota; kingdom Metazoa; phylum Chordata; class Actinopteri; order Perciformes; family Neosebastidae; genus Maxillicosta; species Maxillicosta whitleyi. Next base: position 1,589,116 of record JAPSES010000120.1, on the reverse strand, counting down.
ACCAACACACTAAACGCCCGAGGGAGTTAAGGCAAAGAATTCCTCCTGGATTTTCTCTTTCAGTCTCTTACACTCCCGCTTTCTTGCTCCTTCTTCTCTCTCTCTCCTTCTCATTTGGTTGTGGTAATTCATCATGGAATATCAAAACCATTCAAAGCTCAAGCCCAGAAATGAAGGCTTCGCAGGCTGTGAATAATTGGTTTCTATGAGGTGCCAACGTCCCTATTGAACCTTCTTGACTTCGTGTTCCTCGCGGTGGCAGTACGTACGATAAAGAGACAAGAAAACCCCAGAGACATGGAGATCAGGACGACTGTGCGTGGACCAAGAGGCATGAGTGCAACCAGAACATTCAAGGAAACTACAAGATTATGATTTGCCTTCTTCCTTTTCATCTATTTCATAGCCAAGCATTCACATAGCATTCCTTCTGACACGCACATGCGGTCTGTAAAATAAACTATCTTGTGAGTCATTGTTGACCTTGAACATGCATTCATTGTGCAAGATGTTATGACAGCACGTCAACAAACTGATAGCTTACATTTCCAAAAAACACGTCATTTTTTCACCTGACTAATCTATGTTATAAAAGCCAAGTGGCCAAATTTCACACAAAATCTGGACTGAGCTGACTGCTGTAGTTTAACTTATTTATGTATTTTTTGGTCAAAGAATAGACTCGCAAAAATTGCAAGTTGATAGGATGACTAGTTTGGAAGATATTAGTAATTTCAAAATCCAAGAGCCTTACAATGACGTTGATATACCGTTGATCTACTGGACAAATGCAGCACAAATGCATGAATACACAACAGCATACTAACTAGCACATCTAGAACCAGTGGGGATCCACTAGTGAAGTAAAACACTCAGTCATGAGAGAATATCTGGTTCTTTGCTAAATACTTCATTATAGTTAGATTTATCTGCTGTGAGCAGAAACAAGGTTCATAAGAACACTGAGAATCAAAGGAACAGATTGGATTCATAAAGCTAAAACCTTGAACTAGCAGACATTGAAACGACTGAGAGGAACTAGAGGATTCATCCATTATATACATACAAATATTAATTATCACAGCTAAAAGTATTCTCGAGAAAAGCACAGAAACAAATGAGCCCAGAGGAAAGCCACTGAAGTCTGCTTTGAAGCGTCCGTCTACTGTTTTATAATACACTATTGATGTGATTTGACTTTGAATCACAATAGAGACTTTGTCTGAGCTGAGAGCTTCTGTGACTTTCAGAGCCCCAGCAGCTCCGATCTCCATCTGTGACTTTTTCCAGACAGTTCCAGTTGCCTGGTGCGATCACACAAGATCATACACGCCAACAGATCCAACAGTCAGTCAGTAACAGGCTGAGGAGGAGAGGACCAAGCATGCCCTCTGGTTTGAACTGAGAGTGCTGCAGAGATGAGCGAAGATCTCAATTTACTGCAGACAGTGTCTTCCAGCCTTTGCGAGCCAGAGGAGCTGACCATTAGTTTATTTTTTTAGTAAAGGTCCGGGACATTCAGGTCTTCAACACCATCAGTAGACCTGCTGAACTGGTCATTGACAGATTTAAATAACAAAGAGGTTCTGATTGTTTTGCATCATGACCATTCAATTATCTGGAAGGCTATCTGTATTCATTACATCAATCACTGAGCTCCTTCTGTGTGTTTTCCTCTTACTTCCAGATTTTTCTCCATTTAATAAGAGAAGAACCTTTCATTTGTAAGTATCTTATACATGTGTTCATACAACACACACTGAAATCGACCCTCTACCTTTAACCCATCAAGTGACTTGCTCAAGGGCACATCCATTTCTGTAATGTTTCAGGACACACAAGGCACTTCTTCAACCTTCTAGACCAGGGGTGAGCAGTTACTTTTCCGATGGGGCCACATGAGAAACTTTAACAGTTGTTAAGGGCCGAATCAATACACTTGCAGCTCTGCTCAAAATATTGCTCTCTATATACTTTAACATAAAGACAGTAAATGCATCAATTCAATTATATGTGAAAATGCAGAGCACAGAACACAACTATTTAATGAATACTCACAAAAACACGTTGGAAAATGTGCAAAACAGCTCCACTTCAACTTTACATGAAAAACTATAAATGCATCCATCTTGGTTCGTTTGCATATCTCAGTTTTTTTTTTTTTCTTTACCTCTGACTTCAGTAAAGAAATACTTAGGTGCCTTATGCTAAATACGGAAAGTATGTGAGGAAAAAAATGTTAATTTAGGAGAATCTTCAAAATAAAAGCAGTGGTGTTGTCTTTGGTTGCATCTATTACAATGATACAGTCAGCCAAAATAAAGTAAACAAATAACAGGAAAAGAAAAACTTATGTTAATATTTTAATACCAAATTTATTCAGACATCACAAGATTAATACACATTACTTTTGGCCTCTACAGTTACCAGAGGCTGACTCTTATTTGCATTGACTTTTAATTTGCCAGTGGCCTCATGTGGGCCAGTAAGGGTCAGCTATTGGGCATGTGGCCGGTGAGCCATATAATGCCCAGGTTTGTTTTAAACCATGGCTGTCCTGTAAAAGACAGTCATTTTGCATCTCAGTACAGTATATTGTATCTTCATATAATTTCTCGTTAACCAAAGAAAAATTACAATGCACTGCACAACGTACCCTATTACAGAGAAACCAAATATGCCAAATCATCATCACATTGTTCCTTCATTGGTCCTTCTGTAAAATTTTGCCAATACACATTTTACTTGACTAGATTTATTTTTAATTAGAATAAATGCTACTGAAAGGCCACGATGGACCGTAAATCTAGAAAATGCCATAAATTAAGGAAACTGCACTTTTTTCTCCAGATAAAATTAACATTCTTAAACATGTAAGATTGAAACTTCATTATGCGTACTTATTATTTGCTTATGTGTGATGTTACTCTTCAAATAAGTAAAGCAGTCTTGTTCCTCTGCAGGGACAAAAAGGCAAACCATTGTCTTAGTTTCTTATTGGCTAAATATCATGTCCCTGAAACCCAGCTTTTTTACTCTCTGCAGAGTAAAAAAAATTAAATAAAGTAAGACAGGAAAGAAAGCAGTTTGTATTTAGCAACTTTTCCGTCAGATTTCACATTTGCTTTAGTTTCTGTTAAGTATCGAATGTCAAAAATCAAACACCAACTGCACGGAAAGGTTTTTTTTTTTTATTTTCTCCAGTTATAAATGAAACCTAATATCGCTCATCCATCCATCCAGCATTTCAAGGTCAGCTGGACCCATTCACTTCTCTTCAACTTCTAATTTTACCTCCAATTGATCAAAAGGGGGATCGTTAAAAAAAATAAATAAAAAAGCAACGCTGGCACAGGCATAGATGTTTTATATATACTCAGCTGTCTGAACATACAGTAGTTTCTGCAGAGAAGAGCAGCTGAGGTGTTTGAGTTCAGTTTGACCATATAAATGGTACAACATTATGCATCAAGCTTTGCTTTTAATATGGAGATGCTGAACCTTGAGGATCATTTTTGGACACTTAAGTACTAATCGGGATGGGATAAGAAATGCCAATCTGTGTTAAAATTCCATTATCAGTAAAACTACGTGTGGGGGGTAAATCCATTCACATGTCATGTCGTCATGTGCATATGACGTTGCTTCCTTAATATCGACCAGATGATTAAGCTACAAATTTCTTTTATTAACCACATATCCCTGCCACATCACTTAGCTTACCTAAAGCAATCAGAAGTCCTGTGCCTCCAACAAGTGCTCTCGACCTTCTTTTGCTTCTGAATCATGTTTGTTGAATGCCAATTCTGACCTTCCACTGTGTTGTACTGGTTCGACTTGACTCAACTCATCTTACCAGGTACTATTCCTGGATTCCATTTCAGGATATTACTGACTTTAGAGTACCTAGATGTCATAGCAACGCTGTGCATAACTTCTGTGAAGTCTGCTCTGAGAGTTACTGATCATTGTGTGTTACCTCGTCAAGCTCACACAGACTCTTTTCATTGGCCACCAAGGACAGAAATCTCTGAACCTCCTTGACTGGCCATGGTGTCATATTGCAGCTGTCATCATTCATTAGCCCGGTGTTTCCCAACCTTTTTTGCGCCATGGCACATATTTGACATTAGAAAAATCCCAAGGAACACCACCAAACAGAAATGTCACAAAAAGTAGATTTATTGAAATATAATGCAAATTTAGTCTCACTTTACCTTGTGAAACCTGTGCCTGTTTAGTTGAACACAAAGCTAATATTCTTCCTCATCAGCTCTGAGTGTCTCTATTTTACGTGTGTGTGTGTGTGTGGGGGGGGGGGGGGCCTCAGGCGTGCACAGGTGACATTTTTGCAGGGTGTTTGGAACAAGAAAACTCAGAGGGGTGCGCCAGCAATCCCTCAGACTGACCCCCCCACCCCAGATTGAGGTCTGCTGTATAATAAAATGAGCTGTGGGCTTACAGAATCAGGTGAAATTGGGTCTTTTTCCGCGGCACACCTGATAACTTCTCACAGCACACTAATGTGCACACCGGTTGGGAAACTGCAACTACTGGTATATTTACTGTAAACTTGTTTTTGCTTTTAATGGTGTGTCACACATTGATAACTTAATGGCTCAGATACATTTCTCTGACTAGTGTTTGCATGTGACATTTTAGTATCTCTTCACCTGTTTTGGAACCTCTGTCTTGCAAATACTAAAAAAGTAGGACCAGGTACTAGATTCTAGGTTCTTTTACATAATGGAAAGGCAACAAGGCAGAGTCAAGCTGGTACTACATGGTTGAAAAGCAGCATTTCAAACACCTACCACAAAACTGAGTGCATCTTCAATAACCTCCACATAAAACAAAAACAAAAAACATTTATAACAGGATATGACGGAATATCTACACACACACACACACACACACACAAATTAACTACCCACAAAATTGGCATTACCTGGGGTCATTTTCCCGGACCCTTTTACAGAAGGTAAAGTCACGGTGATCTTTCCTGACATTGACCCCGTTCATACTAGGATTTTCAAAATCCAGATAAAATTTAGCCTAGTGTGAACGCAAATTATCCAGATTTTCAGGGGTTTAAATCGGATTTTCAAAAACCAGGTTTAAGGGTTCTTGAGGGGTTCTTTGGCCGAAAAACCTAGTCTGAACGCTAAGGGATCATTAATCCGGATATTTACG
>JAPSES010000120.1:1560101-1574502 GCA_029822895.1 Maxillicosta whitleyi | reverse complement strand
AGGGCGATGTGTAACCATTAGTGACAAACTCTAGGTGTAAAATAGAGCCCTGCGGCTGTGGTTTATAAGCACTTTACACAGGTTACACAGACAGGTTTCATTTTGAATTTACTACCTTATGTGTCACTTTAAGCTTCAAACTAGTGTGTTTTTTAGACTTCCTGCTAAGACCGCCCCCTGGAGGCTGTTAGCCTATAAAAAAAATCTATAGATTAGCCATGTTGTATTATAGATAGCAGAATTCAAAACATGGGGGGAAAAGTAGTGTCTTATAATCTGGAAAATACGATATGTGAACATTTTGGGTAAACCAAGAGGTACCAACTGCTCAAGAAGCACAATGGTGTTCATTTTAACCTCTAAAGACCCAATGCTACTTTTGTGGCAGTTCCCCCATTTTTTTTTTCTTTCTATTTAACCTTTATCACCTTTTATTGTAATATTATTCTCTATTATTCTTTTTTTCAATTAAGGCCAGGCATTTTTCCAAATTTAGTTTAATGTTCATGTTGATGTTCATAAAAGTCCAGGTTAAAGTTAATTGTCATAATATCACAAAGGAAGGAAAATGAAGAGCGACTTTTTCAACAAAATCTATCATTAATTGAACCCTGTGTGTCCATCCACTGTCAGTGATTCAACTCCATGCGTTTTGCTGTTGAATCAATACTGTAGAAGATGATGATGTTTCCATGGTAACTATGGAGCCTGTGAATATCCAAATGGCTCATATCTGTTGACCATGAAAAGATGATTAACTGTACTTTACACCAATTGTTTACATATATTGATAATGTTATTGGATCAATGGGTATTAAATTGTTCACAGCAGTAGATGGTTTTGGTCAATAGTGGCTGATTATGGGTTAAAATTAAATTTGTTTGTGTTATGTAACATGCATTACATAGGAATCTACTTTATTTTAGTTTTGAATAGAAGCATTGCAGTTTGTTGAGTTCCTCATGTACTGTATATTAAAAATTATAAAATAAAAAAACCCAAACAAACCATAATTTAAGGAAATATTTTGACCAATTTGTCACTTTACTTTTTTCACAAGACACAGTGATTCACTGGCCCACACTGTAAGTTCACCCACTGTGATAAATGCCTTCTTTTCTGGAAGGCACTTAACACTCCATTTTCCTGGTTCGAGGTCTTTAAACCTTGTGTTAAATCCATTAATGTCACTAGAATGGGAATGACAACAAATTGAACTCACACATCATAAAAAGAGTTGAAAACATACGTTTTTGCAGAAATATTCAGAACTGTGTTTTTACTCCTGTAAAATCACCTGTAAACAGATGAATTGTCCTTGTCTGACATGTTGCACCAGTATTTTTCTGCAGTGCCTTAGACACTGCCTTTTGTGTTTTCTGCAATTTCTCATTATTAGCAGCCACCGTATGACCTCCTGCCCACTTTAACCCATAAAGACCCAAACAGCAACTGGCAACCAAAACCAACAGCTGATTTAAACTGTTTTATATCTGTTGATCCACTAATCCTATCAATACATGTAAATAATTGGCATAAAATGCAGTTTATCATCAAAACTGACCCATTTGGATGCTCAGAAGTTCCATAGTGAACATGGAAACACTGTCATCCTCGACAACATTGATTCACCAATAAAACCCTTGGAGTTGGATCAGTGACAGTGGATGGAAATGCATTGTTTACGTTCAATTAATGACAGATTTTACTTTTGATATAAGAACCTTTGGATTTAGTCTGAGTTTTAATGAACATCTACTTGATCAGTGAATTAAATATAGGAAAATAGATCATTTAAACTGAATAAAACTGCAACTAAAGAGAATAATATTACAATAAATCGTGATAAATCACTTAAGAATCGTTAAATATAGAGAAAAATTCATCTGTGAACTACCACAAAAGTATCACTGGGTCTTTATGGGTTAAATGGAAGAGAGGGAATGAGAGATATATTCAACACATACCCTTTAAAACCTTATCTGTTATTATGAAAGTTCAGTGAACACATGTTTTGCTACATAGATTTACATGTCAATAATTGAACTCTGTGTTGTTTACAGTTGTTTTAGTCATCATTCACTATTTCTTTTGTAGTAGAATTTCTGTGTGGAAAGTATAGTATATTGTATATAAGTATATTGAGAGACTTTCAGTTAATACTTTGTCTAGAACTGAGTTCATGGAATGTTCCCAGAGACAGGTTCACATGGAAGAAAGGAAAACAACTAACATCTTTGGTGGGAAAGTGAACAGAGTCTGAGTGTCCAGTGACGTGGTATAATGATGTGTGAAGGTGGTATAAAGATCTGTTTGGAATAAACAACGGAGGAATTGAACCCTGACATGATCCCGTGTACGAGGCATAATTTATTACAACACTTTCTCATTGCCTGCGTGTCCTTTTGGGTGAAGGTAGGTTCCTTTGACAGAAACTCTTGCAGTAAAAATTAGAACAGTCAACATCATGACTAAGAATAGACTCCAAAATTACCAGCTGAATCAACACCTCCTTGTCTCCACAAAAGCCCGGGCTGCTAGAAGCCTGGATATTTATAAGGTTAGCAAACTGTAGGTGTATTTCCTGTGTGATATAAGCTATGTGAAGTGCCCTGTATCAGTGAAAGGCGTATAATTATTGAGGTGCCTTAAATGAAAATGTAAACATTTATGGTGCTTTACAAATGTATTAAATCACCTATCATGAAAACAAGAAAAGACGAATAACTTAAATCGTTAATAAAATGACCAATTGGAAAAACAAAATAGTCTTTGTTGACAAATAATAACCAAAAATATACATATTTAGTGCGTCCACTTTTGGTGCAGATAACAGTTTACATTCTTGCTGCCATTGTTTTAATGTAGTTTTACACAGGAATGAAAGATAATAACTGGAATTGTGCAACTTCATAAAAATAGTCATTTGCAGCTGCATTTCCTTTTGCATTTTTGGAAAACATTAAACTGAAAAATGTATGGATAGCAATAATAGTTATATTTTACTATTAAAGATATTGGTTTGTTTAAAAGATCCTGTTGGATTAGCCATTAGAGAAACATAAAAAGATATTTAGGTAAACAGACATACTGTTAAATTATGGCAGCAGTGGAAAATACCTTATACTGGGTGGTGGTGGGATAATACATTTGTTAAACACTGTGATCTGTGGTTACTAAAATATGTCAAAGGTTACATTTGTATTTGTGAGACTCTGAAGTAAACTGTTACCAGAGTGGGAGCAGCGTTTTACTATAGAGTTGTGGTGTTGTGTCTGCTGTCAAACAGCCAAAACCAGTCAATATATAGGCTACACAATATGCTCATCAGGGATTTGAGGCCCTCTCCTGTTTCTGCATTTTTTTGTACTGCTCCAGCAAGTGTGGCTTAAAATGAGATTCTATGCAATCAGAGTATTAGCACATACCTCAGTGTAGTAGCATTTAATGAGTCAATCAGAGCTGCAGAGTGGAACATAATTATGATAAACTGCAGTGTTCTTCCTTGGTCAGACTGAGGGCAGGCTGATGCTGTGGTGAATTAGCACAGAGTCTAGTGTTACGAAGTGGCATGGAAAGTCAAACACCAGCCTGCTTCAGTGTGTCCCATGGGACCTGACAGCAGAAAAATATGAATGGCAACTACAGATAAGATCTGTGTTTATTTAACCCATAAAAACCCAAAACAGCCACTGGTGACCAGAATCATCTACTGTTTAATGGTTAATACCTGTTGATCCACTAATCCTATCAATACATAATTGGAGTAAAATGCACTTTGACATCTTTCCGTGGTCATCGGATATGACCCATTTGAACGTTCAGAGGCTCTGTAGTTACCATCGAAACACTGTCATCTTCTACAGCATTGATTCACCAGTAGAACCCATGAAGTTGGATCAATGACAGTGGATGGAGACATTGGGTTTATGTTTATTTAATCAAGATTTGGCTCTTTAATTTATGTTACCCCTTGTTAGAAAGTGTAGATTCTCCATAATTGAGTTGCTAAGTTTCTTGCACAATATTTTACAGCTTAGTAATTTAGTTGAAAAACCTGTTTTAGCTAAATGTAACCTGATATATTTCAATTTATGTTTTACCAGCATACAAAAAAAATCTTACATTTTCTTAAACTAGAGGTTATTACTTTCATTTTGATCTTGCAGGTTCTTCAGTTATAAACTTTGGAACTTGGTAAAGAAGTATATATCTGATTACATTTTTGGGGAAAGTAGGTGAAAGTTCAAATTTATTCATTATTTTATTTATCATTATTAATTTGTGAATTTTTAAACTTTTTTCCCATTTACTTCTAATGGGTGAAATTTCAAAACTATTGGTTCATTTCACATCAAATTTATTTTATAGTTCTCCAATGACCAAAAATACTGTAGATGCGGATACATTTTGGGGAAAGTAGGTCAAAGTTCAAATTTATTTATTATTTTACTTTTTAATTTTTAATGAATTTTATGATTGATCAATGATCAATCTGATTTTATAATAGGCAAAATTGCACATGTTTATAAAACCATCAATTTTGTTTCAATTTACTTCACACTTGGCAAATAGAGGCAACATCACACACAGAGATATAATGACCTCAGCTGAATAGATGCCAAAATAAACAAAAATTCGGGTGAGGGGTGGGGTCTGTTGTGCCTGGCACCTCTTGTTCTCTTTGTGCTTTCAGTCTTCTGTACAGCACTTAGGTCCACTGTGGTTGTTTTAATGTGCTTTATAAATAAAATTGGATTAGATAAGTGAAAATTAACACAGATTAGGTATAAAACATCATATGAATAAATGGTGGCATAATAACAACAGGATGAAAAGATTGCTTATCTCTCACCAGTGACTGCTTGTTAACTAATTACTTTGGATGCACTGACGATAAAGATCACTTTGACCTTCAGTCTGTTCTGTTCAATTATTTCTGAAGGTTCACAGTAGAAATATTATAAATTGCTCCTTAAACAGACAAGCTTTTAGTTACACAATCATAGTTTATTACTCATTTCATCACTTACACAGACAAGGGACGTGTCAGCGATACCTACTGAAAGGTGAACAGTAAACCATATGGGTTGATTGGGAGTGTTGTCATATCGAGCAGGCGACCAGATGCTGTGTTTATTTTACACTTCGGTTGTCTAGATGCTCAGATCTGAACTCCAGAGAGATGTGATACAAAAACAAAATCTGGCAGAAGCGGACAGAGTGATTTTCAGAGGAGAGAGAAACCAGGATTAAATCCAGTTTTTTTTTTTTTTTTTTTTTTGTCTGTTAATGGATGGTTGGTTTGATCAGTTTGTACCATTTACAGTACTGGCAGGACACTGTATCTGTGCTCATACTAAAAATGATCCTCTACTTCTAATGGATGTATACAAGCAAAATGCAAATGAGCTTAGATTTCAGTAGAAACGCGCTGTTAATATGTTCTCAAAAAATGGGTTTGTGAAAAACACTTGCTTTTCCATTTACAGTTTATTTCTGAATAAAGTCTGGGGAGACAGGAGGTTTTTTTTTTTTTTTTTAACTCAATAATCTCCAGAGTGGCAAATATATTTCTGGCCTGATGCCGATTTTTCTTTTCCTTTTGCTGCTATTGTAAAATCCACACATTGGTGTTTCAATGTGGTTGTGCATTTCCCTGAAAATCACCCCAAAGATCTGCTGCTTAGCTACATATTTTCATCTAATTTGGTTAAAACTGTTTAAACTGATTAGAGTCACAATGGACTCATAAACAAAATCACAATTTGTGCTGATCTTGCTATTCTTACAATATACTGACCTGTTGTTCACCCTATTCAAGCGGTGACACACAATGCAATGGAGAAAAAAAAAAAAAAACCCTCATAAAGTAAATGTTACTCTTGTAATTCACATAAAGGCAAAGTCACCATTGTATTCCACTACAAGCAGTATAGTGTCAGAGAAGAAGTCCTGTTGTCCTGTAAGGCTAATTATATGCAGTCACTTGAAAAAAGACGTGCTGAACGATCAGTACTGTCAAGAGGATCTTCTCTTCTTTTGGATGTCCATAATGTTTGTAAAGAAGCATTCAGCATTTTTCCAAAGAGTAATCACAGTCCAGAAGAAAGGAGTTCTCTATTTACAGAAAAGGTCCTTTGCATCACTTTCTTCTCCTCTGATGATCAAACCAGACCAGAGCTCGCAGTGTACCTGAGACAGAAGAAAAGTGTGTTAAAATAAAGTCAGAGCGCTCAACGCCACCGCTCGCATCACGCTATAACATGACATGACATTATGAAACCTCTTATCATGTATCCTTTTTCTGAATAAGTATAACCCAAAATATGATCAGATTTCACCTTCTTAAGACTAAATAAAGACAACTCAGCGGGGGGAAAAAAGGGACAAGAGAATTCAAGAAAAGGCATTTGATGCATTTGACTGGAACTTAAGAGTACTACACAGATTTGGTGTACAATCATTACAACTATACAAACACTGTATGACAATCTCACAAATCAATGGGTATTTCTCAAATAGCTTGACCCTAGAAGGAGATTTGAGACAAGGATGTACATGATCACTCTTCTTTGCATTATATTTGGAACCACTAGTTCAATACATCAGGTAAAATGATTATATCAGGGGATTTGTACTAAAGGGACATTTGAATCTTTTCAGAGTAACCAACGTACTCATTTCTCAAATTGATACAAATGCTCGGGGGTAAAAGGTCCACATATAGTACTAGTACAGACACTTTCCCATTCTATCTTTTCCCTTTTTCTTTTAAAAATATCTATATCAAAGATAAATAGTGAAGATGTCAAAACTATGATATTTTCTATATTTTTGGAATATTTTGAAATGCTTTTCAGTTAACACATGTAACTTGTCAAGAGCTAATTTATGGATTTTCTTGCTTTCTTAATGTGTTTGAGTCAGTTGTGTATTGCATTTGGTACACAGTTCTAAACAGCAATGAATCCTATTCAACTACTCTACTACTACCACTACTACTACTACTACTACTACTACTACTGGGCTGTTCACCTTCTCTATTCTATCCCGTATTATTAGACTTAAGACTTTAAAGGTCAGTCAACATGGGAAATTTCAAGAATATTAAAAGAACCTTCAGGTGCAGTTGCAAAAACCATCATCACCCATGGAATAGAAGCCTCAAGAGTTTGCTGCAGCAGAGGATAAGAGGATGAGTTACTAACTTCAGAAACCACAACTTAACCCTTTCATGTACGATGCCCATATTTGGGGACTATATTGTGCCTTTCCAAAGGGTTGTAAAGGCAATATTACCCAAACCATATGAGGGCAACCTCTATAGACCCTAAGCAATTCAATGAAAAAAAAGGACCATCTTAATTTTAGAATCCGGACTGCTCTGTGATCTCATAATATTAAGCTCCTGAGACCCAGCTATGGGTTTGTGGACAAGAGTTTCACAGCTTTATACAACAACAACAACAAAAACGAAAACAAAAGCATCAAAGCTGTCCATGGCAAAGGACTTCTTGCATGTTTCCAATATAGGCAATTATTTAATTTAACCCATAAAAACCCAAACAGACCCTGGTGACCAAAACCATCTACTGATGTAATATGTCTGCAAATACCTGTTGATCCAGTGGTCCTATCAATACATGGAAATAATTGGTGTAATTGCTGAACTGCTGCAATTGCTGTCCAATGAATCTATGTTTACACTGGTCCTGTCAGTGCAAAGTAGAAAAGGGGAATAAATAGTTTCTACATGTTCCAGCTGTGAACACACCATGGAGGAAGATGTGAAGAAGTGTCGGTGACTGCTGGTCATTCATCCAAAACAAAACCAGCATGGTATTCTCTGCATATTATGAATCACAGCCAAAGGGGTTTAATAACCTGCACCTCATACAAAACCCTCTGTGTTTTAACCTTTTCTTTGAGTAACAACAAACTCGGCATAAAAAAAAAATCCCTTTAACCCATAAAGACCCAAACATCCACCATCTACCAAAACCATCTACTGATCTAAATTGTTTAATACCTGTTGATCCACTAATCCTATTAATACATAGAAATAATTGGTGTAAAATGCAGTTTGTCATCTTTTCATGGTCATCAGATATGACCATATTTGGATGTTCAGAGGCTCTGTAGCAAAAGTGGAAACACTGTCATCTTTTACAACATTGATTCACCAGTAAAACCCATGGGGTTGTATCAATGACAGTGGATGGAGACACTGGGTTTATGTTCAGTTAATGATAGATTTTGCTGAAAAAGTCACTTTTTCTTCAGTTTTGTTTGTTTCGATATAATAAACATCAAGTTTACTCTAAGCTTTAACGAACATCTACATGATCAATGAATTAGATTTTGGAAAATACCTGATTCTCTTTGAAAGAAAACACAAAATACAGAGTAAATGGTGATAAACCACTTAAGGATGGTTAAATCCAGTCGCACTGGGTCCTTATGGGTTAATGGAAAAATAGATAATTATACGGACAAATTGAGATTACATTACATTTAGCAGACACGTTTATCCAAAGTGACTTACATGGAGGAACTGAATATATGTGGATGGAAGAATTTCATTAACTGTTTTATTACCACCTTTTCACAGTATGGTTTCATTGTGGAAACCAAAAAAAAAAAAAAAAAAAAAAAACATTTTCTGGGGTTTTATGGGATTATTGGAAAAACCCATGTTATTCTACAAGAATCTTACCAGGATATGACTGTCACTTACTATTCATTCACTTATTTAAAGTCAGTCTTTCATATAATTAAATAAATGAATGAAGGATAAGATGGATGTTTAAAGGGTGACGATAACAGCCTTTTGTCTACCATGAGTTGGACTGAGCTCACAGAGCAGACCTCATAGGCAATATCATCTTTTACAACTCAGTGACAAATCACTCCTTTTTATTTATTATGCTATGGTTTACAATCTCTATACCTTCAATAAATACCTGGGTCACAGGGTATATAGTATCAGAAAAACACCTAAAGGAAATGTTTGATTGCTGTATGGCATTAAAAACAAATTATGAAAAGAAGTGACCATTGACCATTTTACCTGTCATTTCACAACATTACAAAGCTTACAAATATCATCTTTAATTGGTAAACATGACAAAAGTGATATACCTTTGATAATTCATAGCTTTGTTCTATACTCATGTCATTAAAAGAATAAACATTTTGATACTAAACTAATGCATTTATGCAGAGGAAACAGGTTCTCAGACAGGCCTTTCCCCTCTAATCAGTAAAACAAAGACTTTTAGAAGCACAATTACCAGAACAATACAAACATTTGCTAACATCAAAAACATAAGTCTTGCTGAAGGCTTTTGAAGTGCTTGAAATGGAACATTAATTGACAAACCAAATAAAATCCCCTGCAACCCAGTCTTTGGGAATGTGACGTTCACATACTTTGCCCAAGAAACCTTTAAAATGGGATAAATCTACTATATTAAAAAAATATATATATGTGAGTTAAATGTTTCTGTCTGATTTGTTCATCTAATTTTAAGAATCTGATGATATTTTAGATTATGTTACTTTAGGAAAAGAGAAAACACAGGATGCACACACATGTTAAACCACCACTGTAATAAAACACCCTAGGTCTAAAATCATTTATACACAAATGTCTTCTGAGTGATTATATATTTAAAAAACCTAAATACATAACCTTATCTACTATCTATGTGTGGTGTCGAACAGGAAGGGTGTAACATACAGTAATCCAACTTTATCTACATAAAACGCAACAAAGATAGCACCAGAAACTCACCTACAGTGATTGACATGTTAATGTTAAACCACAAAATCTGATGCATTATTCAACATTGTATCCTTTCATTCTTGCAGTATGCTTTTTATACTTGTTGCTGTGAGAAAACTAATTATCTTCTAAGAAAAGAAAAAAGAATAGAGGTGTAAAACACCCGCTGGTGGCAAACCAAGGTTAGAGGAAATAACAGAATCCTGTGACTTATTTTTCATACTGTTAATTTATCTATAACTAGGAGTATGAATGTGCTCTACAGATGATGGAAATCCCAATGTTACACAACCTATGTGTGAAGTTAAAGGATAGAACACTTTCAACTTTCTCTTGTGATGTGTAGACCTACTGCGTATTTAAATTTTAATTCATATTGTAAAATACTGGTGCATGTACTTTGGTGTTTATAATGCAGCTGAAAACTGACTTGGAATTAAATGTCACTATTGAAAACTAGGGATATCCTGATCCTCACATGATCAGAAATCGGCCCGATCACATGGTTCGGGACTCGATCGGAATCGGGCATTATCTCCCAACCAGACTCGTATTTGTGTCTATGTATATTCTTATTATATTTTTTTTATCAACACTTGTTATATCTACGTGTTGGCACAGAGTGAAAGTCTTGACTTCGCGCAGAAACATCAACGCATGCAGCACGGCATCACTTGGTCACATGCATGGCACAGTTCTGAGATAACGCAGCTCAAAGCCAGAAAGTGCCATTTGGTGCTAATGAGGAAAGAAAAGAGGAGGCGTATGTTTCATGTTGTAGAACTACCATGAAGCTAGAGATGTTGGTTTTCATTAAGAAAAACAAACACTTCCCTCAGTGAAACTTTGTACTGAGAGATGAGTAGTGCAGGTCCTAAAAGCACTTGACAAAAAACTGCAGCACTTTAAAAAAAATATGGTCAGGTGCTATTGATTTGTTGATAAAATAAGGTGAATTAAAAAAAAAAAAAATGGAGCATTGTGAATCTGTTTCTTCGTTCTTCTTTATTCTTTTCTTTTTTTAATAAGTATTGGATCGGGACTCGGTATCGGCAGATACACAAAATCAAATAACTTGGACTTGGGGCAAAAAAAACCTGATGGGGACATCCCTATTGAAAACTCATTGTTTGTGACAGCACTGTCCACTGTAAAAGGTATAAATGTCTACAGAAAACAAACCCAGTTTAACTTGTCTGACAGACGTAGAAATGTGCACAGATCAGTTCACCTGTTACCTGTACAGGTGTGGAAAAGGCCCCAAGACTGTTGTTTCCAGAGTTACATGAAAAATGGTGGGCTCATCGTCATCTATTACATAAAGATACAGTGGTGGTGTAGAAAGACAAGTCAGATTAAACAAACTCTGTTAGTTTGTGTTGGCCAACAAAACAAATGATAGAACATTTAACTGAATCGGCTTCTTATCCTCAATGTAAATAAAAACAGACTGCAATGATTTGCAAATCTCATAGACTTACTGTGTCAGCGTTTGGAGCAAATAAATGAGTCAATGAGCCAGAATTTTCTACAATTGTATTAGGACAAAACTGAGATTATTTTGTTTGGCAACAAAAAGAAAATAGTTTGCATCAGCTCACGCTCTAAAAACCAAGGATTCAGTTTATAACGCTGGTGTATTAACAGAGTCACATCTGACCTTCACCAGCCATAACAAAGCTGTCACTAAAACAACTTTCTACTGGCTGAAAAACATAAACAGAATGAAGAGGTTTGTGTCCAAAACCATCAGAAGAAGCTGATCCATGCCTTCATCTGCAGCAGAGATGATGACTATTATGTTTTAACTGGATTTTACAAAAAGAGTAGCTCATCCATGACACTGCTGCCAGAGTTTGAACCAGGACTCAGAGAACTGAACTCATTATACCAGGTCTAAAACATAAAATATTCCCATTAGTGTGGACACAGCATAAGATAAAGATGATTTTATAAGCTGTTATGTCACTGACCTGCTGCTAGTTAAACTAATTAGTTACAAAAAGTTTCTACTGTTGTTTATTTTTACCACAGCTTCCTTCTACAGCCATTTGTTCCTTTTAAACTTTTTGGACATATATTTTATTTACTCCTCAGTTTAAATAGTGGATTTGTCTTCGATGCTATATTGTGAATAAACTATGGGTTTATAAAATATGCAAATCCTGTTTTTTTTAAATTTATTTTTTTATTAGGTTTTATTTGATAGCATAATATCTTTCTTGATGTTTGGTTATATTTTTTTTTTTTTTTTTGTTTTGTTCTGGTTAAGACTGGCTGTCTGTTACTTATTCATCACATCAGTCATACTCATTATTCGACCTGAGGTTTCAAACTGATTCTGCACCATCTCAACTGGCTGAAATTTGATCACCTCCAACAAAAAGCATAAATTAGCTTCTCTATGTCTCATACACAGGTCAAACGTAAAAGATAAGTTACACACATCTGGGATTCATTCAGTGTCTGTGCCATAAAAAGGAGGAAACACTATGAGTGTATAAATCTATATGTCAGAATTTAGAATAAAGGATGGTGGGGAGTTGGCTTTCTGCTCCACACTGAGCTTTTCTCTCTCCTAGTTCAATGCTGTCAGACACTCTGAAGACCTCCATTCTCCTTGAGATTAAATTGCCTGTCATGAGGCCCAAGTGTCTGACTGGCAGCTACTCTGCTCCTCCAAAAGTACATTCTGGAAAAGACTCTGGAGGAACATGCATAACAACCTTCATAATAACGTCCGCTATCGATTCCAACTGTCTGTCAGCTGCCACACAGTTTGGTGGACTGAGGGAAGCCCTCACCAAACTTGTAAGACTCCATTATCGACAGTAAACTTTTGAAAGGAAACAGACAGCTGTGACAGTCTGGTTAGATTAATTCACAAATGGGTTGTATGATTCAGGACAGAGCAGCAGCATGGCACTGCACCTTGTCAAATAAATCACCTTCAATTATGCAGAAATTTCCAAAGCAAAACAATCCAAAAACCATCAGGCCTTCACTTGACAAGAAAACCTGCATAATCAAATCAAACACTGGGTAAAGACTTCCCATAAATTTAGGCTGTTGCCGCAGTTTACTGGTCGCTGTTCAGACTGCAATAAATTCTTCTCTTTACAGAGTCATTTACATTCTGAGCTGTCACTGTGATTAATGTGGTACTAATTTGAGAATAATTCTACTCTGAAAAGACAAAGAGCAGAGCTGCTCCTTGTCAGAAGTGAAATGTGTTTAGAGATGGATCTACACTGGGTCTTCACTTCAGGGGGGGAGGTGGGGGACTGTCTGAAACAATGCTAAAAATACTAACATGAAAACTTCACTGAGTGTTACATTTGTCTAATTGGTGGGTGACAAGTGCTAATTTAATTGGCAAAGGATTCATTTCCATTTAACGCCTGAAGTAAGGTTGGCTGGAAGATTTTACAAAGCAGTTGCAAAATCAGGAGTTTGAGTAGTGCAGCTGTGCAAATGGCACGAGGACACACTGTGTTTTTCAGTGATATGCATCATCATGGACCATGGCTGCATTTACATTGTATTGTTTATTTAAATGTGTTCTAAGCAGGATTTTCATAGTTACAGCAAACAACTAAGCTAAGTTAATTAACTAATATAACTACTTTTAACCAGATTAAGTAAATATTGTAGGATTTTTAGCATCAAACTCCTCCTAGTGGTATGTCCTCATATAGAAGATGTGAAACAAAGTCTTCTTCTTTTCCTTTGGTCTTTTCCCTTCACAGTGAATCATTCACCTCCATCTAACCCTGTCTTCTACATCCTCTTCTCTCACACAGACTACCTTTATGTCCTCTTTGCTCCTCCTCTACTCCTCCTACCTGGCAGTTCCACACTCTCCATCCTTCTCCCAATCTCTTCCCTCTCTCTCCTCTGGACATGTCTGAACCATCTCAGCCTGGCCTCTCTGACTTTATCCTCAAACCTCTAACATGTGCTGTCCCTCTGATCTACTCATTCCTGATCCTATCCATCCTGCTCACTCCCACAGACAACCTCCTCATCTTCATCTGTGCTCCCTCCATCTCTGGCTCCTGTCTTTTCTTCAGTGACACTGTCTCTAGACCAAGAGGATGTGAAACAAAGTCCATCCGTCCATCCATCCATTTTCAACCGCTTAGTCCCTTTTGGGGTCGCGGGGGGGCTGGAGCCTATCTCAGCAACTGAAACTAAGTCAATTATCAGAAATACGGCAGTGATAATATGACAGAGTTGTTTGGGTCACATTTGGGTTTGAATATTCAATTTTGCCTTCCAAAGTGATATTTTTTGTGTATCTGTAAAAAAAAATATGAAGAAATCTGAATGCAATACCATCAGAATGAATCTAGTTTTGATCAATACAGACACAATTGGAAGACACATGTACCAGTGTTGTTGCAAAATCTATTTAATATAAATCATAGACTTTTCATTAGCTGGCTGTTAATGTTTTTATGAAGGAAAAACATATCTATGCCATAATACAGATGTGTGTAATTGTATGTAATAAGCTTTATACTTCAGTGTAAACATCGTCTGTGGAGATGTGGCATCTATTTTGGTGGTTTTGGCAGCTGTGAGTGCATTCTGCTATGCGACTTTGG
>JAPSES010000120.1:1525799-1549301 GCA_029822895.1 Maxillicosta whitleyi | reverse complement strand
AATGTGGGAGTAATATTGCGGGGTGTCAGTCACAATATGTGGGGGAACTGTGCTGCTTGGTGGAGGTTTGTGCTCTCAGAGTGCTTTTCTAGTCTACTGATATTTTTGGTTTAGCAGCTGGAAAATAAACCTAGCACCATATACTGAATACATCAAATGAACTAAGTCAAGTCAGGTTTGATTATTAGCCCAATATCACAAAATGCAAATTTACCTAAATGTGTTTTACAGTCTGTACAGTCTGTTCTTAGTAAGGAAAAGTAAGAGGTAAGGAAATAATGACATCATTAGGTGGTTGTATGGACAGAAATGTGCACAAATAACATGACTCCTGAGCAGGAAGAAAAGACTTTGGCACCAAAATGAAGCCAATATGGAAGTATTTTAAAGTTGTAAAATGCAGACTGCCACCAGGACCCTGACTCCTGTAGACTGACAACTTCTCACAGAACATGTTTTCATTACAGTCTCATTGTATTTGGAACCTTTAATAACTAATAAGTGGTCTATCTTTGATTTCTTTTCCTCTTTTAATCAAATAGAGGATTTGATCTCCGCCATGTCAGGTTTGACTAAAAACACCTGATAACTGCTTCATGTAATTTACCAGTTTATCAAGTCAGTAAATGATCACTTAGCATTATCACACCTCTAACCTTCAAGCTCCTGTAGTTCTGCCCTGTTTGTCTAAATATGGTCACTTCTAGCTCCAGAAGCAGCTTAGAATCCACTGGGTGATGTCACGGTTCTTCCATCCACTAACAGTCTTTGCTCAGTCTATGCTCAGATTCTTTTTTTCTAGTATTTGCTGATGTTGATGTCACCACCCTCATCACATTCCAGTAATCTGGCTTTTATTGATACAAGTCACCATATAATACTTCATTTATATAGTACAATAACTGTTAGAGAGTGCGTTACAATTAAAACATCACTCCACATAAGAAAAGGAATTACAACTTAAAGCACAAACTAAATAACACAGTTTGGTTTATATACGATATAAAATTCAAGACAGCATAAAACCCAGCAATACAACCCATTGGCGATAGATAAAACATGATCAAATCAATAGAAAATACCTATTTAATATGCTACTGAATTAATAGAAATGGGTTTTAAGACAGCTGATACAAGATACTAGATACAAAGCATTATAAGTGACATATACTTTGTTTTAAGAAAATACACATTTTTGGAGGAAACTCAAACTCAGTCTCTCACTTAACTGTCACTGGTTGGAAGTTCTAATTGTGCATTTTCTTCTGACAATACCTCATGTATAATGTATGCCTTTTGTTATGGAACAGGCCTTGAAGTGAAACACATTATATATGCAAATGATTGCTATAAGCATGAAACATGAGCTGAAGAATAGAAGTTTGGAAACAGATGCAGAAGCAAATACTAATAAACTAAAACTTCAATGAAATGTTTAATTATCCCCTGATTGTCTGGAGTGCTTTGTGTCTCCTTTGCCAGCAGTAACGTTTTCCTATCTGTGGTATTCTGTGAGCTGCACTTGAGGACACTTTCAAATGCAAATGAACACCTTTTTGAGAAATAATGCATATTTCCTTCACTGGTGCCACCTCAGTAGTTCTCCACAGTCTTGCATGCTCAAATGTATCCTGAGATTGGACTTTTATCCCTTTGTTATGAGTTGGCTCTGTTGTTGGGCGTATAAGCCCGGAGTGTAGATCATCGGATTTCCTTTCAAGAGTACAAAGTGAATTTGTTTAAAACTGAATGAAGCAAGAAATCCTCATCTCTGACCAAAACCCTCATCGTCTCAGTCATTTTCATCTTGCCCTCCCACTCCCTGTCTCATCATGGAACAAACTAAAAGGCATCAGACCATTAAAATCACTCTTGCCTTGACCTTGGTGAGTGAACTGTTGAACGCTTTTCATTTTGTGGAGAAAAGAGAAAAACAACCGCCGCAAATTCCACATAACAGCTGAATCAAGAGAAAGTGTAATTTGCATACAGTATCCATGCTATTACCATTTTTATTTCTAGAGTGTAAAAGTAACATTAATTCTCTTAATAAACTTAAGCTATATATAGATTAAATCAACATTATTTGGGTGTTTGTTTTTCAGTGAAGGTTGTTTTAATCAATGGAAAGAAAAGAAAAGAGGAAAATATTTGATGAAGCAAAGTGCAGTGTTGCCCAGAGTCCAGTTTCACTTTATTGATGGAGATTTCGTTTTCTGTTGCCTAGAGACAGCGAAGAGCCCCCAAACGTGACACTTGGTAAACATGTTCCTTTCCCGTACAGACAATGCAGACAGTAGATCAAAACTGTTTACTATGTCAAGTCTGTGACGCAATCTGGAGCCAGAGTCTGTGCAGACATGGGGAAGTTTCCTCCCTGCGTCTGATGCATTTTGGACAGCAGAAGATCACAACAGCTGTCAGTCACCCATTTTTATAACACTGAATGGCACATCATGTAAGATTTCAGGAGCCGTCCACATTGTGCAGCACAGATCTAAGGCTCTGTTCAGACTGCAAGCAAATACGGCCCAAATCCGATTTTTTTTTTTTTTTTTGTCTGATCTGTATCCGATCTATTAAATTCAGTTCGAACGGCACAAATCCAACCCAGACCACATTCATATGTGGTCCTAAATCCAATACTTTACTGATATTTTTGCAATGCGACTTCAGTCTAAACAGCCAGATCGTTTTTTTCCACCTTTTACGTCACAGGTGTCAAACATGTGGCCCGGGGGCCAAATCCGGCCCGCCAAGGGGTCTAGTCCAGCCCTTGGAATGAATGTGTGAAATGCAAAAATAGATATTAATAATCATTTTAGTTCAGGTTCCACATTCAGACCAATTCAATCTCAAGTGGGTAGATCAGTAAAATACTATCATAGTAACCTATAAATACTCACAACTCCCAAGTTTTTCTCTTTGTAAATGTAAATATTCTCATGTATAAACACTAAAACAAAGTATAATTTCACAAAAATGTAAATAATCTGAATAATTATAAAGTATCTGAAATGTTTTACGAAAAGTAAATGCAATTTTAACAATATTCTTCCTGTTACTAAATGTTTTGTGTATTTGTAGATCCACTGTGTAATTTACAATGAACACGTGTAAGTGATAAGAAGCATAATATTGTTAAAATTCCACTTATTTTTCAGTTTGTTCATGTTATTCACATTGTTTGAAAGGATAGTTTGTAGATGTAAACATTTTTATTGTTTAATTTTACTTTTTTTCTTGCTCTAAAACAGAGAAAACTTTGGAGTTGACATAATTTATATATTATTATGTTATTATTTCACTGGTCCGGCCCATTCCAGACCAAATTTAGTTGAATGTGGCCCCTGAACAAAAATGAGTTTGACACCCCTGCTTTACGTCATTGAAATGCGACAAACAACACAATTCTGTGCCACAGGAGTGTTACTTCCATAAACACAGTGCGTGTCTGCGTGGTCATGTATTACATCAGGATGTCTTGTGCACATGTGGGTAATTATTATTTAGAACAGACTTTAGCAATTAAAGAGTTATTGTACTTATTTTAAAATAATGTTTTCTAGATCAAGTTTAAAGATAAATTGTTCAATAAATTGTGTGTGTCTTTTGGACAATGAGACATTAGTGAGTGGAAAATGTTATTAAAAGGTTTGTATTTAATATGTAAATTTCTTAAGTCAACATAAACATTTTTTATTTAGAGCTTGATCAGATCTAAAACCTATTATTACATGTAATATGAGTGAGCTCACAAAAAAATTGAATTTCACCGAAAAAAATCTGAATTGTGCATTTCGGCCTGCTGTCGGTATGTGACCTGCATCTGATCTGAGTCAGTTTGAACAGCACCAATCCAACCCAGGCCACTTTCATATGTGGTCCCAAATCGGGTACATTTTTGCAATGTGACTTGAGTTTGAAGAAGCGGCAGGAAAAACATATTTACTTCTGTAGACACAGTGCATTCCTGCATGGTCACGTGGTAGATCACAACCTCTTTTGCACATGCGGGTCACTTCAGGGTCGCATTCAGTTTATACTTAAAACTTATAGAAGTCGCATTTAATGTATAATAGTGTAATATGAACAAGCACACACACAAAAAAAAATCTGATTTCACCAAAATCTGTGAATTGTCTTTTAAGACACTTGGTTGCCATGCAAAGATTAGGATATGATGCAAGGCAAAGTACATAAATAAAACATTACTAGCACAAGTTTATGTAAATAATGAAGCTTAGATGTTGCTGCTTGGGAAAAAAAATGCTTATTTACTATTTTTGACATGCTTGACTTCAAGTAGTGTGACCATCTCATTGGTTGGTTTAAGGTTAAGGCTAAGGTTATTTCACTTTATTATCCCATCCCAACACACACTATACACTGTATCCAGCATTAGCAATTACAATTAGTACTTAATACATTCAGAGCAGTGAGCTGCCGTTGGAAGCACCCAGGGACCAACTCCAGATTTTCATCAGTACTGTGGTCAAGGGCACCGACAGGAGAATTAACCCACGTATACCTGTTTTCACCAGAGGGGGAACCATTGGACCTGGAGGAGGACAGGTAAACTCAACACAGCTGTGAAACACATGTACTAAACTCTATTCCACTGCATAGATGGACTCACAGAGTGTGACATCGGACTTCTGTCACAGTGGACAGTATGTTTTTAGTCTCAGTCAAAGGTAGTGCTTCAATTTATTATCTTTTGTCTGGTACTGCCTAAAACCATCCTAGGTTAATAATAATAATAGGTTTAAGAGCTACAGAGCAGCCACAGCGGGCAACTGAGATGTTCCAGCTTCACCACTGAACTGGAACTGTTATGTTGTCTATTTGTTTAACGGGTGTTAGTGTCATTTTAGTGCAGGGGCCACATTTGCCCCCAATATGATCTCAAGAAGGCTGGACTAGTAAAATAATGATAGTGGAAAAAAATTAAATGACATTATGAAATATAATTATATTACATGAACCACCTGAGATTTCTACAGAAAAATGAAGAAAAGTGCAATTTTATCAAGTATATCATTTCTACATGTGCAAGACAACTTTCAGATAACAATGTAATAATGTATCTACAATTACAAAAATCGTTAAAATTGCACTAACTTTTTAACATTTAATTTTGTTCATATTTGTTCAGATTATTCACATATTTTTGTGAAAGGATAGTTTGTAAACGAAAACTATTTCAATGTAATTTAATTTTTTACACTAAAATGACCTATTCTAATAAAATAAAGAAATTCATGCCATTACTCGTTACATTATATTAACAACTTTTCATCTAAATCTTACATGAAAAATCACACACACAATATCGACACCAATCTGTTCAATCCACATAATATAGTTGTGACACTGAGCAGTGACATTGGCAGAGGCATAAATAAGTATGTCTACATTCTGTATCATAATGACACAGTCCACAGACTGACATTGTGAGTACTTGTACTTTTATACTTTAAAGGACATTTTAAAGGAAGTATTTAGTACTTTTACTTAAGTAAGATTCTTGATGTAGTACTTCTACTTTTACTTGAATAAATATTTTTGCAGTATACTTGCGGGCTGCTCTGACTGAGTGACCGTCGCAGAGAAAGTAAATTAAGGCCCCGCCTATAGCCTGAAAGCTTATTGTCTAGTTTTGATTATTGCTACCAATCAGCGCTTTCACTGTCCAGCGCTCAGACAGACACACATTCAGTCACACACAGGTTCCACAAACACACAGTCTCTCACACACTCCCACAGTACAAAAATAAAACACCTCACATAGTCTAAAATCTGGGATATTTTATCCGACTCGCGGGCATCAGCGAGACTCCTGGAACTTCCGGGAGACTTGGGACGTGTGCTTTACCTTCTTTGTAATTCTGTTTGCTTTGGTGTTGTCCTTAGTGAACTTTTTAGTTTTTTCAAAGACATCGGCCACGGACGGAGTGGGTGTGGGACAAGAAGCTTTGGTTTTCCATCTGTCCGTCTCTCTCTCTCTCTCTCTCTCTCTCTCTCTCTCTCTCTCTCTGTCGTACTCAGCACTCTGTTCAGGATGTGTGGCTTTTAAATGACTCATTAAAGCAGCAGCGCTAAAGGTCTTTACAGAAGAACCTGGTTTGGTTGAGCACTCGTTCCAAACTGCAGTTCTCTTCTCACTCTAATACTTTAAAATATCTCCACACCGCTGACATTTTATTGAGAGCGAGAGGTCACAGCGCAACTGCACATCGTCTGATGACGTCATTGCTATTATTCAGCCTTGCATTTAACTCACTCCACCAAATAATGCTTTTTATGCGATATTTGGCCAAATATATTCGGTGGCCAATTTTCAGTGCATCCCTAACCTTCAGTGTAATTTTAACAAATTCATCCCATGGGCTCATTTGGACTCTCTTTGGCCCACAAGCCATATGTTTGACACCTGTGCACTAAAACAAAGAGTCATTGTTATTATTTATAGGTTATTCAGCTATTATTTTAGTGGCCAAGCCCACTGGACATCAAACTATCTGAATGTGGTCCTGAACTAAAACGAGTCCAACACTCTTGAGTGTTAATATCTTCAGTGTAATTTATGCAATTTAAAACTTCTTCCCACAGGCCACACATTTGACTACCCTGGTCTACAGTTAGCAAACATATTTAGCAGTTTTACTAAATTACATTAATTCATTTTGCAAACTACTTAATCCTCTGTATTGAAATAAAATATACTCTCATAACATTAAGGAAATACATTAACTTAAAAATTAAACAGCTTTAAAACATCTAGTTATAATAAATATTTCAGAAAGAATAATAGGTTTTAGATCTGATCAAGCTCTAAATAAAAATGTTCATGTTTACTTAAGTAATTTACATATTAAATACAAACCTTTTAATAACCCTTTCCACTCACTAATGTCTCATTGTCCAAAAGACACACACACAATTTATTTAACAATGTATCTTTAAAAATAGTGTATAAAACATTGTTTTAAAATAATATCTTTAATTGCTAAAGTCTGTTCTAAATATTTAAGAACAATCTTGTACTGTAAAACTCACTAATGAGGTCTTTTTTTCAGCATTTATGAAATTGACATTTAACATAATAAAATATGGAATTATATATATTTAACTATGTAATTAAAGACAGTGTCAGTCAATGATGGAAGAAGAATGAATTTAATAAATATCAACAGTTTTATAAATATAAAAGTGGGTTGGATACGGCAATAAAACAAAGCTGAATACCTTCAAGGACTGAGAGTAGATTTTGATTCTGACCTCTTTTCTAATGGTTGTCCCATTTGTGTCACTTATTTTCTTACTTTGATGGGTGTATACAAAGTCATTATACTTTTCATTAGCGAGTTAAAGACTCTATCGACCTTGGCCTATTAATAGTAGATGTTTTTACAGAGGAGAACAAAACAATGGAATTCTTTTTTCATCTGTTCTCTGCAGGTGGAGAGAGGCTTTTATTTTTTTTTTTTTGCATATTTTAATTGTGCACTGTAGATACTTTCCACAGTAGAATATAATACATTTTAAAAAGGTAAAACTGTAAAGTTAAGGATGTTTCATTGTGTAAAGGGCTGTAATGTTTTTTTTTAACCACAGTCTAACTTTACTGGGAGGACTTCATTAGCCAGAAACCGTGTGCAGTAACTTCAAAGTATTAAATGTCATCTTCTTTGTGTGTGTTGGGTGGAGGTTTTGGCGAGGTTCAACGATTTGTAGAGAGTTCAGCTTTCTCTGGACAAAAAGCTCGCTGCTTTTAAAACTTTGCTCATAACTTCTTTCTTTGCCCTTTCTGTCACCAAACTTTAAAAACATTTATTTGTAGGAACTGGAGGCTCAATTCTTTTTATGGTTAATGCGAGGCTGGTGTATTTTCCTATAAATACGATGCCGTTAAAGCAGCTTTGATAGTAAACCACAACATGTTTTACTTTTATGCCAGTAATCATTTTATAAGTGTAAGATTTCATTTTTTCTCCTTTCTGATGGTGAATACAGTATTGAAATGCACAAGGCAAGTGTGTAATCCACAGTATCGCAGATATTGCAGGGCAGGGGGATTGAGTGTTACTAAACCATAACAAGCTGGACTTTCCCTCTCTGTTTCTGCAGCTGGATTTGATACAGGGATTACCCCCCTTCTCCTTCCCATCCATCTCTATCTCAGTCTTTACTTGGACCGTGACAGAAACTGTCACCTCGGACGGCTGCAGGGAGCCGATTGCTCTGTCAGAGAACAAACATCGTTCATTCGCCAAAACACAGATGTTCCCTTCTGACAGTTTAGGAGGGAAGCTCTCAACCCTGTCACACCAAACAAGGGAGTTTGCTCACTCTTTGTCATATGCTCTGCGAAGCATCTGCAACAAATCCCACTCCGTTCACTTCATAAACAAGACAAGACAGCTGTCACAGATGTGTTGAAGTTGATGTATGAACTGAGGACTGTAAAGGACTGCTGCTTTAGCACATTGTCCTGACGACATGCTAATCAAGTCATTATACACCAGCCTGCAGCGCGGCCGCGCAACTCCACTGTGTGATTCACAAAACAAATTCTGTCATATTAGGGAGCAAATGAGAAACTGTTAAATGGCCGTGTGCGCCTCAGGCTTTCACGCTCACTTCTGATTTGCTGCTCATATTTAATTATTTTTGGATGGCAGTTCAGATCATTTCAATACGTAATCCATATCACAAACTACAGATGTGATGGCTGTTTGGAACACAAATCATATAACTACAATCTCACTAGTTCTGGGTGAATTTTATAGAATCGGCTTCGTTTTCCAATCCAACTTTATTTGTAAAGCACTTTAAGACAATCAAAGTGGACCAAAGTGTTGTACAGAAGAATAAATAAAAACCAAAATAAAAGAATAAAATACAAGCATAGATTAAAAGACATAAAACAGCTGTACAATGAAAAACAAATAAAATTAAAAAGCAAATAATAAATAATAATAATAAAACCAATACCAAATACACAACAGAATAAAAAATAATAATGCCTTCAAATATCTCACATGGTGTCAAAAGCCAAGGAGAAAATATTCGTTTTAAAACCAGACAGAGAAGGCCTGCCTGCAATGTTTAGGAGCTGCTGCAGCAAAGGCATAGTGGCCCCTGAGCTTGTGCTTGGTTTTAGGTACGCTCAGGAACAGTTGAATAGCTGACCTGAGGGGGGTCGGCTCCAGGCCATTGAGGTCCTAAGGACTCTAAAGTATATGTGCAGCCAGTGAAGTGAGGATATATATGCAGGTTAAAAGACATATCGCAGCACAACCAAATTGCATACATTTTAATGTTTTTGATTGCACTGTACAACGGGCTGCAAAGTCACCATGGAAGTCCACTTCAGATCTGAGCATATACATATCAGCTGACTCCATCTGCCTCAGGTAATACTAAAAAATGTGCCTTTTTACCACTCACACTGATTATACAGCGTAATCCCTACATTGCATATGAAGGGGAAACTGATTGGGATATTTCTCCTCGAGGTCTGAAAGGAGCTTGAGTGGCCGAGGCCTTGTTTTCACCAGAGAAGAAGCCTCGCGGAACGAATATGAGCATTGTTACCTGACACTGATGCTGAGTGCCCTTTTAGAGAGTTAACCACCAAAACGACCTTCCGTAACGACACGTAGAGATGCTATCTGAGAGGGCAGGCTCATCAAAACCGCAACAGCCAAATGGTCTCAACCTTAGTTTTCCTTTGATCAAAGTGTCCATGCATCACCGTCTCATGATCCAGTGTGCTATTTCAGTCGAAACCCCCTCAAATATTGTCTGGCACCATAGATCACAGTGTGCTCCTCTTTTTCCTTTATATACTTAAGATCTTATAACACAGCTTCCTGTTGTTTGCCCCTCTGCTAATTGCCCTCATAGTTGAGGCTTTATGGAATATCAATGAGCACAGTCCAAATATTTTAGGTAATATAAGAACGTTTGTGTCTTATTAGAGATTGAAAGACTGATGAGGACTGTATTGTAAGCACCAGAATGAAGTGAAATAAGTAAAAACCTGTGATATTTTGTGATTAAGAACAGTATTTGTAGAAGATTATTTGAACAAAGATGACTTAATTTTACACCAATTTAATTTTTTTTTTAAATTTAATTAGATAACAATAAAGTATTAATGAGACTATCTAAGTGTGAGAGAAAAAAAGTTAACAGTTATAATCTGAACAATGAGATCTGCTGTTTTTCTGTTTAATGCCTAAGGTATTTTTACAATGAAGTAATTTATCATAAGAAAGGACTCTGAATATCTGAATCATAAATAGCAAAAGAAAAAAAATATATTAGAAGATGCAGTAGAAAGACTCAGTGTCCTGTGATGAGTTGAATGTTTGACAAACTGGCACACTTTACATTTAAAGTGTTTTACCACATCTTTGCTCAACAAAAATGAAAGTACTTGCTTATAAAATAAGTACTTGGTCTGACTTTCACTATTAAAATTAAAGTCAAAAACATGCAAAACTGCTTGGCACTATACGTGTCAGATTTCATAAAGCCAAAGAGTTTTATGAAGGACATTCAGGAAATTAAGTCAATCTGTCAAAAGTACATCAAGGTCCAAAGTAGGGTAAATCAGCAAGCTGCATTTTGTCAGCTCCTTTAAAAAGTATGTTAATGTCACATTGTGAAGTTAGCGTGGCTACAGTGGCTGTTCTGTAACTGGAAGGACACGGGTTTGATCCCTGTGACAGCCGGCTGTCCTTGTGCGAGGCGTCCAATCCTTTCTGTCACTGTAAGCCGCTGTAGAAGGAGTGTGTCAGCTCTATGACTGCAGAACAACATGGAGGATAATAAATAAATGATGTATGAAAAATTATATTTATCCCTGACAGGCAGTCAGGTGTGTGGGAGTGAGGAGGAAGCTCACGGTCTGATTTAATTTCGCTTTTGTGGGTCACAGTTTCATGCAGTTTCTAATGTGTAGGGATGTTTGATTTGATTAAATTCAATTGGCTGCAGCGTTTATTGTTTTTCTGCCATCTCACTAACAGGAACAATCAAATGCCTCAAAGAAAGTGATTATTACATTTGTAGCAGCTATCGCAGTTGTTTCTTGGCATAAAAAGGACACGGCAACCTGAGTTCGAGCCTTTATATGTGCCTCTCGGCTCTGCTGTCACTTCTGTGATAAGCCAGAACTGAATCACAGCCATTTTGATTTAACATGTATCAGAATATTAAAAGCAATTTCCTTTTGTCCCAGTTTGATAACAGTGGAGCAAATGTATTTGGTATCAGTGAGCAGATATGAGTACAGTAGTTTTAAACTTAAATATGGGCCAAGCTGGTTTATTAAAAACAATTTCCAAGTTAAACAGAACTACTACTACTACTACTACTACTTTATCATCACATGTTCAATAAACAACACAAAAAAAGCTTCCATTACTGTTGTCATATCACAACAATTGTGTTATGATTACAAATCCAAATGTTAGTTTATAACTTAAATTATACAGTTTCATTGTCACATTGGGTTTTGACTCTACCTACTCTGATTGTTTTTGTTGTTTTTTTTTTACCATAAATTCTGAAACATAATGAAGCTACTGATCACCGCTATTGTGACACAAGTGCTATTTCTTTTGAACTCCCACAGGAGAGTTATAGAAGCCACACAGGAGAATAAGAGGAGGCATTACATTCTGAACGAGCTTTAGTTTATTTATCATCACACTAAAACAGCTTACTGTTGTTTACCCGGGTGTGTTTTCTTACTCTGTCCTCCTTACTTTTTTAAACATTTTCCTTCTTTTGTGAAATAATAATGTAAATTGTCTTGGAGATTTCTTGGTGAGAATATATGTGTATATGTGTATTGCATTGTAATCGTCTCATCATGAAGCTGAAGGAAAATACACAGACGTAAATCAGCATCCACAGAGGAGGCACATGTCACATTGTCACAACAATGCAATTCATGATGTGAAATAGCTTTTATGGGAGAACTAGAGTTTAAATTTAGACGCTGGCTACACAGCTGTTAACACTGAAACGCAGACGACAAGGTGAAAAAGTGCAACTGTGAATGCTCATGATTCGTAGCCAGGTTCAATTGTCTGAGTTCTAAAACGCTCCTTTCTTTCTCTCCTTCTCCTTTCAGATTTCATCTCACTTGTGTGTGAAGACTGTCTTTGGTGACAGGTTCAGCGCATTGCCTCCACATACGTCCTGTAGCCTGTGTGATCAGAAACCCATAAAATCTCACCTTGGATTAGGTACAGCCAATAAGTGTGGGGAAATCATGGATAGACTCCGTTCTTGCATACTTTGATGAGAAGAAAAGGTGAGGAGTGAGGTGTTGGAACGAAGGGAAAAGCTATATTTAGGTGTCTAATGAAACTTTGCAGGATTGTATGGCTGAGAGAACAGACACTGACAGGCGATTATGATATTCTTTAATTAGCTACCAAGCGCTGTTATATGCGTTGGCCAATTATCATCACCAAAAACAGGACCTGATGCTACAAAACATAGGTTTGCTATTTACATGTCAAGGAAGAAAGAAAACATCTGGTACATTTATAACATTTTGAGAAGCCGTGTTTAACCTTCACACTCTTAACCAAGCAAAATTAACTATATGAAAACTTAAATAAAAGGAAGTGT
This sequence comes from Maxillicosta whitleyi, assembly GCA_029822895.1. Taxonomy (NCBI): domain Eukaryota; kingdom Metazoa; phylum Chordata; class Actinopteri; order Perciformes; family Neosebastidae; genus Maxillicosta; species Maxillicosta whitleyi. The sequence continues at coordinate 1,536,638 of JAPSES010000120.1, read as the reverse complement.
GGACAAAAAAAAAATGTCAGTCATTTCAGTCTAAAAAAATTTCTTGAAATTGTTGAGAGCAACCTTTTATGGCTGCACCGCCAGCCAGAATATTTTAAACAAGAGCAGTGCAAAGAGAGAGGTTACATTTATGAGTTAAGGTCAGTTAATAAATCCCTCACCATCACTATCTTCTACTTTCTAATAACACTAACAACTCTGTGAAAAGCATTGTGGGAAATCTAGGACATTGCTCTGTTATACATAAGGCAGGCTAATGGAAACATATATTCAATCCTAATATCTATCTATCTATCTATCTATCTATCTATCTGTCTGTCTGTCTGTCTGTCTGTCTATCTATCTATCCTAAAAATAAGGCTTTTTCCACATAATAAATGTCATCATCAATAATGAATATTTAAAAACAAGATATATTTATTACTGCAATTAAATGCTTGTTACTGTGTTTTCCATGAAAAGACAAATTATATTAATTCAATATAACTGTATTAAGCTCTTCAAATAATTATTATATTATTTTACAATCTCTCTCATTATCTGTCATACTCCATTGTTGCCGTGTTACTGTTTTCAAATTTCAGTAATTTCTTTTGTGAGTGTTTTTATTATGAGCTGAAACAATGGCCAGATGACAACTAAAAACCTCATGTAGTAAACTGGAATGATTTCATGTTTGTTTTGTTTTTTTTATCAAACAGTTTAAATGTCTTGTTTGTAATCATGGTTTCATCAAAGCTGAGAGGGAAGTTGAAAGTAATGATTTTTATAAATTTATTTTAGTGAGTGTGTGTGAAAAACAGATGAAGAGAAGGTGAAACAAACTGTAGGGAGTGTGAAGTCCTGTGTTCTTGTCAAACGTGAACCCTAGCACTCCTGCACAGGTTGTATTCAGTCTTTGTTGCACAAAACAAATGAAAGTCACAAACATACCACAAATGACAACCTTGCCGGCACGAGCCATAAATCAACTGCACCTCACATCCTCTTATCTCCCACTCTCTCATGTCAAACCTTCTCAAGTGTCAGTGCTGAAGCAAAACGGTAAGTGCTGGAGGTGGCGTCGGTCGCTTAGGACGCTGCTTAGGACCATTGCTTTCTCCAAGAGCAGTGGGGGTTATAGGGGCAGAACAACCAGGGCAAGAAAGTGCACACACAAAAATTAATTACATTAAGCAACTGAGGAGAGCACACAAGGTTTCAAATTAAATCGCACCTGTTTTTTTTAACCTCCTCCACTTTTACATTACATATACAACAATGAGGCTCATGTTATTTTAGCTCCAGTTCTCGTGAGGATTATAATCCAAGGGAAAGTGACAGACTAATTTGTGGTATTAGATTGCTTTCATCAGGTCGTTTGGGCTTTGAACATTAGCAATAAGAAAAGGCTGCTCTGCCTCAGCAGCCACACTGACTTGTATGCCTTGTGACTGCTGGGGGGTGGTAGTGGGAATGGGAAAGGAGTCACAGTGTTTCTCAGGGGCCATATTTCCACAGTCATGTTCAATCTTCTCACAGCAAAAAGCGACCAAGTAAGAAGACTTAGGCTGAAGGTAGGAAACTAGAGCTGTAGCTTCTACAGTGCAGGAAAGCTTCCAGCTAACTCTGATCACTCGACTGTTCAGGCTAATCATAGAGTGAATTTAGCCTTCTTATAATAAGCAATGACAGTTAAACTGAAATATTAGTCCATGGAACAGGAAAATTGGTTTTCCACAGGAGTGAAAATCCATGAGAAGGGAAGAGAGGAGACTAGTGGTGTTAACATGGCTCAGTTGTGAGACAAAAACATCAATTGAATAGAAGGAATCAAAGCAGAGTCTGTGTGAGCATGTATTTGATGTGATGTGTGTTAATACGGGACCAAAGCCTCAAGATACCCTTAAATACAGACACAAGACATTTTTTTTTAACAATAAGATGGGACCCATCCTAAGTCAACTTATTCCTGATGACCATTCAGAGTGTCAGAGGCCAGAACAAGTAATTAAAGGCAATAGAAAAATGGAGGATTAGTTAGAATTAATCCACAACTTTTCCCATTTTCTTGCAGAAAATGCTGAAATGGAAGGATATGGAAATCTAGCAGAGCATAGCAGAACTAATGGGTTGGCAGCTCTCCCCTGAAATGAGAAGGGACTAATGGATCCGTGGCCCTGGCTAAGATGGCTGAGCCAGATTGCATGTGGATTTAGGTGATTAAGAACATGGTGGCCTGGGTCTTCCTTTTGTCAGAGAAAATGTAATATATGACAATGAATGTAAAAATATAAAATTACATATTTAGAGAACCTAATGCTATTGCAGAGATATTAAGATACTATTTATATCTGAGATTAGAATAATATAAGGCTCCTAAAATGCACATCATGCTGAAAATGACATGGGCGTGGTCTGTGGAATGGCATAAGAGTGTTTGTGTTTTGCACTTACTATACAGGTTTTTTTTTATTAAATACTACAACATTTTCAAGAAACACAACTTTATATCCAGTACATATGGAATTTGATGAGTTTTACTCATAGATTGCCCCAAAAAACTAACATTTAAATTGAGTAAAGGTGAAAAATCATCATGTCTACATTGTTTAAATAAAAATAGTTTTTAATTGTGCTTGTCAAATCAACATTGCAGCAAAAACTTGTTGGAAGAATTTAATCATCGGAGTTCAACAGTAATAGCGCTGGCTGTTACTGTATTATTGGGTCATCATTTAACTTTATCTTACGGCTCATTTGTAGACATATAATAAGAGATAATACAATCCTGTGATGTTATGTTATCTGACAAGTGATTCCCAGACCAAACTTTATTGCATTTTCAAGCCCTAGAAAAGACACATTTTATTACATTTTGCCAGTTATTACATCACCAGCATCTCAGCAAAAATAATGGGACACCAGAGGGCTGTGTGTCTGTGTCCCTCTGACATATCATAGTATAAATTACAAAGAGACAAAATGACAGGTTACAGATTTGACCTAAAGCCAGTTGGGAGTGAAATCCCATGAGGTCAGTTATAAACATGTTTTCCATATTTGAATGCAGACAAAATCCTTACATTTAATGATAAAATTATTTTTCTGTTTGTCAGGGTGCTGTGTGTGTATTAGGAGTAAATTGCACACACACAATTTCCCTGTGAAGATAATACAGCAAGTTAAGGTGCTGTATGTAAGAATTATGTTCTAAATAAGTGGCCCTGACTGTCACCAGACATTAAGGAATCATGTTAATTTCAAATAGTGATATCACTGACAGTACCAGAATCTTTGTAATATTATTATTGTAAAATTGTAATATTTGTAATAAGCGTCATCCCCTAAATAATGTTTATGTTGTCATGTTGTGTTTTGGTCTTACGCTCCACCCATCACCTATCGACCAATTACAAAGTCAGTAGTGTTTCAGCATCCAGGTTGGCAGCTCCCCCTGAGCTGCAGCTGGAACATTTCTGATCATAAATATTGTTACTAAACCTAAAAGTCCTCTTATTATTCTCAAATATGTTGTGACAAAGTGAGAAACAAAACAAGAATATGTACGGGATATGCTTTTGAAATAGCTGAAAGTGAAGAAGAATCTGATGCCGGCTCTCCAGTGATCTCCCCTGGCTTTCTTAGCTCTTACTGGGTGGTGAGACTATGGGCCCAGGCTGTGATGTTTTCTCCTGAGCTGAGCTGTTGGATAGATAAGATACTTTATTAACCCTTAACCCCTGTTGGGGCCAAACCACAGTCTCTTCACCCAGGCCTGGGCTGGGAGAAGAGACTGTAGCTCGTCCTGGGAGAAAACACCACAGACTGGTCCTGGGAGACGAGCCTGTGGCCAGGGTACTACTCTGTCCACTGTACTGGTGTAGGACTCCACACTTTCCTTGGTAGTTCCTTGTAGTTCTGCTTTCTTCCACTTCTGCAATATCTCCGAACTCCTCCCATCACTGACTTCAGATCATTCAGATGATCCGGCTGCCTGGATCATCAGACCACATCACCCCCATTCTCACCCACACACTTCACTGGCTTCCTGGGACCTGGTCCATCGTAGATCACATCAAACATCCAAAGGTGGCTAGGCTAGGTGGTAGGTGGTTTTTTCCCTTCAGGGGTCACCACTGCAACACTGCAACCAGATTTGCAAGTGGCGCAAGTTTTTAAGCTTAAAGGGGCCATCTGGCATTCAAACTGGCAACCTTCCACACCAAAGTCAGTGGTGTAAACCACTAAGCTATCCAATCACCATAATCCTACATACAAATACAAATGACGCGGGAAGAAAAGAGATGGTTATAGTTCACAAAGTTCACATTTATGGCAGAAGACCAGGAGCCAACAGTGATGACCCCTGTGACATTTACTAGACTATTAAAATATACGGTATAAATTACACATGGTTGTTATAACCACTTGTATGTATTTTAGTACTTTCGGGACATGGTGAAAGGATATACTGCATTCTTATTTTGCAAATGTGAAATAAGAGGACACATCCCTCTGTGAAAAGTCAAAAAATAAAAGGACTCATGGAATTATTTTGAGTGTGAGAATCGAAACCTCAAATTCATAAACCATCTCCTCTTGTCTTTGTACTCCGCTGTCACGTTATTAGCTCAACACATTATCAGGAAAGTGTATTTTTCTTACAGGAAGTCTGCTGGGAAAAGGGGTTTTGAATCACCAGCACTAAAAACTGATTTTTCACATACATTTGTGAAAACAGATGTACACAAAAAGTTTCAGTGGTTAACAACTGCATGTAAATGTCCAACTTTGTGACTAAACTCACAGATTCAGAAGTGAATTCAGCAGTGCTTATCGGCTGAGTTTGGAGTCAAATGTTGTTTCTCAAAATGAGGTTCACCTCGCTAGTTTCCATATCAGTGCTTGTTTGTCATTGTTTAGTGAATAGATACTAATCTTCCATCCAAGTCTGACAGTCATTTAAATCTGTGAGTGGTCTGAAAGTGTTACCAAAATACAACAACACTAAAATGATTGAATTTTTAACTGAATTCAGAAATTAGTGAGTTCTATCACAGAGTCTCATAAAGTTGACAGAATACTATTTCCTAGCCAAGCCCCTCTCATTATAAGAGCCGAGGACATGTATGGAACAGTAGAAAGCAGAAGGGTGGGACTGCATGCATGCCTTCTGAAAGTGCAGCTCTGTACAGCTGCGACCAACTTAGACAGGTGCCGGCAGATAATTGGGCACCGTGCAGACTACAACCACAGCGCTGCTGTCTTCTAGACCTCATTACTATCACTCAGAAGTTTTTCTTAAAAACCTCCACAGCCACATGACTCGACCCATCTCTCAAAATGTTGACTTTAAAGACCCTGTCACTCTGCCAGCTGTTGACAACTGTATGGATGCGTAAATGATTGTGTTCAGCGTGTGGTAGGCATGAACAGCATGAGGATTAACATGCAACTTCAACTACATGCAAACACAGAAAAACTGTATAATAATTTGTTGTAAATGACAAAAGAATACAGCTAGGTCCGTTCAAACAGATATTACAACCCATGACTGTTGGAACTTATTTTAGAAGTCAATGAAGGAAGACTAAAATAAACCTCAGTCAAAGTCTTTTAATATGATTATGTTGTAAAGTGTCTGAGATGAGGATGGAATAAATATGGAGGAAGGTGTGAGCTGAGTATATTATTACTTCATTTACACACATATTTATATTAATCCAGGTACATCTTATTCCTCTGTCAAGTTAAAAAGTAATGTTTTATGTCAGGCCTCATGTATCTCACGTGTTTAGGGGAGCAGTTTGTATGGTTAGTTTTACTTCAGTGTCGACCTCCATAGGAAGAGTTTGACTTCATCTTCTCCTGCAATAACAGCTTTTATTGTTGCCCTCAGCAGTCAATAAAAAGTCATAATTACTTAACCCTTAAACATCTCTCACAATCACGTCATAGAATGGAGAAAATGACTTGATTTTGATTTAGTTTTCTCTGACTGTCAGGCAGTGAGGGGAACAAGTTTTCTTTTTGGCTGCCAGTATTTGTTGGGTGGACAATCAGCCAAAGGCTAAACACGAAAGCTAGTGAGAAGAGCTACGTTGTTGAGAAATTACACAATAAGAGTTTAATTGTTGCCCTTTGACAAACCAAATATTGGGTATTAAGTGGAGCCCACTGTACTGAATTGGTCACCATTCCATGTCTTGTCACAACTCGAGAAGTGTTAATTGATGATTACGGTAGCAAAGTTTCTTAACTGTGGAAAAGAAAGTTTTATACTAAATCATCTTGGTTAATTTTTAATGAACCAGATGACTACTGTACATTCCACAAAATTACACCCTCAAAAGATTTAACAATTTCAAAAGTATTTGATATGAGCTTCACGTACATCGAAAGAAAATCTTTAAACAGATGTATTTTTCATTTAATTTCGTCAATTTCAAAATACAATGAAGCAAAATCAAGACTGATGCAGATATTTCCACTTACCTTCCTAAAATGCTATTAAAGTGACGTTTTCTTCATCTGTGTTCTTAATGTCTAATAACTTCAAGTAGTCACATGTTCGTCAGACTCATTATGAACATGGAAAGTGTTATGTTGAGCAGATGCTGCTCATTATGAAGCAGATCTTACACCATGAGTATAAGACTGGTGAAATTTAGCAGCAAAGGACTCTAGGACCAGTTGTTGGAGTTTGCTGATGCTCAGAATACATTTACGATGTCATGACCTTACATTAACAGAACATTTACATCTCATTAATTCTTTCATGCCACAGCCATTTCATCACCTCATATCAATTTGCCCATGGAGTGAAATAATATAATATTAAAATGGTGCAGCTGCTTGATGCTGTGATACTTTACATCTGATATCCAGTGAAAGCAAAATATGTAGTTATCTAGAGCCGATCACACCAGTTATTGTTATAATGTTTCTACTACATTTTTACCACCTACTTGGCATTACCACTATTACCAAGAGTATGTATTGTAGATATGTGGTGATCCTCCATAAAAACCCGCTGTTACTTTCGTGGCAGTTCCAAAATATTGTTTTTCCTCTGTATTTAACTTTTCTTAAGTGATTTATCGCAATTTATTATGACATAATCCTCTGTATTTTGCTTTTTCTCTCTGAACATCAGGTATTTTCCTAGATTTACTTAAGTGAACATGTAGGTGAGAGAAAACTGATGAAAAAGATTATTTCTCAGTAACCTGAAAACCTGATAACCTGAAAATGCCTTGGCTGCCAAAGGTCAAAATTGCTATAGTCGTACAAACACATTATGGCACAAAAATAGTGAAAACATTCTTCTTGTTAGTTCTTCTCGGTTCAACTGTTCTAGTTTAGTTATTTTGAAAATATTTCATCTCTCACCCAAGATACTTCTCCAGTTCTTCATGTCTCTTGGATGAGAAACAAAATATTTTCAAGAGCTAAACCAGTCCAGTTGAACTGAGAACCATCAGGAAGAATGATGACCTGGACAAATGTGACCCTACACAAACATAGTGAACACATCTGAGTCCTGGTCACATCAACAGCATAAACTGTACACTCTCCTCACTTTGGTACAGAAGGAGACATCTACAGCTATGTCGGTTTAAAGTCACGATCTATTGGCGCTTTTCCACTACATGGTACCGGCTCTACTCTATTCGACTCTACATGGCTCTTTCGCTTTTCCATTACAAAAAAGGACCCTGGAATCTGGGACCCGATACTAGTGTTTTAGTACCGCCACAGTCGACATTCCAAAATGCTGGTACAGATACCAAAACATGACGTCACAACACTGCAGACCATTGATTGGTCAGACAGTTTTCTCTCTGACCCGTGATTTACAAAAATCAGATGTGGAAGTAGACAGTGAATAGCGAAACATGAATCCACATGATGACAGAACAAAACTACACCATAGACGGTCACGTAGATTCAGCCTTTGGTGGTGGACGTAAAAATCCAGATGAGAAAATACGCAACAAACGAGTTTTCGGCAAGTCAGACGACACGGAAGTAATGCTCCGTGTCAGAGTAACAAGTCGAGCTGAGATGAGCTGTTCCCATGTAAGTGGAAAAGCAGCACAGGAATACCAAGTTGAGTAGAGCCGTGTAGAGTCGAGTCAAGTAGAGCCGGCACCATGTAGTGGAAAAGCGTCATTTGTGAATATGGCACTAGGTATTAACAGCTTTTCTCTACATAAGACCTACAATGAGCTGTGACATACTTTGTTTTAATTAATTAATGAGGAAATTTCTACCAAGTGCTAATTAAGTCAAGTAGACTTACAAATAACTGATGGAGTATTTTATTGGTATCATTGCTCACAGTGCTGAACAAGAAAGCATACAGAGGCAGCTCTCACAGTTTCATTATGATGAATCTACGGTGGGCGGTCTCACATAGGATAAGACTGGCTCCTGTCTTGCAATTTAGACAATTTAGACTGACAGGAAAGGAGGGATGTACTCTTGCATATACTACACCCTGAATACAACTCAACAGTCAGTATTGCTGGCTGCTAGAGTGCTCATTGTAAGTGTTTCCTCACCTCAGGTTTTGTAATTAGCTGTCAGCACCCCAAGCTTGACAGTGTAATTGGTTCCTGTGCTTCAGACTCATTAAAGTTGACTATTTGAGAACTTGATTTATGCCATGTCCTTCAGAATGACTGAAAAGGAAACATGTAGTTCATCGCAGGTTTGTTTTTTAATGAAAACAGTGACATCCAACATCATGGCAGAGTCTGTTGAAATAAATGAAGTGCTTCCAAAACTGAAACCGGACTGAACTGACACTGACAGTCTCATTCTTCATAAGAGTTAGGTGGTCAGCTGATTAACCCTTTATAGGCAGTCATAGAAATGCTCCGCATGCACTAATTTATGTGTGCAATCTAGAATTTTGCATGTGGGGTTGAACCATGGTTTGCGGATGATTAACCAAGATTGATTGCACAAATGACAATAGGTGCAAAGTCTTGGAGACCGTCCCATTTAAATTAGGTTATATGTGCTACTGGTTGTCGTCATGGAGACAATACACTGGAAAAAAGTACTCTGGGATACAGCAGCACTAATGGCAACAGTAGGTTGAAATGATCCAGACACAAGGAAATGTAACGTTGCCAGGACTTTTGTTATAGAAGTTATTGCATGACTCCTCCTTGTGACTGGCCCAGAAACATCCCGTACTTTACCTAGAAGTTCTAAAATGGCATTTCTGAGCAGCAGTGCTGGATTTATTTTAGAGGTGGGACATCCATGGGGGCTGCTGGATTGAATGACTGTCAGGCACACATAATTTTGTCACATTGTAGCCTAATGTCAGTGCTTTTTTTAAATTTTTTTTATTACTATCAAAAATGTTCACACAGATGAAAAATGTGTTCTCTGCATCTTGTTTAATCATTTTGATGTGTCCTTCTTCCAAAAATAACCGCAGTCATGTGTGCGCAATTACACATACAAACTGTTTGCACCTCCCTTTAAGACATGTTAAATAAAGACACAATTTCTATGGGCAAAATGGCTTTCAGGTTTGATAAATCCCTTTGTGTGTATAAATAAACAGTTTGCACACGTTTTTATACATGCAAACCTTTCTTAGATCCAGCCCTTACTGTGTTATTGGAGGACATAACAAGAATATATTACTTTTGTGATTTTTTTTTTTTTTTTTTGGAATTTTTTATTGTTATGTAGAAAATCAAGGTCAAGGAAGTTACCATATTTGGTTCCTTACTCATAAGGGAGAATAAATAAAAAACAATCCAAGAAATATATATATATATATTACTATATATATAACAGACCACATTGGACCTCACATTGTTGACTCACTGGCCTCACTGGAACTGTTACTGTCACTGTTTCGGAATAAATGTAGAAATGACCAAAAATAGTCACTTGCCCAATAAAGGGTTGTGTCTTACCAGAGGAGGACATGTGATGTATGTGAAATAGTCTATAAGTTACTTACTTTTCACTTTCCATCTGACATTATTAATTGTTTAATTGATATATTTCCCTTCCTTTACCTTTTTCTTAATTTTATCTTTACTTACATGAGTGACCACATCACCCATTAGTCATGGTCACATTACTGTTTAATCGACACCTTGATCTTGAGATTCATGCCATGTTGTTGTTGAGCTATTTTATTCACTCCAACCAACACCTAGTGAAAGTCCAGCTTGTCTTTCTTTAATATTTGTGTTACAATGCAGAGGCTAGAAACCATGCCTGACTGAATAATTTGGCATGAGGCTGTCCAGCAACTCTAACAGATTGGCAGCCATCTCAAGTGGCTCCTACCACATCTGGCTTGTACAGCAACAAATCAAGAATCCCAGAGCCTTGAGACTGGTGCTCAGTGGGTTCTGCCGTCTGGAGACTTAATGTTATTCATATCTGGCATGTTAATCTTTCATAATGTGACTGCATATTATTTTCATCTTGTCCAAAAATGTACATGTAAATTCTTACATTGGTAGAGTCAATAATGATGTAGAGTTTAGAGGCTCTATAAAGTTCTGCTCCTTATTCTCAGAAATCATTAATTTTCTTTTCTTTTGGGCTTAGAGGCTCAGACAATCAAAAATGAAATGACCCGAGGATTGCACTTAATGGAGAGACAATAAAATAAAGATTATATGTCAATATAGCCAAGCCATCCAGACATCCACCTCGAAGCAAATAACAGATAGACAGATGGACGGACGGACGGACGGACAGAGACAGACAGACAGACAGACAGACAGACAGAGACAGACAGACAGACAGACAGACAGATAGATAGATAGATAGATAGATAGATAGATAGATAGATAGATAGATAGA
>JAPSES010000120.1:1504586-1521496 GCA_029822895.1 Maxillicosta whitleyi | reverse complement strand
TGCGCGCATGCGCAATACTTCTTCTATTGTTCTCTTGTATCTGGTGGGACTGGCTTACAGCGCGCATAGGGGTGTGGTGTATGAATTGCAGAGTATCAGGCAAGCGTGTTGTATTCGTACTGATGGAGATTTTGTACTGAGACGCCTCCATTTTTATGTAGCGTCTTGTTGACACTGTTTCAAACAAAACGCCACATCGTACTCGTCTGGATAGAGCCTAAAACTGTCACGTATGCCCCAGTCTTTAGTCTTTGTCTTTTCCTCCTGGTTAATTACCAGACTCCTCCTTAATGTTTCACACCTGTGTCTTGTTTTCTCCCCATGCCCCAGTGTACATTATCCCTGTCATATCAGTGTCTCATTGCTAGTTCGTCACGTCAGTTTTGAGTTTTCCAAGTCTGTGTCTTAGTCTGTGTTTTTATGTCTGACCTACCATGCATGATCTGTTTTTTTTTTTGTTTTTGTTTTTTTTTTTACCCATTTTGGATTTGGACCTCCGTCACTGCCTGCCCCTGTTGGTACCTCTTCCCCGTTGGACTGGTCTCTTGGTTTTTGGACTTTTGCTTGAATCGGTACCCTGTCTCTGCTTTTCCCTGCCTGCACTTTTGTTTCCCTTTGGATTTGGGGATTTTTATCTTTGTCTGTTCATTTCAATAAACCGTTCTGTTTTATATCCACTGTTTCCTTCCTACTCTGCATTTGGAGTCCCTTTTACCAGTCATGACAAAAACACAATATAACGCAAACATGTCGTAAAAATGGGTAATTCCTTTTCAAAATTGGCAAAGTTCTGCCTCCTTCCATTGATGATAACACTGGGTTACAATTCTTTTTTTCTTTTGGAAGTTGTCTATATTTTTTCAACTGAATAAGGACCATTTTACACCGCTGAATCAAAAAATGACATCCATATTTCTCAATCAGGTCAGGTATTTATGTTAATTTAATTTTTTAAAAATCCAGTCTTCTGACTAAATTGATTACATTTTTGTGTCATTATCAGTTGATTTTTGTTAATATTTCTCCTCCAAAAAAGGTTTTAGGAGAAAAAAAAAACAACCGTTTTCTAAAAGAATGTATTAATTAAATGTTACACACTTCAATGGTGTGAAAATATCCATACATGTTAACAAAAACACCAAAAAACAAATAAGTAGCTTAGTTCAGAGAGTTGACCTGATTGAGCAAAACCAATGTGATTTATGGATTCAGCACATCAAAATTTGTCTAAATCAGCTAAAAAAACTTAAACAATAAATTTGGTGTTGACCAGTGTAATCTTGTAGTATCACCGGAAAGGCCTCTGGTGAATGAATGAATGAATTCATCCCCCTGGTGGATTTCATGAGTATTGCATGTATCTAATTGTAGACATCGGGTTTATCTAAGAAAAACAAATATCACTGATCATGTAGAGGTCTTCAAAACTCACATGTCAAATATGATTCAATTGATGTTGTGGAGTGAAGTTTGTTTTATAAATTTTCAGTCTCATGGAGTGATTTGTTAGATCTTTGGACTGGATGGATCTGTGGATTGTATTTGTTTTTTTAGACAGAAATAAATAAATGTTATCAGTTATCAGTATAATATTGATATTGAACACTGTGATCTTAAAGATGCAAGTCAAACGTGCTTTGATTTACACTAACAACAGTTGTCTCCTGAGTCCTACTGTGAGCCGAATGACTCTTTGAGTTTGAAATTAATAGGATGGCCATAGTTATTTCCTGACTCTTCCTCCTCAAGGGACCCCGCAGCTCTGTTTTTCTGCGGTCCTCTCATCCTGTTACTAATGCCTGACTCTGTGTAACCCTTATCTCCATGCTCACTACATGGCCTGATAGGGCTCTGTGTGTAAGCAATTAAAACGGCTTTTTGCCAGATAAGTGGGGGAGAGCGGTCAGATTGAAAGCCACAGGCTGCCAGTATCAGGTCTTTAGGTTACAGCCCCTGGGTTATATAGCCCGAGGGTGCAGAGTGAGCCAAACAAGGCATGCAGCTCAGTGTGAGCAAGCAGGGGATGAAACCCAGCCAGAGGGAAACAGACACACTGCACGCCCTGTATGTTTTCCACACAACAAGCATGCACTGGAATGATTATTTAAGCAACATCATAAAATAAAGATGGGCATTTACATACTTAATGTGTTCAAAAAGACTGTAGGTATGTGGAATCAGACAGCTGTGCACAAATAGAATAAAATATATTCCCATTATATATGCCCATGTCTAATAGACCAAATTTATTCTCTGTGAAGCTGTTCATTTTTGTACATCAAAGCCAGTTTCGGTTCTGATTTCTAACATTTCAGGCAGGTGCAACATGATCTCAACATACTTTGCCCACTAGACTACCGTAAAGTAGGAGAAAGTTGCAAGATAAACAGAAATAAAACCTGAATTATATGCAAGTATTCCATTGACCAATACTGTCATGTCAAATGTTTGAGTAGGTTCAACAATTTTAGGGAAAGCCTGTGTTTTGCATTTGTTCTCTTTCTGAAAACATTATTTCTGTTCTCAGTGTCAATATAAGATGTTTCCAGCTCTCACTGCTGGAGCTACCACCTGCTTAGCTAACCACCTCTCCCTGTATGCCATTTAATGTGTTAAGTGTATTCAGTTTTCTGGCATTTCATTTCAATGTCACATTTCCACAGCTCCCTAAAATGTCCCCAAAACCTACACACTGTATGTAATGTCTTTTTGCTAAAAATGTTACTGTCAAAACTATGCTCAATGGCGGGTTCTAGAGAGGCAACAGGAAACAAGGGCAGACAGAGACTAAAATAAAATGTAACAAGTGTCACCCAGACCAGGAATACCTGGTCGATTTAGGAAATCTGCCATGTCATTTTTAAAATAAAGTGTTGTCATGTTTCTGTGAGCTGCTTCTGTGGCATCTTCTGCTGGACTTAAATGTTGGGTTCTGATGGTCAGAGAGAATAACAATACAAGTATATTGTTCATGTATTTATTTATTTCACTGAATATAAGTTTATTCAAGTGCAGCTACTCTTACACAGATAATTAACCCTTTAAAAGTGTTTGCATCCTATTTGCTACACCAGGCTCTGAGGACTTTATCTAATCAGCAAGATCCATACTTTCCATGTTAACCTGTTGTATATGACGTGATATGTGTTTTCTGTCCCCTGGTGGATTATCATGCCACTGCAGCTAGTGGAAAGTTTTGTGGGGTTTTTTCCCTTTTCAATAGGGCAGCTATTGTTAAATCATCCAACTCAAATTTTGTAGGAAAGTCTTTCGGAATTTTCCAAAACTTACATTAAAAATAACACTTATATTGTTATTTTGTTTAAAAATATTGAAACTGTGGTGCCATTCAAGGGAAATTAAGGTTGTAAAATTTGTATGTAAAATAAATAAATAATAAAAAAAATAAACTGCTCTATATTTTCAAAATATTACTGGAAAAATGTATCTTTGTATCTAAAGTTAATGTTGTTGTGAGCAAAAAGTTTCCAAAAACACCCGATGCATAAAATGTGATTGAAAAAAAAATCATAAACAAAATGAGATTTTTCTTTGGATTATGATAATAAAAAAAAACAACTAATAAACATTCTGATTCCAAAAAAAAAAACCAATAATTTTGTGGCTAGTGTTTAATGGGTCAGGTTTTACAGGGTTAAGATAGAAGCATAAACAATTTAAATATTACATAATTTAATAAAATTAACTTGAAAATAAATGACAAAAGTGCCAGTCAGCTGATGATTTCAATCCATATGATGAAGTGTTATATTGGTTTATGTACATTTATACAATAGCTTTATAAATATTCCACTTAATAGAACCTAAAGTGAATGTACTGTCATGTACAGACCGTGTTGTGAAGTAAATCTGCAGCTCCGACACAAACATTCCTTTTGAATAAAACCTATTCTCTCATTAATTCCTAGAGTTTCACATTTTGACCCAGGACTGTAACTACAGACACGTAAGATTTTTGACTGAAATTTTCTTTATTACTGACTCAAACTTTGTAAAGTATCACAAATTTATTCTTGAGGCATTTTTCTTGTAGACCAGTATAATGGGGAAGTTGTCAGTTTTGATGTCATTTTACAAATTAAAAAAAACAAAAAACTCTTTTCTGAAGTGGAAGGCAGTAATGATGTATGAAAAGTACAAAGAATATAATTGAGTTGAGGTCGTTGTGTATGAAGTGGCATTCTTTCTCTGTATTTATGTGTTTACATGGTGGTAATTAATTGATTTATTTTCTGTAATCTATTAATTATTAGGATAATGATTAGGAGACTGTAAAGGAAGAGTTACCATAAGTGAATGTAGTTCATTTTAATTAAATAATCATTTTCAACCATAAGTAACTGCATGTGTTCAGTTCTCACTGAAGAAGACAAACTTTTAAATTTCAAAGTATTGATTTGATATTTATCAAGATAGATAACTGACAAGAACATATTATCATTACTTTGTCAAATTGTCCAAGTTTTGTCCAAATATATATATATTTATTTATTTATATACACAAATACATACACACACGCACACAAACATATATTTTTACAGACTGTTTTCCTGTACATATCCACTCACTGTGAAGTTTGCACTTTCTGTACATGTTACAATATAAAACCCTTTGTAAATAATATACAAATATATATTTTTAATAGACCAGACCCACACACCCCTCACTGCATAAAACTCCAATTTGCACTCCGTACATATTATGTTGTAAATTCACTGTAAATCTCAACCATTATTGTCTTTGTCTCTAGTGGACAGTTTGTCTATAGGTCCAAATGTTTTCTGGGTTCATGTTGGAACTATGTGAGCAACATAAAAAACTAAGCCAAATTCCTTGTATGTGTTCACATCCTTGGCCAATAAAGCTGATTCTGATATAATACATTCAGTAAATAAGGGATTGTATAAGGAAGGGCTCCCTATTTTGGTTTAATTAAGGGTACATATTTTCAACAATAATGCAAAAGATGAATGCAGTAGTTTTGTATATATACAAAACTACTATAAAACAATATATATAAATAATATAAACTACTATATGGAGTTGGGGATTATACTGATCATGTGATTGATGGATTTATTGGATAAATATGACAGAACTGAAAACTGCCTCAAAGCAGAAAACATCAGCGAATTAAACATTAGAACATGATTAAATCTAAGCTTATTGATAAACTGTAGTAACTAACACTAACCAAACAAACCCTTATCGAACTTCTAAAACAACTGTAACCACCATGATAGATATATGTTGTAATGTTTCCGGTTTCATCCCAGGGTTCATACTTTTTCAAGGTCAAATTCAAGTACTTTTCAAGCACTTTTAAGGATCATTTTCAAATTTTTTCCAGCACAGCACCTTATCAAGGGAGTTAAATCTATATCCATAAACTCAGGATTATGTTTTTCACTATTATGTACATTGTATTATGCTATAAACATCTAAAATTGTGTTTCATAATAGCAAAACTTACTTTCTTTCTTTCTTGCATGTGTATTGTTAAGCACACAAAAAAAATCATTTTATGTGCAAACTTACTTGGCAAAAAAGACCTTACTGATTCTAAAAAGGTTTAGAAATGAAAGGAGAACATAAAGTTTTATCCAAAAAAAGGGAAGCCATTTGGCGTTCTTCAGACACACTCGCACCGAGACAAAGATTAAGATAAAAATGTACCTGGAGTCGACCTGAGAACACAGGAATTATGGTTTTTGACGTGAAATTTTATGTTTCAACATGTATCACCTCTCTGTAAGTTGCTTTGACTTAACATCTAATCTGGCAGTTATATTAAAAATAAATACATAAATCACATCACAAGCACTTTTAAAAACACAACATTGAAATTCAAGCATTTTCATGGATTTCAAACACCTGTAGGAACCCTGTAATCTGGTCTGATGTTGCTATCATTATCATCCTTTCATGCTCCTGTTATCCCAGCTTCTTGTCTAATTTGATGATGACGATGTCGCAGACGGATCGTTAATAAGCACAACAGCCACCATAAACTAAACGATAAGCCCTAACAAAGAAGCATTGTTTCAGCTAAAAAGGAAGAAAACAAGTACTTTGAGATGCATTTTGGGAAATACTGTAAGAGATACGTTAAACCCAAGATAACTGGGTCAGTGAAAATGAAATCTGAAACAAATCTAGCACATCAGAGAGTTGTCTCATTCTAATAACCAGCTACAAGCTGTTTGTGGAGCTCAGTAAATTATCCAGCAGACCTCCACAACAGCTTCAGATGTGGCTGCTGGGAGGTTTTCCCGCAAATCATAGCATGAAAAAACAGATTGGAAAAAGCAATAGTAGCAGTCTGCTCTCTGAAGACGACATGACAGCGTAACGGAGAAGGAGAGCACTTCGACCTTGGCCGTGACCTGAACAAACTGTAATGAGTTCTGAACTTGTGCCTGGGCTCAGTATTGTTGTGGTTTGGAGAGTGCTGAGAGCTGGTAAACAGGATATTGAGTCCCAGATGGGTTTGGCTCGCGTCATGAAAGTACTGTAGACCCGCAGTTTTGCACAAACCATCACCCATCGAAAAGGAAACATGAAAAAGGGGATGGGTAGTGTTGAACTGGGAGCGCAGGGAGAAAGATATTTCTGCTGTCCAAAATGTGTGTGTTTGTCCAGAGGCTTTCTGGGGCTGGAGTTATCCTCCATGACGGGCACATGTTTAGAAGCCACTGGGCCACACATGGAGCAACACTAAGACGCTGCTGAAGAGATAAAACGGCCACGCGGGGGAAAAACCTGGACACAGACCAGCGGATCTCAGTTTTCTTTTACTGTCTTTCAGTTCCTCTCACTCTTTTTTTCTGTCTCTTCCCGTCCCTTCTCCCTCTTTTTCTCTCTCTGCATGAAACAGGATCACAGTCAACTGGAGGAGGACGGCTGGATGAGGGGGAGGACAGCATGGAACAAGACAAGACAGGCCAGGGCCGTCCTCGCCGAGAATTCTAGGACAACACGAAATACACAACCAAAAAGGATTTACAGTATTTGTGTGTTTTGTTTTGTGTTTTATTATAATTTATGTATTAATGTATTTATTTATCTTACAATTTTTATTATTAAAAAGCTGCAACAAAATCTAAAACCCATATGTGGTGTATTATGTTCAGAACACAGTCATCTCCTGTTTAACTCTTCAACAAATTGGACATCATCTACCATTAAAGCAGCCTTTATTTAGGGAGATTCCACTTTTTTCTGTAGCTTAGTTAAATTGTCGAAGCCGAACGAACATTTCTACATGCTTTTTCTTAGTGTCATGTTGCTCATGCTTAGTGTTGCGTTTTAATCAGTACAATTGGTCAAAATTGAGTTTAAAAAGGTTGAGAGACTTTCCTTTGATATCAGGTCAGAATTATTAGAGGACATAGAAGGACATGTATTTATAGATATATAAAAGTATTCACATTAGCAGAGGATACTCTATAATATGTAACATTTGCCTTTTCTCTGACTTTCATGCATATCAAACTATGGCTCAATTTAGCAGGTCTCACCAATTAATAGGGGAGTGAAATGTCACAAAAAAAACCCTTCGGAACAACACCAAATGAGAATTCAGAGTGAACAGAGAGATTGAAGAGACGGCCATCCTTCATCCATCAGTTATTATCGCCCATCCTCTTCCATCTTGTTCTATCATTGCTTCAATATCCACTTTAAATATAAAAAATTAAAAGCCCAAATCCTCTAAAATAGACACAAAATTGAAAAGATGTATTAAAACCAGACACCCACATTGTTAAAATAAAAAAAATGGGCTTCATAAATGTGCCTTACTTCGTGTTATATTTTCAAATATGCAGATATTTTAGAAGAACTGGATCATAGTTGGTGGCGAAGTTTAATCTGGTTTCCAAAAATAATGTACTATGCTGAAAATACTTATAACTTGGAACAAATTCTAACCTGACTCGATCTTACATATTGTTAAAAGTAAGCAGCATCCAAACGTAGAAATAGTAAAAGGACCAGTCCCCAAAAAATAAATAAATAAAATTAAATAAATAAATATCTGCAGGGAAGTGAGGGATAGAAACAGGAGGAGAAAAGATTCAGGAGATGACAAAGGTAGAAGTGAGAATGTGTAGGCTATTATTTTATCATTTCTGCAGAGCTGATGTTTATTCAGTGCCTGGTTAATTTGTTTTACGTGGAATGAAACAAAGACAGAGCAGAGTCCGCTGCAGATCAAATAGAATGTGAAATGGAGTGAAAAAAATCTCCTCGCTTCCTACTCGCATCAAACAGCAGCACAGCGCCTGCCAATCAGTCAGCCATATTTTACACCAATTTCAATCGTTCCTGAAGGAAAGAGCCCGACTCAGCTCTGACGGTGCTGCGGCTGAACACCTGACCTCTGCTCAAGCCTTCCGTTTGGATCACCTGGGACTAAAGCTCTGAGTAGTTTACGCTGGTTTACAGGGTTTACATCGAACACGACTGCAGACATAAACTGCTTGAATTCACCAGATGGAACAAATGATCATGTGCTACTAAAGTCATATAGAATAAATAATTTAATGATAGAATCACCTCAGACTTTGCATCTACTAATATTTGTAGACATTAACATCTGTGTTTATTAGATTGAAGGGAAAATGGAAAAGCATAGTATTGTGTTCCATTAATTATGGGGAAATAAAACACCATATACATTTACATAGTCTATTAGGTATAAGCAATAATGATTATGCCTTTTGATGTTCTGTGTTTCTGATCTTTTATGGAGCCTTTTTCTAACTGTCAGGAATGTTTCAAAGGCTTCTGGAGAAATATGTAAAAATGCAGCATTGGAAGTAATTACTAGACCACCTGTGATTTTCTGAAGAAATTCAATACAACAGCCATTGAGTGTGACCTGTTAATATGCTGTTCTTGGAATATTAATCACTTCTAAGTTGTTGTTTTTTTTAACATCAGATGGTGTTACTTTATATGGGAGTTGTTAATGAGAAAACTGACTTTTTATTGATTTTCATTTTATTGTCTTTTAAAAAACGTATAGGTTATTACTTTATTAAATATGTAAAGCAGATAAGTCCTTGTATAGATTTTTTCCTTCACATTTGCACACAAGACATTCTCAAGTCTGCAGTTTCTTTTTCTTTTTTTTTCTTTTTGTTTTACTGTGAAACAAGTATTATGCTCAAAATTCTAAACCCTGATCATCTTGCCCAAAAAAGATACTAAAAATATATATATATATATATATATATATATGCGGGCACCTACAAAGGCAGGACAACTCAATAGTGCAAAAAAGGGGTTCTAAAAACAAGATAAAATCACTAAATCTGACAAAAAAGGTTCTCAAAACAACTGAAATATCTGTCCATGCAGCTAGTTAATTTTACTTACTTTTAATCTGACTTCCGAAAACTATAATGACCAAAAAACTATTCACTATATTCTGAAAATACTTACAAACTGCAAAGAATTCCAACCTGACTTGATCTTACATATTGTTAAAAGAAAGCAGCATCCAAACATAGAAATAGTAAAAGGACCAGTACCAAAATTAAAAAAAAAAAAAAAAAACTAAAATAGACAAAAAAAGTAAAACATGTATTAAAACCAGACACCCACATTATTAAAAAATATATACATATATGGGTTTCATAAATGTGCCTTACTTCATGTTATATTTTCAAATATGCAGATATTTTAGAACTGACTCATAGTTGGTGGGTAAGTTTAATCTGACTTCCAAAAACAACAATAATGTACAAAATAATGTACTATATACTGAAAACCTGACTTGATCTTACATATTGTTAAAAGAAAGAAGCATCCAAACATAGAAATAGTAAAAGTACCAGTCCAAAAAAATAAATAAAAAAAATAAAAAATATCTGCAGGCAAGTGAGGGACAGAAACAGGAGGAGAAAAGATTCAGGAGATGACACGATTTCTTGAATTTAGATCATTTTCATGTATATGTTTTGTTTTCTTATAATCTGTTTCATTTATAAGGACTAAGTAGGATTACTTTGTTTTGTTGCATATTCAAAATAAACTAATAAGCATGTCTACAGATGTATGAACACTTCGAATAAATAATAAATAAATGAATTCTTAAGACAAGATACACTATCTAAGACTACTAAATCTAAGTTGTTGGGTTTTTATTCATCTTGGTAAGAGCCAAATCATTTGCAGTGAAAGCCCTCCCGCTGCTGCTGCGTTGTGTGGCGCAGCTGTTCAGGGGAGGGCTCGGCCAGGCTGGATGGTGGGGGGCAGTGGACCGTGAAGCCTCAGTGTCACTGCTTGGATCAATGGCGAAGGACCAAGAGGTCGAGGTCACAAGACCCGTGGAAAAAGGTGACATTGGCTGATCTGCCAGTACTGGCCAGACAGTCGCCACCCGGGTCGCCCAGCTGGTGGGGGACCAGTGTGACCTGAGCCAGACGGCCAAGAGCGGGTAGACCTGATCATTCATGGTGGAGGAGCGGCGACTGGTGTGCTCAGTAAAGTGAGTACCGCCAGATTTTCTCCAAGGAACATTAACAGCTAAAAGTCACAATGCGTTTACTGAGACACTGAAGTACTTCAAACACACATTTGGGTTTGGAACTGACACAGCAGCTATATTTATAAGCTGCACACAAGAAATGGATCATTCATATGGGAACATGGTGTCATTGGTTAGAAATCTAGAGGAAGAGCTAAGTGATGTCACAATGAACGAGCTGTGCAGCGGGGTACTCTGCCCTAGTTTTTGGTGTATTTCCCCTGTCAGTCCTGTATCCCACATATGCCAGCATGTCTAATTCCTTCCGTCCAGTCTTTTCTCCAGCAAATGAAGTGCTTTTGTCTGTAGTAGGTGGATGAGGAGGACTCAGGATAAACCTCAGACTCCTGCCAGTATGTCACTGTATTTCATCATCTGAGGATTCACATCATTATTTGAGCTGGTACATCAGGTGAGCTGGAGGTAGTCTCCATGCACGAGGTCACATCAATTAATTTCTATTAAAATGAAGTGTCGCCTCGGCTTAAATGCCAGTGTTTCTCAAACTGTGGGGCGGCCCCCCTAGGGGAGGTGTGAAGGCTTGCTGGGGGGGGGCATGGGATCACTCCTGGGTGTTTTGTTTTTTTTTTCTTCAGGTTAGAACATGGACCATATGGGATTAATGTTTTAATGTCGGAACACCCTGGACTCCTTTTAGGAACATACAACAAACAACTCTACTGCCATGGTGATCTGTCACTAGACTAGACAAAGAGTTTAGGTTTGGAGAATGGATAAGGATTGGACTGGAAAAGAAAGATGTATAATGTTTGTGTTTTTGCAGTTTGCACTTTAATGTTCTGAGATGTGTAATGGAAACGGGCTCAGTGCAGCCACTGATATTCTTCAAATGTTATAAAATGCAACTAAAATTCCTTTGTTGTTCTAAAAAGAAAAAAAAAGAATAACTTTATTGTCATCGTTGTAAGATAATTGTATATTTCCTCTTTTTATTTGGAAAAATACTGTCTTGCAGAGCAGTTTGGTTGAATTTACTTGTATTTTTCAATCAAAAATCTGAGTTATTTTATAATTTGCACAACAAATTATTCAAGGAAAAGCAAACAGTAGTGTTGCAATATTGATGTTTCTTTCAATAAAAATTATAATAGCACCACTGTTACAATGTTGTTGAGTTTGAGGGGGGGCTGGAGATTTTTTGTCCTCCAAAGGGGGACCCCATGGAAAAAGACCCGCTGTTGTACACTAACAGAGACTCAAACAGATACTAGACTCAGTCTCAAATATGTTCTTTTCTGTCACACCTACCAGTAACTAGATCATAGTTACATCTGCACTGTACTTTTGCTATATTATTAAATGTTAGTTGTGAAAGCCATCTTTTAATAATATTCAAACCTCACAGATATAAATGTCTAACTTTTAATTGTCTTTGTTATTTCCTTTGTTTGGAGTAACTAGCCTACACATTTTAAAAATATGTCATATCATACATATGTTACATTAAAAACCTACAAAACAGCAGAACAACAGTGGCTTCAGACTCCAGTGTAGACTTTGTTAACCTTTATTGACAGCCTGATCTTTCTTGACCCTGGTGTAGCTGCATGATAGACCAGCTGCTGGAAATAGTGCAGTTGTCAAAGGCAGTGTGTGAATCGAACACACATGAGCCGAGAGTGACAGAAGAAAAACGGACAAATTCGTAGAACTGCAGTGAAATGAAGCAAAATATAAGAAAATAAAACTTTAAATTCAATATCCCAGGGTACAGTATAGGCCATATAAACATACCACTGACTGCAATGTAAGAACAGTGTTTTATGATTATCATTTCCTATTGATATTGTGATTTTCACTTCAGCTCTTGGGAGAAAAACCTCGTTTTATAGACGAGTCAGAATGAAACAAGTGGCAAATGAGGGCCGACCCCCGTGAAGTAGAATGAAAGAAGACCTCCGACACTTCAACCACTCGTTATTGCGGTAATTGCTTCAGACTTGATTGGATATCGATGTGGTGCTGACTGTTTCCAAGTAAAATGCTTGCAGTGGCCAAGTGTTTTTTCCACCGTGGAGAAGCGGATCTGCGTGTGATTGCGCGCACTTATCCGACAGAGGAACTCAACATGAGCCCCGTAAGAGGGCAGGTAATGATAGACTGTGGTGTGAATGGCTCTTACCTGTAACTGTCCCACTCCCTTCCCGCACCTTAACGCCCTTTTAAACCATCGGTGGGGCTGCTGCTACAATCCAGTGGTGTTTCGGTGATTTAGAGACATTTGCGTCCTTAGTGGGGAAAAAACAACTGGATTGTTTCTCTGATGGGATCAGACACGTTTATTCGTCTTCGTCAGGGTGAGCATCTCATCCGACGCACAGACGAGCTCCTCTTCAATCCAAAGCTGCTCCTTTTTTATTATTACTATTATTAATCCCGGTAGTCCAGACTCAAACAGGAGCCTTTTACGCTCAGGCGGGCTATATGTGCGTCCTGGTGGTGCGCCTTTAAAAGGGGACACCAACCCTTAGGATCAGACCACAAACTTAAATAAATAGCTTTTTTTCTGAAGGTAAGAATGGTCCTTCTCAATCACTCCAGCTTCCAGTCTTTGCTCCTCCGCGCCTCTTCCCAATCTGACAGCTCAGCTCTGCGCGCACCAACTTTTATGGAGACTCTGGTGCGCACCGGCAACGCGTCACACTAATCCCACATTTTACAGAGTTTAACACAAATGTAAGCATAGCTTATCAGATTTAACGGTCATAGTGACCCACCCTTAAGAGAAATACACTTTGATCATGATTTTATGAAATAAAACTGAAAAAAAAAAAAAAACACCTAAAGAAGAAAATTGACAATAAGATAAAAATATGACAATACCATCTATTTCTCGTCTGTTTTATGAGAATTAAACACAATATCATCCATAAACGCCGCCTTAACGACACCAGCATTGTAGCGACAGTGGAGGTGCATTCAGTCAGTATCCACGTTGGTTCTGTCTTTAAAACTTGTCCAGTACTGCCATCATGTGGACATCTGATGTATCTCACCAAGTTTTACTGTCATTTATCTAAAACCATTATGAGAGTTGTTTAGGGTCATGTCATAACTTGGAATATACAGTTTGATCAAAAACGTTTATTTCATAGTGAAAACATTCCTGGCACACAAGCACACACCCGATTTCTTTTTACGAACAGAAACATGTCATATTATAATGCAAGTGAGGAGACAAAAATCAGAAAAGTGACATAAGCACAAAGTGTTTGGCTTGTTTTTGCAGTTCATTTAGAAATAAAAAAGGGAACAATTAAAAATTATTTATAGCTCTGTCCATCAAGAAAAAAAAAAAAAAAAAAAAAAAAACTTGAAGAAAACACCATCCTAAGGCAATCTTAAGAAAGATCAGGGATGGACCCTCTGTTTGGGCAGAGCAAATGTTCACACGCTCTGCATTCAAGGATTGTTCAAGCAGCTTCTGAAAGGCATCAGCGGCTGTAGTAGTAGAAGTTCATGGAGCCGTTTTCCCAGAATTCCTCAACATTCTTCTTTGATGTACGTTTGTTCATCTATTTCAGACTCCAGGTGCTCCAGGCGGTCTGTCTGTCCGTTCATTATCTCATCAGGGGTTTTCATGAACCT
The DNA here is from genome assembly GCA_029822895.1 of Maxillicosta whitleyi. Taxonomy (NCBI): domain Eukaryota; kingdom Metazoa; phylum Chordata; class Actinopteri; order Perciformes; family Neosebastidae; genus Maxillicosta; species Maxillicosta whitleyi. Next base: position 1,507,328 of record JAPSES010000120.1, on the reverse strand, counting down.
GAAGAACAATAACAGGGAGTTAAGCTGGTTCTGTTTGTTAACCTCTAATATAGAGAAGAAATACTTTAAAACAGAAGAAATAAAATTGAATTAAATACCTGAATAGAAGTCTTTGTCCAGGTTCTTTCCTGATTATGTTCAGTTTGTAGTAGTGTCTCAGTGCTCGCGACATCTTCTCGTACGTCATATTTGTCCTGTTCTGTAAGAGGTACAACAAATATATAGAAAATAAGCTAACACTCATTTCAAGTAAGAAGATATTTTTTTAAATTTTTAATATTTTGTGACAATAAAAGTTGTAGGTTTTTTTTTGGACACTTCAAAGGCTGATAAACCCCACAAAAATAAATACATAATTATCATTATCATTATTATTATTAGTGATATAAATAACTCACTGGTGCAGCATCAAAAGCACACAAATACTATCAAAACAAATGGTGTCACAGTGAACAGTGGCTGTGTTTATTTTTTTATTTATTTATTTTTTTCTGTGGTCAGCATCTGGACCTTTCTGCTCACTGATCCTCCTGCAGTTTGATCAAAGACAACAGGAACAGAACAACGGAGGCCTACAGTGCCATCTCTGTGTTTACTTTGTGGTTGCCCCAGAGCCTGGCTAGGCCATTGGGGTCCATGATGCGGAAGATTTTGTTCTCTGGATCCTCCCAGCGGATGTAGTTCTCGTACCGACTGTCTGACAGGAGCTGGTAGACGTAGTCCCACAGCAGTCTGCAGTCTGCAAGGACAACAGGGAAAGAGTGAAGGAGCTGGTATTAGGCTGCCTTTTTTCTTCTAGGATTCTAGTCCTTAAAGTTTAACAAGGAAGTGTTTTCCCATGAAGTTGGAATAAAATATTTTCCCTCTTTTCATGAAATGATGGTGTTAATGTGATTTATTCTTGATTGATTAACTTAACTTGTGCATTACATATGTAGTTAGAAAAGGGAAAGTTCATGCACAACAACTTCTAATTATTTATTCTATTTGAGATTACTTTACTTAACATTCCTGACACATTTGTAGCTATAACAGGGTTTGTACATATTTTTCAAGGTTAAATTCAAGCACTTTTTTAAGGGTGATTTTCAGGTTTTTCTAGCACATTAGTTTATTGCTGGGGTCAAATCCATATCTACATGAACACAGATATTCAGGGTTATTTCTGTCACTTTTTACCACAATGATGTACATTGTGTTATGCTATAAACTTCTAAAATTAGGTTTCATAATAGCAAAAAGTTTAGAAATTAAAGGACAACGCAAGGTTTTATCTTAAAAAAAGGGGGGGGGGAGCCATTTGTTCTTTAGACACACTCGCACTGAGACAAACATTAGGATAAAAATGTATCTGGAGTTGACCTGAAAACACCTGTGATTTTTATTTTTTGACATAAAGTTAGATTTTTTTTTTTTTTTAAATGTATCACCTCTCTGTAAGTAGCTTTGGTTTGGCATCTAACCTGACAGACGTATAAACCATAAATAAATCATATCACATCATAGAGTTAGAATTGTAAAACTTTCAAGCACTTCAACTACAATTCAACTACTTTCCAGACCTTGAAAACACAACATTGAAATTGAAGCACTTTCAAGGACCTGTATAAACCCTACCTGCTATCCGTCCAATGGGCATATGCTCGTCTGGGGGAGACACGGGCATGATCACATGGTTCCTGTAGAGCATGTCCTCCTGCTGCAGTCGATGCTGCTGCTGCTGCTGCTGCTGCTGGGTCAGTGGTACTTGATGGTGGCTGTGAACTTTCCCTTCACGCCCATTCTCGAGCGTCACCTGAGAGGGGGGTCCACCCCAGCTGTGCCTGAAGTCCATGGTGGCACCCCCTCCAGTCCTCATTGGGCTGAGGAGCAGAGGGTTCATGATGGGGCTGGGCATGAGCTGGATGACGCGAGGAGGGCCCGCCTCCTGTCCCCCTGGACTACCCGGGCAGGGGGCTTCTTGGGGCGTCACACAGCGCCCGTTTGGTGCAGTTGGAGACACGGACAAAGGATACATGTCCTCAGGCAGGTGATGGTTGCTGTCAGGCAGCTGGGAGAAGGTCTGGAGGGGATCATTGTTAGTGGGGCGGGGGTGGTTTGGTTCTGGGGGGGAACGCCGGGGGGCTGCGTGGTGAGGAGAACGGGAGCGGTGCCTTAGTTCAATGGTTGGTGGATGCTGGGGGAGTGGCTCTGTCCCACGTGGTGTCCGCCGTACCGTTTCTGGGGTTACCAAACACACAAGGAACCATAAATATCTGGAGTAAAATCACAGTCTAGAATATTTGAATAATATTGAATAATATTGAATAATAAGTACCTACCTATGAATTTATTTATTTATATTTACCTGCTTTACTGCGTCTACTATTACTACTACTGTCTACTATTATGTGGAAGTATCTGGGCGTGTACTAATTTGTATGCGTGTGCCAGCCATAAATAGACATTTGTTGTCCAGATGAGACAGCCAATCAATCAATAGTCATGTGATCATCACACTACGGAAAGCAGATCAGCAGTACTGAGCCCTTTGAGTTTTATAAACCGTACAGAAGCTTTGGTCCATGGGTTTTAAATGAAGCCACCGTGAGATAAAGATAAGCGATACAGATAGATACAGATAGTGTGTGTGTGTGTGTGTGTGTGTGTGTGTGTCTGTGTGTGAGTGTGAGTGTGTGTGTGTGTGTGTGTGTGTGTGTGTGTGTGTGTGTGTGTGTGTGTGTGTGTGTGTGTGTGTGTGTG
>JAPSES010000120.1:1483445-1498155 GCA_029822895.1 Maxillicosta whitleyi | reverse complement strand
GCCAGGACAAAACTTGAGGGTTGCACTTCCTGATAAACCGTCTCTACTTCCTCCCCCGGCAGCATTGATGCAACAGCTGCCTCCAGTGTCGCCTGACACCGCTGCCTTCCCTCCTCTGCTCCAGCTGACTTTATTGATTTTTAAGGGGTCGTTTTGCAGTAAACAAATTGATTTTAAAGTTGCACTAGCAGAGGTTTTCATGTGCAAATAAACTGTAAATTGATCTAAATAACAGAGAGGTGCTTCAGTACACCACCACAAAATGGTGTGAAGTTGATACAGCAAATATCAAAAATCACCACGTTATACATTTTCCATTTTGACTTTGGTCCCAACAGTCATGGAGATAGCCGTCACATTTCCCATTAGGGGTTTATCATGGCTGCTACTCATGATTCAGCCAATTTTCCATAATAGTTCTGCAACTAGTCAGAGTGTTTCCACGATCCAAAAGTTCTCTTCCTTCCTTGTGGGTTAATCTTGTTTTCCAGTTTGGGAGAAAGAGCCTAATGTAATCAAACAGAGTGAGTCATGTCTTTTCTTTTTTTACTGATGCTTCAAATTTATAGAGTCTGGATTACATCTGTGAAACTTAAGAGTTCATAAAGATGGGATGTACCAGAGTGCGGCGATCGGTAGCGGAAGTCCTCCTTTGTGAGCAGCAGAAGGGCTTTGCCGTTCATCTGGAAGGAGCCACTGGTGATTGGTCGCAAGGCAAACTCCTTCTCAGCCCATCGCAACCATTGAGCCACATCCTCCCTGCTCCAGAACACGGGTTGGAGACCTGGAGGTAGAAGGATTTGAGGAGGGAGGAGGATGGGAAGGGAAAGGGAACAAGTTGGGAAAATTGGTGAAGAAGCAGTTAATTGAAGAGAGAGGAAAGAAGAAAAGAAGCATGAGGACAGGGGGTTAGGGCAAGGAAGGAAGAAAGAAGGAAAGGCAGGAAGGAGGGGAGGGTGAAGGGGGATGGAGGAAAGGAGGGGGGAGGGGAGAGAGAGGAAGGAAGGAGGCAGAGGCAGTAAAAAGGATATTGAGGAAGTGGAGATAAAAGCCAAAAGGAGGGAGTGATTACGGGAACGGCAGCAGAGATAAAGAAAAAAAAAGATGAAGGAGGAGACAGAGTCAGAAAGGGAGAGGAGGTTAGAATAAAAGATTAGAAGATGATAGGTTAAGGGAAGAATACAGAATGAATCACAAGGATGAAAGGGGGGGGAGTATATGAGAAATTCAGTCAGACTTATTTTATTTGATCTGCTGTGCTCTTTGCTCTCTGAACTCCAGACAGGCACATCAGAGAACATACAGTTTATTAGTTTGTGTATAAACGGGCAAGGGCGCATGGAGAGAAAAAGAGCAGAGGAAACAGAAATGACACTATCACTTTTCCTCACCCTAGTACACTGCAACGCTTTTAACACTGAAGGCTGTAGGAACACAAGCTGTGCATCTGCATTGATCAGCAACAAGCATTACAGGCAACAGGGCTGCAAAGGCAAAATAATTTGGAAATGAAAAAAAAAAAAAAAAAAAAAAAAAAGGACAACAGGTCAGTTTGAACAAAATGATGAGCACATTTGCTTTTTATCTGTATTTGTCAGAGGTGCAACCCTGATGCTCCATTGGCAGATGTTAACAGCTGTTTGCTAATGCACTGGCAAAAAGAACCATCTAGAAAATATACAAATCCTACACCAGATGTTCAAATATATAATGACAAACCAAGTACTTTAACTTCCAACCAATAACCTTCATGTCTTTTTCACTATAGATGCAACTACTACAGATATTCTACAGGCTGATAACAGCAACATGTTACAGGAAATTTAGCGCTAAGTATGTTATGTAACTTGATCATGCTACCTAGAAAATAAGTATGCATCAAACAAAATAGGACCCATTTCTGCCAGAAATATTCCACTGCAGGTTTCTGAACAAATGCTCCTTTCATATATCTGTTATTTCAGTCCATTAACTCGATGGGAAGGTCAATGACACAAAGGTCATCTTCTGACAGCTGGTCTTATGCACAATTCAGATGTTTTTGAGATACCTGACTTTTTTGCGTGTTCTTTCATATAAACACATTAAATATTGACTTCTACCAGTTTTGAGCACTGCAAAAATCTAAGTCTTACCAAGTGTATTTTTCTCATTTCTAGTCAAAATATCTCTCACACAAAATAAAACATAATCATCTACTGAGTAACTGTTCAGTGAGATATAAGAAGTTCTTTTTAGACAACAGGTCTTAAAAACCTTATTTCAAGAAATGTCACCGCAATAATTTGCAGATTTTTTTATTTTTTTGCTTAATTCAAAAATTTATATAAAAAGAAAACATTTGAAAAAGGAGCAGGATGAAGTTTAACTTACAATCTCCTGCACCCTTACCCCCTCCTACCTACCCACAATTCCTTTCAGATCCCATAAGTAACTCAAACATCCTACACATATCATATTAAATTCTGACTAAGCACAAAACGCTATACATAAAGGACAGTTGTTTATATTACACATTGAATGTGACTTCTATCAGTTTGAGTATGAACTGAATGTGACCCTGAAGTGACCCGCATGTGCAAAAAAGGTCCTGATGTAAAGCATGACCACACAGACACACACCGTGTTTACAAAAGTAACACTCCTGGGATGCAGAATTATGATGTTTGTTGCATTTCAATAACATAAAGGTCTGAAGTCTCACTGCAAAACATGAGAAAAGTCGAATTTAGGACAACATATGAAAGTGACCTGGGTCAGATTTGTGCTGTTCAGACTGTCTTTAACAGATCAGATACAGGTCACATATGGGCAAAAAAAATCTGATTTGTGCCACATTTGACTGTAGTCTGAACTGAGCCTAAATGTTGTTAAACTATCATTTTAACCCTTATAGACATAGAACTATTGATAGATTCATAGAACTATTGTTGTAGCAACTTCCAAATGAATGGTTTTCTACATTGAGTGATTTGGCAACATGTATTACATTGTTTACTGCATTTTTCAGCAAAAATCTGGTATTTTTCTGTATTTAATTCATTGTTCATGTAGAGTTTCATAAAAGCTCAGAGTAAGGTCAAAGGTTATTGTATCAAAACACAGAAAACTGAAGAGAAAGTCACCTTTTTTCAGCTAAATATATCAATAAATGAGCATGAAAACAAGCATCACCATCCACTGTCATTTATTAAACTATGAGTTTATTGTGAATCGATGTTGCAGAAGATGATAGCGTTTCCGTACCTCTGAACATCCTACAGGGTCATATGTGATGTCAGTAAAAACCTGAGAAAGCGCATTTTACCTGAATTGTATTGACTGTATTGAGAGGATTAATGGTTCAAAAGTTATTAAACATTTTAAATCTATAGATGCTTTTGGTCACCAGTGGCTGTTTAGATCTTTGAAGGTTAACTCTGGTCTTTTTGTCAGCTTTTTTTTTCTCATTTCTTTGAGACTTTGCTCTCCTTGACATTGTATGACCCAATGGGATGAATGTTTTTAGTCAGACACACAAACAGTTCTGACCCTTATTTATCCTAGTTAACGTTCAGCCACATCATATCATTTTGCGCTCCCGGTGTAACCCAATGATTTATAGTATGACTCAGGCTCACCTGGCTGACTCCTTGTTCATCCGTTCTCTTTTTTCACACACATGCACACACACCCGCAGCTCCGATCAGAACATCCATGACACCCACACAGTGGATAACGACTCATTTCTTGCATCTCACTTATCGCTGAGCCTCAAACACTTCCTCTGGGAGTCGGACAGCTGTTATCTTTGGCCGCCAATGTCACTGTCACACAAGTAATAGGAACCTTGTGCTCGCTTTCAGCCCCCACCCCCCCTGCTCCAGCCTCCCTCCGCCCGTCAAACAAAGGAAGTTTTCACAGAGAGCAATCAATATCAAATGAAACCCTGTCTAGATTGTCAGCTTCCCATTTCTTCCCTCCCTTCCAATCCTTCATATTCAGAAGGCAGCACAAGCCCTGCCGATAAGCCCTGGAAGGCCTAGGTTATCTGAAGCACAGCTTACAGCCCGTCAAGCTCTGACCCTCAGCTTGTCAACAGATATCCTAAGAAAGTGTCAGGGAATGGGATACAGGTGTTTCACTGCCACAGGAACTATGGTGTTGGGCAGATAAGACACAACATTTCCTTAGTAGGTTCCCATTTTTTACAGTTTTGCATAGGTTAGGATTCATTGCTATATTTAGTGCAGATTATCTAAGCTTAAATATGCAAATAGGTGTTTTTTTTTTATGCATACCTGGTTACTGGCAAATAAAGCAGTAGCTAGAATAAAATACATAAACAGATAAAGAGTACACAGCAGGAAACACCACAAACTGATTTACAATGGAAACTTAAGCTGATACTGTAAGGTTATAATTATCATTATGTTGATGGAAAGAAGTAATGAAACTGCAACTCTGAGATGATGTATTTATCAAAATTCTAGTTTTTAGAAATCATTCTATAAATATATTTAACTGGTCTATATAACAGGAATAGATCTAGGATGCGCTGGAATACTTGTTCTGACTACATAATTGACTCTTTATCAATATTGAATCAAGCTGCCATCTGTAATGCGTGCACCAGCTGTATGTCCGTCTCTTGTGGCTGACTTGTGAGAGCAGTGAGGCCGGGCGGGCAGCAGCGCAGCCTGGGTCACAAGGTCATGGCTGCGGTATGCTCTCTCCAGGGCCGGAGAGAGGTGCTGCTCTGCCAAAACCCCTTCGAGATCCGGTCTGCCGGCCTCAGCCATCTGCACAGAGCCCAAAGGAGGAAGCAACAAGGGGAGCAGAAGGAGGAGGAGGAGGAGGGTGAAGAAGGGGGCCCAAACAAACGTGTCCCACAACGCACTTTGGCAGGAAGCAATCCAGCGTGGGCTTCATTTCAGCACAGGAAACTTCCCGCGGTAAGGTTAGACAGTGATGCCGGGACAGCAGCAAGATGGAGAAGAGAAAGGAAGAGTGGAAATAGAGGAAGAAGGGATGAGAGGAGTGACAGACTGAGGGTGAGGACGGGAAAAAAGGAAGTCATATGAGGTAAAATAAGAGGAACAAGAGGGCTAAACAAAGATATAAAAAGAGGAAGGAAAGGCGAATAGGAGCGGAAACAGATACTAACAGGTCAGATACCGTCCTGGATTGAATAACATATAAATGAATATTAGAACAGAATATAAACTGAAGTCACCTGTTGAAACAGCCTAATGAGCTGCACAATATTGATTCAACAGCTTATTAGTCTCTACTTCGATGTCCGTCTTTGTCCTTGATGCTTAAAAAAATCTCAAAACCATGACAGTTGAAGGTGAATCATGGAGGATTCTGACTTCAGCATAAACATCTGATTCACACACACATCTTATGTTCATGTGATTGAAACAGGAAGTGATCCTCAACATCACAGGAGGCTCAGCGGTCAACGAGACACAAACACACTCTCCTTACTTTGAGGTAAAGAGAAAAAAGGATGGCATGAAGTGAGAGTAAAAGGTGACAAGGACCTTCAGCCCTAACACCATGTTCTCTCCACAAACTGACTCTTCCCTGAGCTGATAAATTTGTTCATTCTGGGTGTTTTCGGTCAGAGAATTCCTTACAGATTTGTTGCAGGTCATAGGAAAAAAAAATCAATTTCAGTCTTCCTTGTCATCAGTCTCTGCCATTGCTGAATGCATCTCAGGTTTACGGCATTCGTGAGTGTGTATGTGTGTGTTTACATTGAATAAAACCCTCAAGCACGACAGCAGCAGGATCCCAAGCCCTTGACTAAACCGTGGGCTCCTAATCCTCTCTGATGACACATAATTTTCACTCTGTGGTTTCTCAGGCCCCCGCTCATGCTTGCTACCACACACACAGACACACACGCACAGAGCGCACAAGTTGCCAAGGCAACTCATAAGTGCTTGGGATGAATGAAGGCAAGGAGGAGGATGAGATCACTGGTATCTTGTTTCGTTGTTGCGGTACAGAAGCCCTCAACTTCCCCTCTCAGCCAGACGAGTTAATGAGGTCCGTCCTGCTGCGAAGCTTACTGGTCCTGGCCAGAATCACAGCTCAGCTCCCCACATCTCACACACTTTTGCACCGCAGCCCGTGTTGCGTATGCTTCTTTCCAATAAAGAATGCAAAAACAACCTCTTGATGAAAATGATGGCTTTTAACTGATACAACCCCCCAGTTCTGAGCCAGCTTGAGAGAAGTGAAAACATATACTCCAGATACAGATCTACTGTGTTAATAATCCATCTGATTGATTTTGTGTTTGTAAGATTGCAAATGTGAATGCAGCTGCCAAAAATAGTAGAACACATAAAAATATACATCATTTTTGGTAATAAAAAAGATGTATTCTTCATGCAGTTGTCAAATTTGACACGAGGAATGAAGTGTCTTATTATATTTCCTCTGTTTACAAAACAGTACACTGCATTATTGGGCTATATGAAGTAGCAGAGGCTTGAGGTGCTGTGTGACACTGATGTTTTAAACAGAATTTCCTTCCAGTCAAAAAAGTATGGATGGTTATTTCAAGAAGTGTGAGGAAACCGTGAAAATACTGCAAGAATGTGTCCTCTGAATACATGTGCCAATATTTTTCACATAATATGAGGTTCAATAATAATAATACATTTTATTTAAAAAGACGCCTTTCTGGGCACAGAAGGACGTTGTATACTTGTGCTAGCATGTCATGCGGCACCAGTACTGGCTAGCTTCCCAGTCTTTTACAAATAAACAGAAATAGAAAAAAATACATCCATACTCTGACTCCATACTGACACTTAAGATTCTCCAAGATAAATTAAATTAATTAAATTTTTAAAATCACACCAGTAGAAAATTAGCCTCATTTGTACAATTTTCAGTAAACTCATGTTAGCAGACTTATATGTGGAACACAAGCCTGAAACATCCGTACTGATCTGCAGCAAGCCTTTGGAAGCTACAAAAAGGCAAAACAATATGGAAATGAAATGAAAAATGCACAATCGCTCAGTGTCAACAAATATTGGATTTTCAGCTGTATTCATCAAAGCTGCTATTCCTCACTTGGCAGGGTCAAATAGTAGTTTTTGAGCGAACTGACAAAAAAAAATATCTAAATATATACAGTCATGGAAAAATTTATTAGACCGTTAAAAGTGATCAAAAACAATGGTTATGTAATCAAGTACTAACTCCTGTGTGTATCGTGTGACTAAAACAGACAGAAAAGAAAACATGGAATGTCTAAAAGCACTGGTTGTGTCAGTACAATGACATAGATATTAATATAAGAACTGAAGTGATTTTGGTTTTTATCAAGAAAAGATCGAAAATGTGTAGATATGAGATCTGAAATTAAACTATTATGAGCTACTTTTGTTGTTATCATTATATTTGTCCAAACAAATGCAGCTTTAGTTGGACCAGGAATTAAAATGAATAAGAAATTGAAGAAAACAAGGGTGGTCTAATTTTTTTTCTTCCTGTAACTGTATATAACCCACACAAAAGTTTTTATGTATGACGACAAAGCAATGAGTTTAACATGAGATCAACAAACTTAAAAAGCTGTTTTTTCATTAGCAACTATCAAAAATGCTAAATAAATTATTAATGCCCCAATATTCTCTACATACAGTGACATTTAAGATTCTCCGAGATAAATGTAGGCAATTCTCTGGTTTTAACAACACAGGTAGAAAAATAAATGTGTCTATTTTTCAGTAGCCTAAACTTGACAGCGGAAAAAAATAAATAAAAATGTGAGCTAAAATTTCCTATTCCTTTCTTTTTATTATACTCCTAAAGTTGTTTTGAAACTGCTGCTGACTGAAAAAGTTGAGCCTTTTTATTCTGTCATTTAATTCTTAGTTATTCTCTTTACAACTTTTTTTTTTGTTATGAAACTGGACCCGAACTCTACACATGATATACTCTGAGTCATACTGAGATTGCTGATATTATCTTTTATATGAAACTGCTGACTTTCAACAACTGTCTAAAAATACAAGACAACTGAAAACGCAAAAGTGGTGTGGATGAAAATTCTCAGAAGGAAGATTTCAGCTTAGCCTATGCTGAATGGATGATGAATAAATAAACAAAAACACAAAACAAGTATGGCTGCATCAGAATGAAGGGGACTTTGCTCTTTACACTTAAAGCTTCTTAGTCACTGAGTTCTTCAGTAAATGTTTGTCTTTTCTCTCGCGGCAGAAGTAGGCGGATATTGGTATTGCTATCTCAATAGAGGAAAGGCTTTTCTTTCTCTAGACAGAAAAGGAGGAGGAGGAGGAAGAAGGAAGGAGGAAAGCGGAGGAGGTGGAGAAGGGGATTTGACCGTGACCCTCTGACACTGTGACTCAGGGACATGTGGGCATGAAAGCCACACATTTCTACAGTTAATGCTTACGTGCTATTCATGTCGTCTCGTTCTGTGTGTGTCTGTGCATTGATTCCCTGTCCGGTGGTGCGGTAGAGGGAAATCCACCTACACACGCATGCACACAAACACACAACACACACTTTTACTTTTTCAGTCAGTAGAACTCCCCCCTTCATATGAATCCTCTGTTTCCTCCACCGGTATGCACGTGCCCTACCTCTGTCCAGCAAAACTGGACTTCATCCAGTCAAAACAAACATAAAACAGATCATCAATCACACTGAACCTTTATGGCCAGGAAGTAGCACGACCTGTTTTTGATAGCTTGTTGAGTGCAGGAACAAGCCAGCTCTTGTAGGTTAGTTCCTGAATCCAGCTTTAACTGCCACTCTTCCTTTTGTTCAGAAGCCAGTTTTTTCTCCTCTTATTTTTTTTTTTTAAATGCTGAGGATTCAAAGACATTTATTAACTAAATCAAAGGCCTGTCTGAATTCCACAAACACACCCATGTGGTGTCCTTTTTTGCCATATGAAAAAAGCGGAGCCAGCATTTAACGCAATATAACATTTACAAGGCCAGACTTTAATGACACCGATTCACATTATTTTGCTCGTAAAATAAAACCATGGGCACTTGCAAAGTCTGAACAGGTATGTCTGTGGGATGTACAGTCGGGGAAAAAATTATTAGACCATCCTTGTTTTCTTCAGTTTCTTGTTCATCTTAATGCCTGGTACAACTACATGTACCTTTGTTTGGACAAATATAATGATAACAATGAAAAAATAGCTCATAATAGTTTAATTTCAGAGCTGATATCTATGCATTTTCCATGTTTTCTTGATAAAAAACTAAAATCACTTCGGCTCTTACATCAATATCTATGTCATTGTACTAACAAAAACAGTGCTTTTAGACTTCTTTCTTATTTTTATCGGTTTTAGTCACATGTTATAAACACACACACACACGAGTTAGTACTTGATTGTACAACCATCGTTTTAGATGACTTGACGGTCTAATAAATTTTTACGTGACTATACATACAGTACATATATTCCTGTTTTGTCAAAGGCTTGGGAATAGATGGGTGTGGAAGAGTGAGAAAAGGTGATGGGGGGGGGGGGGTTGTGTTCTTTGACTTCCATATGAATATTGGTATTGTAAATCCTACATTTGTGCTTGAAAATTAATTTAAAAAAAAAAAGTTACATGCATTATGTTAACATTAGGATTAAAGTTACACACATTGCCAATTATTTGGTTATTATCAAGATTTAAAAAAAAAAAAAATCTTAAGACATGCTACATGGACAGATATATTTCCCTTGTTTTGACTGTCTTTTTCATCAGATCTAGTGTTTTTATCTTGTTTTTAGACACCTGTTTTTTGATATATGAAGAATTTACACTTTTACTTATTTCTTTTTCATTCTTAATATCAACACTCAAGCTTAAACTATGAGACAGATCATAAATATGGAATCTTTACTGAATCAAAAATGTTGTTGAGCTCTCAAAAGTGTCTGAATTTGTTCTTTGTGTTCTAAACAGGCAGAAAAGAGCTACCAGACTGAGTAAAAAGAGGACTCAATCAACTGTTATTGTGCTTTTCTCACTTCACCTACTGAAGCCTGAAATCAAGACACCATCGGAGTGTGTGTTCATTGAAACATTTGGAGAAAAGATACCCCCCCCCACACACACACACACACACACACACACCAAACCCCCCCTGTCAGAAATGCCATGTGGAGTGTGTCGCGAACAGGAAGAGAAGGGGGCTGTGCTCAGCTCGCTTGTTGGCATGTGAGAACAGTTTCCCTTTCAGAGGAGAAAAGAGAGCAAGTTAAAACACACGTCCGTGCACGCACGCGCGTACACACACACGCACATACATATACACAACAACAACAACATTTATTCAGGAAGCGCCGTCTGCCCACTCAGGAAATTCCTGAGGACAAGAGCTGCTTCCAGGGGCAGGAAATTTCCCCTCAGAAAGACCAAACACACACACACACACATACACACACACACACACACACACACACACACACACACACACACAATGTGTTTCCATGTGTTTATGGGACATCACATTGACTTTCATTCATTTCCTGGAGACTTATCCGAAATGCAACATGCCTAACACTAACTCTATCCAAACTCTACCCTTAAAACAACCCTTCAGATTTATTGGTTCAGGTTATGGGATCTTCCTTTTTTTTTCAGATAGATTCATAGTGATTGTATGAACAGATTTATGTCCCCACAACATGATATAATACATGGCAATACACACACTTTAACACCAGCTCCCCCCACAGTTAAATGGTTAAAATACTGAGAAAAAGAGCACAAAAGACGGAGGGGTGGACTTGGGAGGTGGGGGGTGGTTGTCACAAACGGTAACACACACATACTCACACACATACGCACACAGATGATTAACTATACAGTATACACCTACACTACCTCTGGCAAGCTTTGCACAAAGACACAAGATTCACTCACACTCGTCCGCCCACTCATACAAGACTGCATAGTGCAAACCCAGCTGTGCGCACACACGCACACACACACACACACACACACACACACCAAGGAAACCAGCCAGTCTTGTTTCCATGGACATAGATTTCTTTTAACTCATCAGTAAGATATCTCCACTCTTGCAGCCACTGCTCCTTTGTATTCCATTTATGTTTAATGTAAATTAATACAAGAACATGCTTTACACCTTTAAATAATTTAGTGTTGACTAGTTCTGTGTACATGGGTACCATGTCTACCTGGATTAGGTTTGGATTAAAGATCCGGATCCAGTTCTTTTACACACATTTGCACGTTTTCAGTATATGACAATCACAAACCACCTAGCTTTGAAGTACTTTTCTTGCCTTTGACAAAAGTAGGCAAATAAAAAACACCTGTCTGTTACACAGAAGATCCTTTTGAGGTCCTGTTTATTATAAATATGTTTATAGCCACATCTTAATAAACATCTGTGTGTTAGGATCAAAAGACACCAACCGAAGCAGCCACAGATAGTATACGCCTCCTGAAGTTACTGTACACCATTGCTCTTTGTTTGAACTCTTTACACAAAACCTGAAATACTAAATTAAACAACACTACCACCACATACAAAAAGCACATGTTCCATAAACTCTAAACAGGACTTTGGTAAGAAATACTGTAGCATAAACATACAGAGTTATACTTAGACAATCAACTGCTCGTAAATCAGTGTCAAATGCAATGAGATGCATTTTAACTGTAATTTTACCCTCATTTCACATGTTCAGAAACAACTTCCACTGAATTCCAAAACATTACATGAAATTAATAACTGTATCAAACCCCTACAATTTCCTTATGATTTAATAAATAATAGCAATAATATATTATTTATGGTTTATCCATGATACTACATCGTGTTGATATTTTACTGGACAAAATCAGCAGTGTTTCAATTGAGAAGTTGTGTTTTTAAATTGAAGTGAAATGCTAATTTAGACAGGAATAAGAAGCAACAACAACAAAAAATACAATTCTGATTAGTTCTGTAATAAAACTGATAATATATCAGTAAACATAATTCATCAAAGCCTCTATTTAGGAAAGTTAGGAAAAAAAAAGATCATGACATGTATAGTGTGTTACAGTGATGTGTGACTGAAAGGGTTAAAAATCTAGCCTGGTAGCATTCTTTAGTGTGAGGAGCAGGCTGCAACTCTCCCCGATCTAATCCACTTCCTCCTCAGGAAATGGAGAAGGCGGATTTCTGCCCACACTGCAATTTCCTCCCTCATTCTTTTTCTTTCTGTCTTTTTTTTCCCCTCTCCTCCTCCTCCTCCTCCTGCTTTTTTCTTCCTTCCCGCTCCCCCCTCAGGACAAAACTCCCTCTGAGTGTGGGGGTTAATGGACAGCTTGTTTTCCAGCACATGTGTGTTTAGATAGGAGGGAGGAGAAAGGACGAGCAGAGGTGTTTTTTGGACTGCCACACATTGACAAAGACATGTTGACGTCTGTCTGCGGCTGAAATAGTGGATCCTGACCAGAAGCAAGAATAAAGTAAACACTAAAGGCAAAAAAAAAAAAAAAAACATTTTCCTGACTTGCAGATGTGTGAGCGATGAGACCATGTGATGATCTGTGTTTGAAACTTGAATACCATAAAGTAGGACTTCCACAAGTGTGCGGATGTGAACTGACCCATCGGTTTACTCGACAGGAAACTTAACACGGACCTGTTGAGCGTTCTTCCTTTTTCTGCAACAATGCGAAAGAGGAAGTGGGCCGAGGGAGTTTCCTGTGCGTCTCATCCAGCTTTAGCCTGTGCAGCCGCCCGGCCCCACACCCACAACAGCCCTCAACTTCACACTTACAAGAAAAAAAAAAATAAACTGGTTAAATATTGACGGGCACATGGACAAAGTAGCTGAGGGTTACTCTTTGAACATCGAGCCTATCTCTTGGCAGAACTCCAACCCCGCCTGCTTACTCATTGGTTGAGCAATAATGAACTAACACAACTGAACCAAAGCCCTTGTGAGCCATGAATACCATTGTACTGCATTTAGTTTATTCACACCTTTACAAAACATATTTCAACTGATTTTTCCCAAACTGTCTTACCGTCAGACAGACTGTTTCATACTGGCATCAAAGAATAGGGTGAATAAAATGAATAGAGCCAAGTGCAGGTAGTGTCAAGTCTGTGGAGCTCACAGGTAAATCAACAAAGTTGTCCTTGTACCTGAGAACATTCTTTGATGCAGCATGAAAAGCTATTATAATGGTAATAACTTGTTTACAGTACAGCAGTTTTACCCTATTCCAAATTCCAACATGTTCAAGTCTCCCCTGTATAGGTTATATATTGAATCTAGCATGCTTGATATTTTTCAGGGTTTCTATGAGTTAAATTTAGCACATCCTTTTTAGGACAGAGTTTAATGCCCATTTCATAGACTATGTCACAGCCATACCAGAAAAAATCCAGGAAAATCAACTTATTTACTCCAAAGCCTTGAGTCTTATTGTTGCGAGTGATTTCTTATCGGGGCTAGCAAAGTTAGTGACATTTATTTCCTAATTTCAATATTAATTGACGGGTTGGAACAGATGGAACTGGGTCGACTAACATGACTGTCTTTGCAGTTTGGACACATTTAAACACAACACAGCCAACATGATTATGGCAGCAAAATATAAGACCTATCATATAACGTAACACCATTTAAAGAGTTTTTCAAGGTGTAAAAGGCAGATTTGTAAATTCAAGACTTTTTAAGACCCCGTGGAAACTCAGATTTTTGCAGCTTTATTACATCTACAGTCACTGGACAAATTATTAGACCATCCAAGTCATCAGAAACAATGGTTATGCAATCCAGTACTAACTCCTGTGTGTATCATGTGACTGAAACAGACAAAAACAAAACATGGAATGTCTAAAACCATCATTTTTGGCAGCACAATGTCATAGCTATTGATAGAAGAGCTGAAGTGATTTTGTTTTTTTACCAAGAAAACATGGAAAATGGATAGACACCAGCTCTGAAATTGAACTATTATGAGCTATTTTGTCATTATCATTATATTTGACCAAACAAATGTAAAAAAAAAAAAAAAATGAACAAGAAATTGAAAAAAAAAAATAATAATTTTTTTTTCTGTGACTGTAGATTACTTTTGTTTTTGGTCTGCATTTATTCTCATAGTTTTCCACCACAGAAAGGGTGATAACTTAACATATTTGACTGTAAAGAGCAGGCTAAGTCATGGAAACTCCTTAAGTGTTAGGTAGTATTTGTAGAAATTCTAACTTTTGTTAATGGCAGCCAGCTCTATCAGAAAACAAGTGTATTATGTATTGAACGCTGTGGATAAAGACAGAGTTTACTGCTTACACAATGCTTTATCAGAGAAACATCCTTATTTGAACAAACTGAACATTGTTTTACTTCAAGAGTTATTATTTAGTTAATCTTCAAAATAATCTGTCTGTGTCAGTCTAATGCAGGGGCCACATACAGCCCAATACAACTTGAAGTGGGCCGCATCATTAAAATAATAACATAATAATATAAATGATTCTATGTGTAATTTTTATGTTTTAGTGAAAATAAAAATTGTATTGTTAAAATGTTTACATCTACAAACTATCCTTTAAAAACACAAGAAAAACATGAACAAAAAGAAATTTAAGAAAAATGTGCAATTTTTTTTTTACAATTTATGCCATTATTTGGCCTCAGTTCCTCATTTTCACATGTTCATTATAACGTACAGATCAC
>JAPSES010000120.1:1429545-1473418 GCA_029822895.1 Maxillicosta whitleyi | reverse complement strand
TCGGACAATGAGAGCGCCACTGCCAACTACTGTAGTGGATGTGCAATTACACTTTATTGTATAACAGCAAAAAAAAAGAGCATGTTTCCCAGGATCACATGCACCCCCCCTGGCATGTCACCATGCCCCCCGGGGGGGCCCACCCCACTATTTGAGAAGCACTGGTTTAAAGACAGGATCAAAGTGTAAGAAGTAACATTAGCCTTAGCTTTCATTTCTGCTCTATAGTTCATAGATACTGTTAAGCTTAACTTGTTAACATGCAACATTGTGTTTCATCGGTTTACTTTTAGAAGGAGTATGTGTTGTGTTTGATCTTGATCTGTCACCAGGCATGCATAACAGGATTCTGGAAAATCACTGCCTGATAGGCTGTTTACAAAAGAAGAGTTACATAATTCTCCCAAATTCTTCAACTTCATTACAAAGCGAAACTTATGTACAAATTAAACTCTTGTATAACTTTAGAAGTGTTGGAAGGACACCGAGTCTTACTAGTATCGATCCTCTCAACTCTGCAAAAAACAAAGATGCCTGTTTCGAGCAATTATTTTTATTATTTTATTTACAGTTATTATTTACTCTTACCACATAATGATATTTCAGTTTATACTTAATGAGCTTTATATTTGGGACACAACATAGAGTCCCTATTGCTAAGAGTCCTCGTAACAGAAGATTGCAGACTTTATTCTCCAAGGTGCATTTCCCTCCAGTGACGGAGAGCCAGTTTGACACAATGCACCATTGTGTGTGAATGCCGAGCTGATCCTCGGTATGTACTGTTTGAAATTTATGGCATTCCCGCAGAGTTCTGCACAGATTATCCTTATCAATGAGAGACAGACTGATGGGCAGAAGATAAGGAGCTGTGCCAACCTTTGAGCCAAGCACAGAGCCCTTATGAGGACAAATGCACCCTTTAAATCCTACATCCCTGTGAAACCTTTTAGAAGGTCAGAGATTCTGTAAGATAAATAGATATAGAAACAAATGGAAGCGTATTGTCTTGGGCCTGAGTAGTTTGCTACTTTAGGAAGGCTGGTGAAAACATCCTGTTGGCACGCTACAATATGTTGTGTAATACTCTTATACAACTGTCAGGCCTGCAGTGTACTCACAGCCAGATACCTATGTGTGGTGAATGCTGTGTCTTTTAACCTTGGTTACTAGAGCTCACCGACTTGTATTTCTAATTTTTAAAATACATTCTGCCAATTAACTTCATGTATTAGACAATTTGAAACTTTTTCAATAATGTAGTCATTTAGTCAAGCAATTACAAGCAAGTGCTTTTGGGTTTTTTTTTTTATAGCTGGTTGACGTCTTAAGAAGCACATCTGTTCATACCTTCCTCAATTTACTTTTCAAGTATTACAGGTGAGACATGATTCTTCATGGATACATTCTCCCCTTTTGCCTTAATCTATAAACCTGCTATATCACTTTCAGTCCCTGTTATTAGCCTTTATGGCACCATTGATAACCCATTCAAAGGGCACATTAGCATATCGTCCGTGAACCGGCGACTATAGGACATCAGCGATTCAGACCATAAAGCACAAATGTGCTACTTCAGTGTAATCCACACTCTGTAGGGAGCCTTACATTGGCAGAATGAGTGTGAAAAAAGAGACCGAAAAACAAAGTTAATGGGTTACAAACCACGGTAACGCTTTGCTGTAATAGGGCACTGCCTCCATTAACGGTAGCCCAGTGAAAGCCATCCCACTGTGCTCAGTGACTTCTACATCTGGTCTTTCTGTTATAATGAGGGAGCACAAAGGTGTAGTCTCTCACTTTTTATGTCTGCATGCACAAAGCACCGAGGAAACAGTTTCCTTCTGCTGTCCAGTAACTGGTAAGCCTGTAATAGTGCACAGTTCAGGACAATAACTGTTTGAACATATCAATCAATCAAACACATTGTATTTATATGGCACCACATCATAACAAAAGCTATCACATGATACTTTCCATTTAAAGCTGCTCTAAACCAGACTCTTAATAACCCAATTCCCAGAATCACACACAAGCATCTGTGATGAGAGGAGGTTTGAAGGTCTTTGTGCAGGTGAACATAACCATTTCTGACCCCCCTGAAAATATCATTCTTTCTTGTAAATTATTCTGTTTTACTTGTTGTTACTTTGGTCTGTGTTAAGCCCATTTTTGACATAGTGACACGGATTTTACATGGATCCTAGAAGGATGATCCACACTGAGTTACCTTTGTTAATGTTAAATATGTCACTGCTGTAACAAGTATTCTGGCCGTGCTGGTTTCAAGTTCAGGATATTATGTTTGTCAAAGATGTGTCAAAACAGGTGTGTGTCTTTTGGTTTCTTAACACACAAGCTACCTTATGCTGTCTAGAGCTACACTTTTTCTGTTACTCCCTTTATAACAAATATAGACAGTGACGACGCACCTGTAAAAATAATGAATGTGTAATGATCTGAATCCTGAAAGGGATTTCTGTTTGAGTATTCCACTATTTAGGTCCCTCGAAGCCAAAACAGGGACCAATTCAGGTTTCTGACATTAACACCTGTGACTTGTAACATACTTTTTCATATGTTATCACACTCAGCTCATGTTATGCATACCTAAAGCCTTTTGAAATGACTTGCCAAATAAGGGATGTCAAACACACCAGCCCACAAAAGGTTCCTACAAAAAAAAAAAAAATACATTGTGAAACTATTTGCATTTACAAAGTATCTTGTTGCAATAAAAAAATGTTAATAACCCAAACGAATATGAATGACCTGTTACTAAATGTTTTGTGTATGTGTAGTTCCACTGCAATCTGTAACCTGTGTTAATAATAAAATAAAACATAGTAATGTAGAAACTGTTCTCATTTTAGGTCCAGATTCCAAACAGCAAAACTTTAACAATATTCTGCCTGTTACCAAAAGTTTGTGTTACATTGTGTGTGAAGCACATTTATAACTGATACCTTTACACAACATGTTTTTTTAAATTGCACTTATTGTTTCTTAAGAAATGTCTGTTTTTTCAAGTTATTTATATACTTTTTGTGGAAGGATGTTTGGTTTTCATATTTTCATAATTTAATGTCTTTTTTTCCCCCCACTAAAACAATTAGGAAAATGTAGATATCATGATTTTAGATTACATTGGCTGACATAAAGCGACCATCATCCAAAGCGACTTACAAGGCATACATATAGGATCTTGCCCAAGGGTCCATCTGGGATTTGAATTGGCAACTTTCTGCACCAAAGTCAGAGGTGTAAACCAATAAGCTATCCAGTCACTATATTATTTATAGGCTATTATGCTATTATTTTACTTGTCTGACCCACTTGAGATCAAATTGAGCTGAATGCGGCCCCTGAACTAAACTGACACCTCGGTGATAAATACAGTATTATGTCCTCGTTCAGGCTAAGACACATGAAACACTGAGTCTGGTTTGGTTCTGAAGCTTCAGCCACTATAAATAACAGAGTCGTTGGTGTGCAGCAGCAGTGGAGAAACAGCTGTAATGGTTCTGTCACTGACACAAGATCACTGCTCAGCCATCCTGCCTGTCCTCGCTGTGCCACCTAACATAAGCAACACTTGAGGACCCAGAGCGTGTTGAAAAGCTGGCTGTAATTTCAGTTTACAACGTCCTGTTTGTGTCCGTGCATGCAGAATTACATGAATAATCTCTCCTGCATGTGCTTTTTTCTGCCCTTTGCTCTGCATTTTGGGATGTTTCAGCTGAACATTGTTGTCCATTGTTTCTTTTGCTCACTTGAAGCTCACTGATCAGTCTCATTTCCAGCCACAGCAGGCTACATTTTCATTACAAAAGCTGCTGTACACTGCACGCCACCTGCCAGGACCAGTCAGCAGAGACACAATTGTGAACATAGTGAAACATTTAGCTACTAAGGTGACAGATATAGTCTGCAAAATGATATTGAAAAACAAGACAGTTATATAAATGCAGTACATACTACATTAAAAATTATGGAAATAAATGATTGCATAATATGTTTATAACAGTTTTCTGCAGACAGTTGACTGTTTAAGCCATTAAAATGAAGAGGGGAATGTGTTACCATTGTCCAAAGAAGTGCATTAAATACCAGGAATCAGAAAAATGCACTGTTGCATAATATCCGTATTGAAATAAATATCAATAGCCAAAAAAAAATAACTGCGGCCAGAGTGAATTTCCTGCATTAATGTGAGCTGTAGGTTGGTGTAAAAGAGGTTTGCAGGTGCTTGATGGATCACTTGGCCCTGCTCCCAGAACAGTTTGTAAAGGAAGGATTAGGCTGTGTTAATTGGATAGATGGTCCAAAAAGATTAGGTGCTCCGAGGCGTGTTTCTTCACCCCTTCAGCCTGACGCAGTCAGTGGATAATGGAGCCCTTGACTGTAAACACACAGCCCAGATACAGTGTGTTAATGTGCTGACAGAGCTGTCAGCCTGGGAGGGAGGGAGTGTGGGGAAGAAATTGGGTTTGGGTATGTTAGAGGTGTCAAACAGAGTAGGACAGAAACAGTTCATCTTTACTGTAGCAACAGAAAAAAACAAGTATGTATTTGTACAGAAAAAGGTCCACATGCACCTATCCGCTTGAACCTACTCTGAAATGCGTTCATTAAAATCATGATAAAGTGTAATATGTGATAATTTTTAAGTTCTGCCCTGTTTTACCAGAGCCAAGGTGATTGGTCAAGTCAGTGCTTTACACGTCTCTCTTCCTGCAGGTCCTTCAAGCCCGACTTTGTCCTGATTCGTCAACATGCCTACAGCATGATTCCCGGAGAGGACTTCAGGAACCTTGTGATCGGCCTCCATTTTGGAGGTGTCCCAAGCATCAACTCCCTCTTCTCCATCTACAACTTCTGCAGCAAACCTTGGGTGGTAAGCAGTGTTTAGGGCTCCTCTTTGCTGTACTTTAACTCATACAAAGACGTTTTGAGCCCCTCCCTTGGCGGCTGCCTCCGACTGATTTATTTCAGCTATTAAACAAAGCTGTAACACCTGTCTCTGTAACTGGTGGAGCAGAAGGCCTCCACAATCACACATTATTATTCACTCTGTGTGGAGAGAAAACAACATGCAAGACGAGGGTGTGAACACTTTGCTCTGCAAGTGAAATCTAGTCACTAGTGGAATCCAGTTTAGAAGAGCATGCACAACAATATCTAATCACTTTAAACACCTCTGTGATTTGGCTTATTACCATTTATCATTTAGTTTCTTAATCCGCCATATTTGCCAGAAGTCCTTGATATTGGTTTAGAACATAGTTTCATTCGTTGTTCACTCTATTTTTGTGTAAAACCTGTTCATACTCATTCAGATACTGATCACACCCACTCCAATTCCTATCCAGGTAACTTTGACTACATTAACCTGCAGACTAATTCCAGTTTTCCTTAATTGTGGAAAATATAATATTCCGAATAAGGCGTTGACATGGCCAATGAAAATATGTAATATATGAAAGAAATATGAAGCCATAATATAGATACTGAATTTTTAAGACCAAAAAGCATGTTTGAGCAGATGTAAAATAGTTAAAAGTTTTGTTATGGACATTTACAGTTGTTTGTGATAATAAATATGCTTTTTTTTTTTTTTTTTTTTTTTTACTAAAACACCCTATTTTAAACATTTATTATTTATAATAATGATAATTAATGGCCAGATATTAAAAGTTACATTCTTCCTGAAAACAAAGGTGAAAAAGAATTGTCAAAAAAGACATTTTCTGACAGAATTATACCAGTGGCCTGGTATAATGACAGTCTTAAAAAGGGTTAAAATGGTGGTGATATTTTGTTTGTTGTAAATTTTACAAAAACTGCCAGGTTTTATGTATGGAATGGTTTAATTAATTAATTGTCCTTTCCCATTTTGTTTTATTTTTCAATATCACCATTAAATAACTATATTGCTCCTGATTTAGTGAGCATTTTCATTTCATTCCGATTTGGATTCAGACTCCACAGAGTTGTTTTGAACAGCAGTGAGTTAAAAATGTGCTGCAAACACTGTGTGCCTTGTCAAGCCTCTCCTGTCTTCTGCTACTTAGAAAATGACATCTGACTGTCTTGTTTACTTGTGTTTGCAGTTTTCTCAGATGATTAAGCTCTACCACTCCCTCGGTCCTGAGAAATTCCCCCTGAATGAACAAACCTTCTACCCGAACCACACGCAGATGGTGAGTGCCTTGCAGATATTATTTTTCATTTAAACAGAGTACATGCATGCACACAGTAAAAACAAGATAGACCGCCTGTGGCCCATTTTTCATTAAATCTTTATTATAAAAATATAAAACACAGAAATTAAGTCAAACATTTCTCTAACCCCTACAACGAAACACCCCCCACCCACATGTCAGGAATCAGTGTTTTAACACAGGCTGGACACAGCTTCCTTGATTGGATTTTTTTTTAAGGATCAAACTTGACCAAGTGTTTCTGTGCGAAGCAGACAGTATATTTACACAAACATGAACCACAAAAATAGTGACACAGACATGCTACAGATAGAGAAATAGTCTTCTCACAGTAAAATGTGACAGGATAATACCAGACTTCTGTCCTTTCTTGCGCTCAGAATATAATTACTGAGTAGGACTGAAGCTGCTATAGTTGAAAGGTCTGTTTTTGTACGTGACGACACAAATATCACATCATTGTAGATTAACATGTCTTTTGCAGAGTGTCAGGTTGGGGCTAGTATTAGCCTCTCTCTGTTTTTGGAAACTTGGAAAGAAGTGAAGTGAAGATTTTTTCTGTTTCTGAGGCAAATCTGTGTTTTTTAATGGAATGGACTGAAGGTACTGCATTCGGAAAAAAGAAAAACAAACAAACAAACAAAAACCTTGGATGGGAACAGGTGAAATGAAGAAGAATGAATTTAGTGACAATATTGTTACTTTCATTCATATACAGTATATATATTATATATATAATGTCCATTTCAAATAGTTAAATACAAAAAGATTGAATATACACTTATAAAATATCTTATATCTTATTGTCAGAAACCTCTGTTTATACTGTACTTTCACTGGGTTTGTAACAAGTACCAGTTTGGGGAACAAAAATCGAGCTAAAAACAAAAAAGTACCATAAAATTGAACTTCAGTGCTTCAATGATGCACTTCCAGGTTCTGGTCCTTCATTAGTTGGCTGGTTTTTACAGGCTTCAATCATTGCTGTGGCTATAAAGTTTTAAAATCAAAAATATCACATCTCTACCTATGAGATAAATACATGAATGACAGAGGTTTCAGCCAAGTTTAGCTTATGTTATATACAGCATAGAATATCACCATCTCTGCAGAAATTAGTGCTTCCCTGCATCTCTACTGTAACAGACATTTTAGCATTTTCTCTGATCTTCATTTGTCCTCAACTGTATACAAACAGTCAGATACTACCATCAATAAAGACATTTTGTTAACAGTAAAAACTGCAAACATTAATTAACATGTACATCACTGTGCGTTTTCCAAAGAAATGTTTTTTAGCCAAAATAAGTATAGTGAGAGGTATGATTTTCAGACATCACATTGGCACTCTGTATTGTCATAAAGATCCTTGGCTATATTGCGTATTGTTGCATTTTGTTTTGCTGCAAGTCAATAGCAACAATATGAAAGAATTGTAATATATGGATATTAGTTAACTTTATTTTTTTATAATTGATTTAATTTCAGATATTAACTAACTATTAGTTTTGAGAGTCTTTGCTTTTTAAAGTAAAACTAGATGACAGTTTAACTGCTTCAGTACAAAAAACAACCATTATATTCAGTAGGTTATCTACAAGTTGATGATGTTAATACCGTTACTTAGCAGGGTGCGGACATTTTTGTCTCCAATAAATATCTTAGTAGCTACCTTACTGATGATCTTACCTGTCAGTTACAGCGCACTGTACAGAGACTTGTCTTGGAGATATGTTCTGCTTTTGTTGCACGTCACCCACTTCTTATTGGCCCTGTAAATGTCTGTCTGTCAGGACGGTGCAAGGACTATGATTGAATTGTGGTTTGGC
Source organism: Maxillicosta whitleyi (assembly GCA_029822895.1). Taxonomy (NCBI): domain Eukaryota; kingdom Metazoa; phylum Chordata; class Actinopteri; order Perciformes; family Neosebastidae; genus Maxillicosta; species Maxillicosta whitleyi. The sequence continues at coordinate 1,465,365 of JAPSES010000120.1, read as the reverse complement.
AAAAGAAAGTAAGAGTTCAATTAGGTGATCTGTACAACAAACCAAAAATGTATATATATATATATTTTTTTTTTTTTTTTTTCGTTTTTTGTTTATCAGAAGTGCTACGAAACAGGCACTGTAATAGATTTGTTCTTTTCCTTTTCCCCCTTTAAAGGGTGGTCACCCAGGCCAGTGAGCTTTAAGAGTCCTGTAATACTCTAAGATGTGATCAGGGATGGGACGGAGTTGGGAGACGGCAGTGGGTTTGTGTCAGGTGTGTTGAGTTCAGGGATCTGTGGCGTTGATGGTCGTTTTGTCGCGGGCGGTCATGCCCCGGTACCAGCTGCAGTAGCCCTCCTTCTGCTGGATACAGGCATAGTGCCGGGACTGGTATCCGGGATAGCCAAAGTGGGACAGCATGTCCGTCCATAGGCACTCGTTCTTTGACGTCACAAAGCAGGGCAGGTAGTGGCAGGGTTTAATCTGCAGAGACAAAGCTAAAACGTAAGATGGAGCCAAGAAAGCAGGAAAACAAACTATAAACTACAAACAAGTGTAGACTCAAAGTGTTTTAGAGGACTATCTTACTCTCATATACCCCGTGATACCCCACACTTATTTTTCTCACTGATATTACATTACATTTAGCAGGTGCTTTTATCCAAAGCGACTTACAATAGAGGACATAAACATACCATATAGCACTTGCAGATACAAGATGTACAGGAAATATACAGAACAATAGGTACGACTGCCAATTGGGGTTAGTAGGTTGTTGTTGGTTTTTTTGTTTGTTTGGGGGGTTGTGCTTTCACATGGGGTCAGGTAGAGTAAATCGACACATACACACACCACAGGGTCTACCCCGGATCTGGGCAGCTCAGACATCAGTGCAGTAAATAGTCTTTAAAGAGGAAAGTTTTTACATGCTTCTTGAAGGTATATTGATATATTGATTTGGTGACTTTATAGTGATATTCACTTAACAACAGTGAGGAAGACTGACATGTTCGTTTCTGTACAGTACATTTGAAGCAACTTCAAGATGCAGTTAATTGATTGTTGGAAAAAGCTATTCTGGCTTTACCCAAAATATAAAGGAAAAACATAGAACTCTTATATACTGTCTAATAGTGAACAGCAGGAAGTCTACAGTTGAAAAGTTTAAAACAAAATAACTTGATTCACAAACAGAAGTTATCCAAGATTAGAGCACGTGAATGGGATTTAAAAGAAGAATCACACCTCAGCTTCTGCTTTCAGTTATTCAGTGTAAATGATTAGAAATCAATTATAAAAAGTTTTGTACACTTGAATGTTCATATTAATCCGCTTTTTGAAGTAACTATGAGCAGAACTTGCTACGTTTCAGACTATCAAATCAACCAGTGGGCTATAGATTCCACTGTGAAACGTTTCCAGATGAGCCCGATTCCTGTATTATTTGATGTTTTTTAATGATCTAATTTGATTTCACTCAGCCCTGGTTTTCATACGTCACACCTCCAGGTGCTCACACAAAAAGCAGCTTCATGGATGAATATGACGGAAAGCTTTACATGATAAACCACAGGGGTGATGAACGGGAACGCTGTGTTTTGTGTCAGAAACAGAGTCGGCAAATGAAAAGCAGTTCAGGAAAGCGGTGAGAGCTGCACTTGTCTGGATCTGAATGAACCAGTAAATTCAATTAACACATCAGAGGGCACTCATTTTCAGTGCTTTGTTATTCGAGGCACTGGAGTGTCCTACACGGTTCAGAGATGAGACGTTCACATTGCTTCCTGGTTTAAGAGGATATAATGATCTATAGAGAATCATTTTCTAACTGGTGGAACACACTTCCTGCGCTCTGGCATGGTAAATGATTATTTGTGAAGGAATGCAGGGAGCGGAGGAGTGCATTTAAAAAGTGTGATGATGTTTACGCAGAGCTGTGCTCACTGACTCACACTGAAGTCACGGTTGATAGATGGCCTTCTCTGGATGCCTCTGGGCTGCTGCCATGCACACACTACACACAGTTTACAGTCATTGGCCTGCAGTGGGAACAAATACGTCTCTTGCTAATCCACTTATACTGATAGGGGCCAATGGTGCTAGCAGATGTCCAGGGCACTGCTGTACAGTAGGACTGTTACAAGGCGGGTCAGCAGCTGCACAGCAGCAGGCTACACGTCTGTGTCACGCAAAACTGGGAATGAAGACATGGACTGACTCCAGGGTTGTAATTTAGTAACTCCCAATGATCCAGATTAAACATGTTTTCTCTCTATTTCTGCCTCTTTTATGTGATATATTCTATATCATTGATGTAGATTAGTGGAAAGAAGAATTTACTCTGCATTAATGTCTGATGAGCTAAGTTACAATGCAATGAAGGTGAAAGGAAGGATACTTTAAGTGTGTGAGTCTTTGTTAGATTTGTCACATGTGTAACAGAAGCCAAACAGTCATATTAAATATAATAAATGGGTTTGGTTCCTCACATAGAGCTGTCCTATGAGGGGTCAATGAACTTCTCCTCTCTTGTAATCACTAATAAATACACCAGTGGGTTCACAGGAGAGGCCTGCCACTTGCCACAGTTTCCTATTAGATGTCAGACATTAACGGAAAGCCATGGCTGTAGTCCTGCCTCCTCTTCATCATCCTCCTGCCTCGTCTTCTCTCATTACTATGGCCTCTGTACCCTCCCCAGGCTGCTGGTGTCTACTCACCCTGCAGTTACAGCCCAACTGATAACGATGGTTGATGCCTTTCTTTTGGGCCAATGAGAGACGCTCCCATCGCTGATTGAAGTTGCACAGTCCAGTGTAGACTTTGCCATCATACACTCGTCCTGAGGGGGAAAAAAAACAGAGGAGATACTTAAACACTCTGTACATAACAGATATTATTGGCATGTTGGCAGCTTTTGCTGTTTTGTATTCTGTTGAGGTTTCATTCTCTAAATTCTGTTCCAGATGGCAACACCTTGATTCCAGCTTGGCAGTTGGTGTGAAAAAGAGACCTCTCTCTTTTACACAAACATTATACAGGTGTTAATATGAATGATTCCCAATCATAAAAAGCCAAGCATAGACAGGCCAAGTTTGACTGTTTTCCACAGCTTCTAGAAAGCCAATAACATGGACAATAGGAGTTTTTTGTCAGCATTTTTGCGACTTTTCTCCATATCAGCCACAGAAAACAACACTGGGCCAGTTCATTATTTGCCTTATTTCATAAGCCTAGTCATATAACATAAGATATTGTAAACATACCACTCACGCAATCTAAGCTGTTTATCTATGGTAAGACAATCTCATATGGTAAGCCCATATTAAACCAACACCCCTATTTCTGAATATCTAAAGGTCAGCAGACATCTATTTTTAGTGCCGGACTGTTTGCGGCTTACCAACTCCTGAGACAGGTGCACTGTGGCGGCATGGAAGCATTCAGAAACATCATGATTTGTCACTATATGTCGACTTCAGTGTGTTGTCACCATGCAGGAATTTGACAGGTCTCAAATATGTGCGTCTTCAACCCCCCTGAACCCCCCACATGGCCTGCATCCACGGATCGGGATTAGTGGAGTCACTCACAGGCTTATTACATGGTGTTGAGTGTGTGACATGTTCCTAAAATACTAATCAGGGCCAGGGTACTCCAGACTTGATCAAAGGGGACCCAGGCAGCTTGTCTCACAGGCCCTGCTGTGTTTAAATTGCTCGTAATACTCTCCTGATCATATGCAGGACTTATTATAGACGTCCTGAGAGAAGAACAAGACGTCAGTGATGTCACTTGCACCTAAACTCAGTAAACATAGCTGCCGCTGCCTGGCAACGCTACCCTGTTCACTTGCACTATGGGGTGTAGTTACAGTATTTACAGGTCAGGGCTTAGTGACACTTAAATATGCTACAGGCTCCAAAGTAAACTGCACCTCTGTTGGAAATAGCAACTCATAAAATGCTTCTGCTGGAAAACCCAGTCGCTTCCTGCAAGTTGTTAATTATAAGTTGTGAGAAAGGGAAAAAAATACTTTTTGCTGTGTCTGGCCTGAGAATCTGAGGGAAATGGGTGCAAAAATAACAGAAACTGGTTCTGCTTTAGCGCTTTGCACAGTGGCAAATGGTAGGTTATAAATAGTGGGAATGTTTGTGTCACAGGACAAATGAAGAAGTCCTTGGGGAGGAGTGTGTGTTCATGTGTGTGTGTGTAGCTTAGGGCAAACACACCTCCATTACTATTACTGCCAGATGGACTTCTAAAGACCTCTGAGAAGGAACAACTTTTATTGGTACCTACTGTAACTAGATGGTTTGTTTTTTAAATGTATGACACACAAACCATTTGAGCCCATACTTTTTAATGGATGCTCCAAAATTGGAGGTGGCATCAGGTTTAATTTTAAGTAACAAAGTAGCAGGTGTCATTACATAGCCAAGTTTTACACCTGAATAACCTAAGCAGAGTCCAGAGTCCAAAGAAGCCACATTTATAAGACTATAATCAACCTTAAACTTAATTTAACAGACACTCAGGTGATTTCATTATGCATTTCAAGAGGTAGTTCCTTTAAAAGAATTAGAAACTGATTCAGAATAGCCTTATATTTAGATACCGAATGCTAATTTGACTTTGCAGAGACGTTTACTAGAATGTCCTTGCCTGTTTGTATCAAGTTGAGCAAGTAATACAGAAGACATTAGTGGGTACAAAAGTAAAAGAATCTTCATGGACAGTGTATAATGTAATTAAATCTTCTTACAGCATCTGTTTAGACTGTGAACTTACCTGTGATCAAGTACTGGTACTTGTTGATTTCAAACTTAACACCACACAAACTCTCTGAGGCGTCTGTGTAAATATGCTGCACATGCTGGACTTTCTCAAATCCTTTGTACATCTGCAAGACATGAGAAGCAAAACTGGGGTTAAAACTTGAAAATTGATGATGAGATGCTAGTTGGACCCCTCACCCTGTACCCCTCTGCACATTAATAATCATGAATGAAAACACTACATTGTCTTTATCATATGACATTGTTTAAGGAATGACTAATGTATTCATAGGTGTATTGGATGTAGCCTATAACTAAAGCAACGATAACACGATTAGTTTGTGTAATGTCTTTTAATCTTAATGGTTCTTGAGCAATGTCATTATTAAAGTGCAGCTCCAGCTCAGGTATGCAGAAATAGAATTACATGTTTGCCCTGAGAACTGTTGGATTTCTTCAGTGTAATTTATTTGTCTGGGAACAACAGGAAATCCCTGTTTAGACGCGTCGCTCTCAGAAAAGCAGAACAAAACTGCTACTTAAGCCCAAAACTAAGGACGTTTGGGAAAGCCAAAAGCATTCGTCTCATAGGATTTGTTGAAATTTGGAGGGGAATGTATTTTTTATAAACCCACAAGGAAATTCACTCTTTGCAGTACAAATCCACAGGCTGTAATACAAATAAATAACCCACAGGAGGTGCAAAGGTCACCTCTAATTCCTGGGGATAATCCTTAGAATGATAATTAGTTTGTTTCAGTAACAAGAGGCCACTTATGCGTTTCTTATGAATGTGTATTTCAGTGATACAAGATATAAATGTTTCAATGTTTCCAAAACGAGGAGTTTGTTGGAGCTGTAATGCCTATAAACCCACTAATCCTCCGGCCTGGCTCCTGTCTGAGCAGCAAGCCAGTGTCAGCATCTGTCAGAAATATGCAGCATTATGCAAGAATATAAAGGATGTGAAGAAGTAACCACAAAACAGTTTTTGGCCTTCACACACACACACATCTGAGGTAGTGGAGAGTTCCTGTGACTTACACAGTAGGTTATATACATGCCTCTACTTTTACATAGGCACAAAAGTTATCAGAAACCAAGATTATTCCACCAGCTGCTCTTCCTGTAGTGTCATTCATTTCATCTAATTTGGGGAATAACTGGTAAATTTAGATTCCCGAAAGCTAACACCTATCGATTAAACCAGTCACTTTAAATAATATGGAAAGATGCCACAGTTCTGCATTTCCAGATATTGCATGTACATTTTTGTGGTAATATTGTGTTTTCTTAATAGTACCTTAGGGAGCGTACAACTCAAGTTTGATAAGAACATGAAAGAGCAGACCATTAAGCTTTAAGCATCAGTCTATAAAACTCAACTAGTTCAACTTTTAACATCCATATCTATGAAATGTCTGCCTCACACGTTTGAAGACACATCCATAAAAAGGGCAGATTTAGTTATGGTGAATCATCATGTCCCTCATATGAATGCTGAAATACATCCTTCTGCTTTGATGACAACATGTGGATGAAACCCATGGACTGACATCAGCCTTGTGCCATGGGCTGGAGATATCGGCTTAGTCCTGCTTAGCTTATCATGAAGAGCGGAAGCCAGCTGTCTCCAAAAAAAAAAAAAAAATGTTTCTTCCAGAAATTTGTTTACAATCAGCTGATAGTCAGGGTACTTGCTGTCTTCTGGCTTCTGATTTTTATGCTAAGCTAAGATAATTGCCTCCCATCTCTTCTTATTTAGAGCAGACGTATGATTGTGGTATCAAAAATACATCAGATGTTGCACTGTTTCTTAAAAGTTGAGAGAGATTGACACTCATTTACCTCAACACTTAAGCAGATAGATTTTCTCACCTTCATTTGTTTGACAGTGTAGCGCATTGTCCCAAAAGGTCCATCTCTCAGGAGCTTCTTGCCCACGACTTTAGCTCGAATCACTGTGAAGAGAGCAGACATACTGGTTATCCATACTGAAATACTCAGAACAAACTGCCACTTTCTTCCATCATATAACTCTGAGTTGTCTTGCCCATCTCATCACACCACCCTGGCCAGTAGGAGGCATTAGCACACCCCTGACAAATACCATTTTGGGACCAGGTTGGCACCTCAGTTAATCTGTTTATCCGATTTTATGCATTGCTGCTGTTTGCCAAGGAGAGCCAATGGGGGGAAAAAAAACACTAAAAGGACTTTTGAGTTTGATACCAGAAGCGAACTCACATGAGGGAAAAGGTGCAGGCGATCTCCTGTTTAAACAGGCTTCCTTCTATATTAGGAGCAGGGCTTACAAAGATCTTATCTGCGTGTAGGACCCCCATGTAAATGTCAGTGAGGTGAAAACGCCTGGTGGTGACTTGTTTGCTTTGATTTGTTTGCTTTTACTCGTGTTAAAGTAAGGAGATTTCTTGTGGAGTGTCGGGAGAAATGAGGGATAATTTGAGACCGGTGAATGGAGCTTAACCAGAGCTGCGGGCCCTGCATAAGCGGTCACTCCTCTGTGAAGTTCACCTGCTGCCCACAGCACACCAGCTATAGACATAACTAACACTGGCTATGTTTGTTATCTTCTCCCGGTGGAATTTCCTTCCCACATTCTTCAGGGGCTCACATTCCCCAGAAAGGAAAAAAAAAACGAGAGGGCTTTCATTCTTTTCGACTAGAGAAAGAAATGAGGCATGTGACATCTTCTGTTTGATTTGTATTTGTCTTGATGTCGTACTTCCAGGCAAATGGAAATGGACATAAACATATGATTCAGGAAGCAGTCACAGCATGGCCAGCAAAAGGCACAAATGTATTTTAGGCACAAAAACCCCAGTTTGAGCCAACATTTATATAAGTCCAAAGATCTTATTTTGAGCTAATAAGAACAAATGTTTTTGCAATCTATGAGCATTTATGACTTAAAAGGTTGGTCTTTTAAGATGAACTGAAATTTACCACAGTGACACATGTATCTCACTGCAGAAAGTCGTATATTTAACAGTGTGTAAAGATAAAGGACACACCAGCTGTAGTGTTCACTCAGACATATACATCAGCTTTTATTTGTTGCTCCAGTTGAAGTAGCAGAGGTACCGCCAATAACACACTATGTGGTTGACAAAAGAGATTTCAAACATCAGTCTTTAGTGACACTTTTTTCATCTGCCAGCCTTTTACTGACACTTTCAGTAAAGTCATATGTTAAATATGAGTCATTTGACATCATTGCTCACTCTTAATGTACAGACCTGCCTGCCCACCACTGTCAGCCTCCAGAACATTCAATCCATTAATCTGTCAACTCTTATAATATGAACCTACGAGCACCATTACCTGCTCGACCTCTGCTAAATGTACCTAAATGCAGTTTGATGCTACAATTACAGAGGAATCAGGTGCAATTACAGAGGAATGTGCAGATATAACAGGATACTTTAGCCTCTACTGCTGTTATTTTCAAGTGTCACTCCCAAACCCAGTTTCTTACTCTGCCTTGACCCCAAATCCAACCCTCAGGAGAAACAAATGTTCATGTTTGGAGGGCCACAGGTCAGCTGATTCAACTGAACTACATCCAGATAGGACCCTCTTGTTGGCCGGCGGCCACTAATTGGTTGGTGATGGTGCCATCACCCAAAGGAATGTGTGAAGGGCCTCAGCTGCTCTGGAGACAGAGGATTTGTGTCATTCCCCACAGTGACCCTATGACCTCTTCTTCATTTCAGCAGTTATGTTTATGTAAAAGTGCGGGACTGCCGGCTCACGTCAAAAAGTCTACTTTACAAGTGTTTATTTAACCCAGTTTCATAATGAGATCTCATATCACTGGCTCAAACCTAAGGACACAGTGTGGGTGAGTGACTGGTTTCTTCAGATAGTTCTACCCCATACATTCTGTTTTCATATTGTATATTCATACACACCATTTCGTATGTTATTTTCCAATTTGACTTTTCAAAATATTTTAAGTGATAATGCAGACAAAGTAATAACAATAATAATAATAATGATGATGATGATAATAGGCTCTTCATAATGCAATATGAATACTTAAAAAAAAATACCAATAATTATGTTAATTTATTTGAAACTAATTTAGAGAAGGTTATGGTTAGGTAATACAGCACCTACTCGATAAAGATCTCTCTGTACTGATCACAATCAGCAGTTGCAGATCAGTGATGTGATACACAAAGATACATCCACTGCAGGAGCGTCTGACATACATTCTCCAGAGTGGGAGGCATTCAGTAATAAGAGAAGTAACGAGGCTTGATGAAAATGAAATGAACACATTTTCACTTTATCTTTTGCCTAAAGCAGGGGGAGGGGAGGGGGGTGTTATAGAAGCCTGAATGCAAATGTTCAATTTTAAGGTGAGCATGTAATTCAGCTAAACATTTACTCCAGCCTACGTACAATGTGGCAAACTGCAGGCATGACAAGAATAAGGTTACTCATTTGTGTCTATGTGTGTGTGAAGGAGATTAAAAAAAAAAAAAGAAAATGCGAGGCGCAGGGCGGGTGACAGTGATTTTAGTATGCAGAAACTGGTCCAAGTTTGAGGAGGCGAGTAGGAGGAAGAGGAATTCTCAGGACGACACACTACCACGCTCAAAAATAAACACTGAAACTGAGTCCCTGCTGCTGAGCTTTGTCTGAGATGAAAAATGCCGGAGCACAGAGTCTGTAATGTCAGCGTACTGATTGGCAAATGGCAAGAGCAGCAATGAATGTTTCATCATGACTTCTAATACAGTGGCCTGTTTATGCCACATCACAAAAAGTGCAGCGGGGTTGACCACACAATCCCTTCAAGTGCAGTGTAAGGCTTTACTAGTTGGCCTTTAAATTGCATCTGCTTTAAACTATTTTAGGTTCTAACAGTGATCATTGTACCTAAAAATGATTACTATATTCAAAGCTAAATAATAGTCCATTGGATTTTCAACATTGGGCAACATTAGCTGCCACGAAGAAGCTTCAGGTGAATGAGAACCCATGAAAGGAAAAGATAATCAAAGTAAACACCTGAAGCTTGGTCAGTTGACCTGGTGTCATACCTCAATATTTTCATTATACTGTTTATCTAAATTTCCAGTCTCTTGCATTCTGATTGCTTCTGTAGTTTTATTTTTAGCCCTGTCATTTGGATGATTGTGTAATTATTGTTTCTTGCCAACAGTAATCATGAAATCCCCCATCTGTAGTTGGATTTCTTCTAAAAGAAATCAGCCATGCAATTCTTTTGACATTTCCAAGTCATGTGATGTTCTATGACAAATGCATTCTATTGTAAATAGGGGTCATACATTAGTCAGTGGCCGAGTCCCATTCAATTATTGGATTGTGGTTTAATGGTCTTATATTTTCATGATTGCCTGCTGGTCTCTTGTCCATCTCCCCCTTGCTGGCCTCCTGCTTAAAACGGTGAAACCCAGAGCGGCTGTGTGGTCATCACAGAGAGGGACGGGTCAGAAATGTGATACACTTGGCTCATGAGAGGAACATCCCAAGCCTGTACAGAATGCACACCCTTTGACATCCCATCGTATTTTAAGTCACTTTTGGGAAAACTAGAGATATCCGATCCAAGCTTACATAACACATATCAACACAGGAGTCAGGCTTTGCTTAGGTTATCGGTCACCTGTTGACCTCCGATTGAGGAAGTGTAGAGTAGCTGATAGAGGAAGTAGTAATTTTGCTCAGTCGTATATAACATATTATTGGTAGGAAGAAGGAGGATGTATTGGCACCAGAGGAGCAGTGGCCCTAAGAAATCCACTATAACAAACCCAGCACAGTGAAGTTTGATAAAGCTCCTTTATACACAACAAAATACCCATAGAATGGAATCCATTTCTCTCTGAGCCTGATTCTCAATCCTAAAGCGAGCATAAACATATATCTCACTAATCCTCAGCAACTGACCTGGTTCATGGTACAAGCATGTAAAGGTTTGCTCCTGTCACCCAGAGTGCTTGGAAACGAGTGTAGTTACAGAGCGATATTAAATCTCAGGGTCAAAGTTTACTCCCGGGCCTCTAATCTTGCTTTCGGAGAGCTTTGGGAAAAAAGCACTGCTCATTTATCCTTGTGAATGGACTGCTTTAAACCAGCTGCTTCATAGCAGCCAACTAGGTCTCTGCACAAAAAGCAGCCAGGTCATTGCCTGGTGCTCAGGTATGCAGCAGGAAAGCTGACAGCATGTCCAACCTCTTGGTCTGCACTACAATGCAACATGGAGGATTTACTACTGCTGATATTTCTCTGAATTTAAGCACTCTGGATGCTTACATGGCAGCCAGCAAATTCAGTTAAATGAATTCCAGGCCATCAAATTCCAAGGAAAACAAAGAAAAAGTGTCCCTGGAACCCATAGCAGTCTGTCTTGGAGCACCTTTACTGCCAGTTCATACGCCCACTCACATTTTCACATTTAGATGTGTCATTTAAAGAGTCAGACTGCAATAACCCAATTTCCAGCCCCTTAACCTAATTGTGATTCATCCAGTGGCGTTCCTGTGGGTAATTATGGGTCAGGGCCAAAAAAAAAAAAGAGCAAAATGCTTTGAACTCAACTACGGGTCTTAAATCGGGAAGATTCAGGCCTGTCACCTTTGATGTAGCTGGTGAGAATTACAGGGTTTCTCATTCTCTCCTTCATATTTCAACTCAATACTTTTTGTTTTCCACCTCTATATATTTAGCCACGTTTGTCGACACAAGCATAACTGGATGTTGGGCCTTCAACTGAAGAATGAGTGGGATTACATGGCTATTTAACACTATATTAAAAACCCATTACTTTTCACTAGATACTCAACTGAGTGATATTTAAAGTCCAACAAAATGGACCTAGATTAATAACTGCCACTAGCTATGTGACCTTTGGGCTTTGCGTCCAATCCATATTTCAGATGTGTTTTGCTCAGAGTTCCGAGGCATAAGAGGGATCGTGAGCATTCAAAGCACACTTCGAACTAAGCCAGGACCTTGGAAATGGGATTTGTGGGGCTCACAACTGATCAGTGGCCCCATTGAAGTCAGTCCCAGATTCTACACTTGCAAGTATCAGCTGATACAAACACCACAAGCTATCTGAAGATCTAAAGGACTGTGAAATGCATTGCATGGGTGTCTGTGCAACTACAGTTTTCACTCCAACCAGGTCACTTGGCTGAAGTCACATCCACAGGCCTGGTGAGTTACCAAAAAACACACAGACATACAGCAGAGTAGCAATACTGGGTCCCTATGCATAATGTCTGTGTCCTATTTCAGTAGCTTCCTTCTATACAGGTCAGTAACTGAAGACGACCAGTCTGAATTAGCATTTGTTTTCTTTTATCACTATGTAATTTCAGAGGAGCATCATCGAAGTCCTGCCCAGTACAGCTACACCAGGAATAAAAAGTGTCTTAAGCCTATAAAGATAGACTTGTTGTATCCTCCAAATTTGGGCAAAACATGCACACCACATTAGGCGTTTGGAATTAGAACACCTTATAGAGCAATTACAATGAATTGAATCTTAAAATAGGACAGTGCTAATGAAATGGCATTTTGAAAGCATGTTATGTCAGTCCAAAAAAGGAGAGAAGGATATGTCTCATGGGGAATGCTGATGTGCCAATATTTTAAAACTAGCCCTGTAGAATTCAGCCATTAGTAGGACGCAATGGTATCTATAAAGATTATAAAATAACAAGAAAAATGATTCTATGCTATTTTTTCAGTGTATTACAAATGCAACTTGCAGCTAAGCATCTGTAGTTACTGTTTTCGTTGTTTTAGCCTCTACTGGTGAACAGCAGTAATTGCATCAGTCTCCACTGCCGCAGAAAAGAGGACTTCCGTTGCACTTATCATAGACACTAAACAACAGGGTGAACACATGGGCTTCACACACGGCTGTGGTGTACGCATGTGTTGGCTTTAGACTGAGAGATTATTGTTTGATAGAGGGTTTGGTTTTCAAGTGTCTTCTAGTGCTTTCTAGAGGTTTGTTGTTGTTGTTGTTTTTTGATTTTTTTTTTTTTAGGTCAAGTAATGTTGGAGCTGCACACGCAAAACTATATGAAGCTATCATTCAGTTCATTTAAAGATCAGCTAAAAACACAGAAATTAACTGCTCTCCTGTCCCGTGTTTAAAAAAAAAAAAAAAAAAAAAGCATTTTCCCCCTTAAATGGACTGCTTACAGCATAGAAACACCATGTGTCCCCACAGGGCAGATCAGATAATCCTAAAGTCATTAAACAAGAGTCCAGGCCAGACTAGAGTTCTGGCTAATCCACATCTTCAATTCATATTATTCTGAAGAGTCAGTGAAAGCATAACCAGGCAGTAAAACAAGCTATGTAAAGCCTCCCATTGGCATTTGAGAACCAGAGTCCAGGCATGTCTGAGTTACAACCGGGTGGCTGTCTGACAGAAACATACCAGTGTGTGCAGATAAATAAGCAAGATTTGAAACACTGGAGCTGACTGTGCATGGCTTCAACTTATATTATTTCAACTGCTTTATCGCACAAAGAAAGGCAACAAGGCACATGTTAGTTCTCAACCAGACCAAAAGCAAGACCTTTGATGTAAATGAAAACCAACCCTCCTGCTGCAGGAAACACTTAAAATGTGTCACCACCTCCACACAGAAACAATTCCAAGATGCTTCTGAAGCTAACACAGTTTTCCAAAGTTGAGTAGGATGACAGTGAAGTGGGTTGATCATGTGAGTAAATTATTGCACAGGTTTTGAACCGCTTCCATGACCACTTTACTGTCATCCAAGAGTGTGTGATGGAAAAACAGCTCAGCTTCAGTCTGGTCACTTTAAGCATCTACTACTGAAATAGGTGAAATTTGACTTTTAATACACTCACCATAGAGTACTTTATTCCTTCACGGCACTAAATATAACTTGTGAAAATGAAACAAGTGGAAAAGCTTCTTGATCTTATGTAGATTGCTTAGTGAAATTAAGACATTTACCTTATTATAATAATAATAATAATAATAATAACAATACGCATAAAATAAAAGACAAATAACTCTTCTCTCATCTAACTGAAAGTCTATAATTCGCAACATGTGCTCTCGCCACGGAGTTTTACTTGCAGAGACCCTGTAGTCCACTCACCTATGTCGGAGTTGCAGTATGCGTCTTGCGGGTGCGCCAGTGCGCACGAGCAGCCCTCAGTCAGCTGATGAACCTGCAGGCTGCTGAAGACAAACAGCAGGCTGATCAGGTGCTGGTACACTGCCTGCATTTCTCCAAACTTTCCCAGTTCTCTCTCTGCTGCAATAAACTGTATGGAGTCCGCGTGGATCCGTTCGCTGCGGGCTTTATTTACTGTAATGTCCAAGTGGCTGCTTGTTGCCGCTGTAGTTGCTTCTCGCGTCGCTTGAGCGCTTCACCCTGGTCCCGGAGAGGCGCACAGCCGTACATATAGCGCGCCGGAGATACGTTCACGCCCCTCACCGCTTCTGCAGCGCGCGGGCGGGGCAGCCAATCAGCGGCCGGTGATGCCATTAGAAATAACAGACACGATGACATACTGGAACTTTACCCCGCTTCGTCTTATTTTCCCAACTGACATTTTTTTTTTTTATTAGAGTTGTCATAGATACAGTGTATTTAGAGGGTTTACAGAAAACTAAATGTGTAAGATTAACATGAGAGTGTATTTTATGTAATCCATTTTCACTGTATTATCATGAACATGTATACATTAAATATTAAAACAGATAAACACCATGTGGTATGTATTTGTCTTACAGATAGGATGTTTTTGCTTATATTTCATCTAAAACATTTTTTTAGTCATCCTTCCTCCCCTCTACGCCCCCTTAATTAGTAACACTTGAAACAAATACAGGATGGAGCCGGATTCTTTTGCTTTACTGCCACATTGAGTGGGAAACCAGATAAGTGCTTATCTTTGGATAATAAGAAATAAAGGATGTAAAAGAAAGAATGCACCTGTGACTCACTGCAATACTTTATAAGCAGCACTTGGAGCTTCGATCAGTCAGACTTTACTCTGAAATGTCTTCATTGGAGCTACTTGCAGGGCACGATCTGTCAAATTAGCCACTTAAACTCTTTTCTCCTCCTCCTCACTGTGTGCGTGGACCTGAGTTGAGCTGCTGAAGCTTATCAGCAGAGACTGAGGGAGCTATGTTAAGGATTGACTCTATTCACGGTTATGTAACCAAGCCAGAAATAATCAGGTTGGGGAACTATGACCCTTATGTGCCTTCATTAACAGTTATCTCAGACTAGAGTACCTGCATAGGCAGATATGGAGTTTATTTTACACTTTTCACAGGATAGAAATGCTACTACTAACTTCCACTTCAGAGGTACATGGAAAGTTTAATTAGACAGTAAGACAACACTTGGAAAATGCTCCACTTGATTAATAACAGCCAGGGTTTTACACTTTCCATTCACTGTTCATCTATGACTTTGTCTCACATGATGATTCATCTTTTAAAATGTTTTGTCCTTCTTTTACTGCCAAGTAATAAGTCTGTTTGTTCAGTGCTGTGTGTAGGTGCTCTACATTAACACATTTCTGCTCCCTGTTTACCAGAAAAAACTATCAAACATTCACAGTCTATGGAAATTCAATATCACCATTGTATTTATCAGAGGTACAGTCACATCAGAGCTGAAGGTTAGATACTGTAATGGCACAGATACACAAAAAGCGGAAGCCTGGCAGTCTGCTGTTGAGCTGTCGTTAACCATTGATGGTTCCTGGTGGGATATTTTCTCAGCCTCCAACCTCACGTCTGAACTAACAGATTTGTGACATTCTTTAGTGAGTATGCGTGACAGGTGGATTTACATATTTATGCCCAAAAGAGGTGATAAAAACAGAAAACTCACAGGATGTCTGAGCAAGTGAAAGTGATTCATTTAGTCAGTATTACATATGACTTCACTCATGCATAAAGAGGTGAAACAGCCCTACATTCCTAACATACTGTATATCCACAGTGATAGCAGCTCAAATCAGAACCAAGGTACGGAAATGACTCAATAAGGAAATGGATCATTTTTTACACGTTGCCTTAAACTCCCTGTCCATATGTTGCATCTCACGGATGTTTGACACCAGAGTTTTTCATCCAATTACTTGAAATGACTAACTGCAATTGGTTACTAGCTAATTATTTAACATATCCTGTCACTGTTTTAGTCAGGTTAAGTAGTTCTTAAGCATGATTCATGGAGTCCTAGCTCTGAAGGACAGGACAGACATCCTGCATCCCCAAGTTTGTTTGTGGTTTAAAGGAGCTGTATGTAATATTTATATTTTAAAATACTCAGATGTGACTTAAAGGGCTCATATTTTGTTAAATCCACCTTTATTAGTCTTTGGTTCATTTATTTGTTTATTTGGTCCCTAATAGTTCCAAAAGTTTGAATTTGAACCCTCCAGGTGCTGCAAAACTATCTTTATATTTATTTGGGGAAAAATCAAATGGATTTCTACAACCTGTTTTAATTCCTGCTTAATTTGTTACGTCTATAACTAGTTACGTCACAACATTTGCACATATAAGGTCAAGACTTCTGATGAACAGTTCTCCAAGTACAACATAAATTAATTGCTTTTCTTTTGGACATCTGCGCAAATCTTTACCAGTATTTACTAAAACATAAGTGCATAATGTCGGTTTTCCATTAATCCCAAATGTGATGATTTGATGACCACAAAGAACCAACTTTGAGTGTCAAAGAAAGTGATTAAGTGATAAAAGCTAGAAGTATTGTTGTTTTCATGAGTGGACACATCTCTAACTGAAAAAAAAAGAAGTTTAATGCTGAAATTGGAGCATTTCCACTACATGGGTGGGTTTGATTATGTAATCTATGAAGATATTAATCCATAAAAACCCAAACAGCCACTGACAACCAAAATCATCTACTGATCAAAAATGTTTCATAACTTCTGACCCACTAAAGCTATCATTGTATTTAAATAATGTTTGTAAAATCCAGTTATTAATTTTTTCATGGTCATCACATATGACCTAGTTGCATATTCAGAGGCTCCGTAGTTACCGTGGAAACGCTGTCATCTTCTACAACAATAATTCGCCAGGAAAATACATGGAATTTGATAAATGACACTAGATGTAGACACTTGTTTTGTGTTCAGTTAATGATGTAGTTGCTAATAAAGTACTTTATCTTCAGTTTTCTGACACAATATTTACCTCGACTTTACTCTGAACCTGCATGAACATTGATATGATCAGTAAATTAAATACAGAAAAATACCAAATTTTCACTTAAAAAAACACAAAATGCAGAGGGTAATATTATAATAAGTGATAATAAAACACTTAAGAATGGTTAAATAGAGAAAGAAATTTGTTTTCGTAAATTAGCACTGGGTCTATATGGGTTAAGTACTAGCGGTTCAGTTACTATGGTTTCTAAGTCTGACCTTGTTTGGATGATTCCAAAAAGATCGTTTATTCAGCACAAATTGTCGAGAAAATGGAGGTGATTTGTGATTTTACTGTTGTTGTTTTTTTGTCTAAAGCAGAGCTAAGCTAACAGAGCTATAATGTAAACTATCAGCTGACACAGCACATAAAGACTATAAGACAGTGTTGTTTTGACTGATAAAATAACCTGCTATGAGTATTTTTTTATTTGAAGAGGGAAAAAATGATGATGCCATACTACAGATGTGTGTAAACAATGAGCTTTATACTTTGTTCAGTGAGCAATACAGTCAGATACAGATGGTATTGATTCGTTGTTGGTTTTGGCCATTTTAAGTGTGTTCTGGTACATGACTTCCACCTGCTGTTGAGAGTTTGGAATATCAACACTATAGTGAACCCTTTAATAATGTTGTAGAATGTGAAAAAGAGTGAACTGCTGATTTCGGAGGCGAGTACTTCTCTAAATATATGACAACTTTACTGTCAAATTAGCTGAAATAGGAAATTTAAATAAAAATGTAGATAAACTGGCTTACTTTATGGTTGTTATGGTTAACTCACAACGCTTTATACCAGGAAGATATTCAGATTGACACAAATCAAACAATTAAAACTAGATTTCCCAGTGAAAGCTTCTGGGCACACAGATCCTAGTGGAACAAAGAAGCTAACAGTTGCACGTTCCACTGTCTCATCTCTGGAGGAAAAATTGCCAGCTGTGGTCAAAGGGAGAGGTAATCTTGAGAAACAACCTTAAACATTATTTCCAGAATAGTAACAACCTGGTTACATGAGATACTGTTTGGTGCTTTTAAATCCTTTGTAGACTTACATGTGACAAAGAGCGTTTAACTTCTTTTTGAACTTTTGCTTTCGCCACCTTTGTCCTGTTATCCCCCCTGTTTATTTTCTCTCTAATCAGGACAAGAATCATCATGTTAATCTTGTTTCTGGTTTCTGTCAGTGGGTCCCTCTGAAAAGGTAAGAAATTGGAGCTTAAGAGGCAGGTTGTTGGACAGTGTATCCAAAATGAAGTCAAAATAAAATATAACACTTCACTATCACAAACTGTTTCTGGGAATGAGTAAATATGACACATGATTAATTATGTGGAGGAGAATCTTCCAGTGAATTTCCCTTTAAGGATGAATAGAGAGTGCTGTTCACCATATGTGTGTGGGATCCATGTGTCTTTTTGGCTTACAGATGTCCTGGATGGATAGTTTCTACAACAGCAGACAACACATACTCGAAAACTACCTCTTATACTTCCAGCTCAGAAAGAAAGTTTCTCCATTATGATATCCTTATTATTTAAAAAAAAAAAAAAAAATGAGGGTCACTTCCTTACAAAACAACATGCTCCACTTTACTGTCAAAAATGGGGCAACATAAAACGGAAGAGACTCTCCAGAATATTCTTGTTATGTGTGTCTCTCACAGCTTGTCACTATGACTTGATCTATGAAAAAAAGTCAGGACCCTCTGGAGATGATGCTGCCTAAGTAGGCCAGCATACTGTAAGTATAATGCAGAGCAAAGAGCGTTTCATTTGAAGTCCAATTATAGAAAAAAAAGGCCTGTTTTGAGACTGACGGGCCGCCGGGGAAGCAGACCACAACATTGTGTACCGGAGGTCTTTAAGGCTTGCGTGGTTCTGAGTTGACAAAAGAGAACAGAGCAGTGACTCAGAGGAAATACCTTTCATCCAACTGACAAGCCACTAAAGAGACACAGGAAGAGTCAAAGTTAAAAAGATTGCACCGCCGGGAGCCATGGTCACCAAGAGAGATGTCCAGCCCTGACTCACTCAGCCCTGTTGCACAGCCCACATGTCGTTCTAGATATCTGGGACAGGGACGATGACCAAGAGCTCTGAGGAGGAAGGCTAGTGCAAGTTATGTCACTTGAGGAAAACAGTAATTGGATGGTTCCTAGTTGACGGTAGTCTTGAACTCTTAGATTTGAAGCTCGGGTGGTTGTGCTGACAGAGAGAAAAGACACTGAATGTATGAGTTAACCAGACATCACTACAGTAATCATCTGTGATCAGACATTTCCACGGAACTTCCCATTTGATGATTTTCTTATTTAAGAGCACATGACATGAGTGAGTTCCATAATTTTTTGTTTGGGATTTTGCAGAACTGTCACTATCCAGTACCAAAGCAAAAAGATGTCTACCCCATATGCAGGTAAAACTTTGGATGTCGGGAAGTGTGTGATGTTCATGCACACTTGAGTTAGTGTCTTTTCACAAACCCACAGTACTTTTGAAAACTGCCAGTATTTCCATGATCAGCAGGTGCATTAGTTATGGTACCTTAACCATAATATTAACACAGATATCTATGACGGAGCATTAGGGCCATTCATGAAGGAGAAGATATTTTTTTGATATGATGAGATTGAAGTAAACATGTCGACATTAAACTCGAAATTCCAAGAATAAAATTTAGATTTGATGTCAACTTTAATCTTTATAGGACATCAACTTTATTCTCGACATTTCCAAGTTTAATGTCGACATGTTGAGTTTAAAGTCGACCCATCAAGATTAAAGTCAACATCCAATTTCAATTTTTATGTCGACATATTGACTTTAATCTCATCATATCAAAAAATATCTTCTCCTTCATGAATGGCCCTAATGCTCCATCATAGATATCATACATATTTGCAAAGGTCAGTTCAAGATTACATTTAGTGGTAGCAGCATTTTCATAAACATATATCTCATGTGCATGTTGAAATTTTGCGCAGGAATTTTGCCTTTTCTCAGATAATTATACATAAAGGAAATGGAAACACTTTTTAAAATAAATTCTGACAAACATTTAACTCATGTGACTGCTAAGCTGAATGATCAGCTGATATACTGCAATTCACCATATTCCAATATAATTCAAATCAAGTGTTTTGTACAACAGGTTGTGGGCACTGATAAGGAGACTGAATTCTTCCTCAGTCTCATTCGTGAAAAACATCACAGACATTTTTGGAATACAACAGCAGGATGCTGCTCTTCTTCTGCTCTTATACGCAGAGCCCAGATTGACCTGTGTAACCAGCTCAGATTATTCACTTCAAAACAGTTTATGAAAATGCACATAGTTCTCATTTTCCTTTTTTGCGTCTTTTCAAAAATGTGCTTCAAATTCACTTGACATTTTATGGAAACACAGTTATTGTTAAGTCTTTTGTAATACATTCCAGATCTATGCACCTTCTTTCATCTTTTTTGGCAGCAAATCCTTCAGTACTAGTGTTATTTTTGGTGCAGGTTGCAGCTTTGTGTAGTAGCTGCTTAGCACCAGCATGGTTGTCTCTACTGGACAAACCTGCAGTGCCTGGCTGAAGAACAGTCTTCATACCAATAATGTAAATATATCAAATTGACAATGACCACAAACAGCATGTGAACCTAAACATATCAGTAGACCAGCAGAAGGGACTGTGTTCCACATAACCTCAGTGATGTTCTTGCTTGAAGTGAATCAGTCCAAGATAAATACTCACTTGGTTTGTAGTTTTGAGACATTAGTTATGATTGTTGCTTTTATCTCATTTATATTCCCTCAAATGTTGAAGAGAAGACCAATGTTCTTTGCCTCAGAACTGTCAGTGCAGCCAAATATTGGTTGTCTTTATGGCATTTTTCATTCTATTCCTTAAGGTACAGAAGGCGTATCAAGGTGTGTTGGTGCTTTGATTTGCCTGTGCATTTGTCAGTACACTTCACTGAACATTTCAACAGATGCTCACTGGTTTCTAACTTAAGCATGTCTGTCAACTGATGTGAAGTTAAGACATCACAGTAAGAAATACAAACATGGCCCTGACCTGTGATCCGACACACAATGGGACTCCCCCTGCAATAAAATATGATGAACAGTCAGTAAGTTCCTACTGCAATGAGCCAAATGTGACCACAGCGCTCACTGCTCAGACGCAGGGTCCCCTGCTGTACTCTACTGTACATATTTGGTGTGTGTGCGGTCAGGAAACCCCACAAAATGACTATGTTGTGTTACAGCATGAGACAATGAGACACCAGGCCTAACCATAAACATGGGCATATGACAGCATGGAAATAGCTTTGAGGAATTCCTTAAGGCTGAGGGAATGCCTAAAAGGGGGCTGATGCTGAGCACAGTAAAAAATAGCTGCTATGCTTTGTCTTAAACCACTTTTTTCTTGCATGGATGCTGCTAAACTAGGTCACAACAGCAAAAAAAAAAAAAAAAATTACGAATTAAGTTACAAATTAACTTTTGTCTTATAAATACAAAGAATTTAGAAAAAAAAATAGATACTTTCCAACAGTCCATTGAGCCTTTTTCTCTTAATATGATAATTACATAGAAAATTCTCATGTTTACCCTTCATTTAAGTTTTCGATCCAACTTTATTTTTACTCATATTAATAGCTGCTTTGTCCTACAAGCTCAATATATCTATATAAACAGTGGGTTAGATTATTATATGTACATGAAGTAGCTGATAGTGACAAACTAAAATTAGATTATTATAAATTCCGCAGTTCAGTTCAGCTCAGGTCAGTAATTTTTAGACAATCTCTCCTGTCATTGATGTAATTTAATCGACAAAAGCTTTGAACATTATTTGCACGCCCACCTCCCAACAGCTGACTAAACTTAGAGATGAAGTAGGGAATTGGACAAAGGAAAAAAACATAACAAAAAACAAAACAAAAATAAAAAAATTATTCAATATGTCACAGGCTCTTAGCACATGGTATATGACATTTTATAAACTATTTTTAGATACTTTAGCAGGTCAGAGAAAGGTTGTGTTTATATATGAATAATTATAATCGTGCTGTTTTCTTTTTTACAATGCTACACTTTGACTAACTAAATTTCTTTTAAGAGCACTAACTGAAACGTGTGTTTGCCCATGTTGCATCTATATAAACTCTTTTCATCTCTAATTACTGTAATATTTCCATTTCATTCATTTGGAAAACACAGTAAACCATATTTTGTGTTTCTTCCTCTTATAAATTTGTTAAAAGCCAGTGTTCCCAGAAACATGAGCAGTAGACAGAAGATGTATGTAGAAGGAGTAACCAGAGAAAGTTAATCAGGAGAGCTGGTTTAGTGAGAGCCAATGACTCATCAGCAGGTCAGAGGTCGAGGCTGCCGACAGGGTCCACAGGATGCAAACGTCATTCACTGAAAGGGTGGAGGGACTCACACAGGGTTAAATTTAGAAAAAAAAAAACATCTTAGTGTTGGGACACCCCTGTCTGTTTTTTCCTCTTGTCGAAGCATATGTAGAGTTTCATTTCAAAACCAAACGCCTCTGTTATCAACTCATGATGTTTCACAGGAAACTGGGAAAGGAATGACTTGTGTTTTTGCAGTGAGTCATCTAACCTCTGCTTAAAGATGAGACGTTATTTTAAGAACCGTACAGTTGTTGACTACACACATGCACTTGGCTCTGCCTTTACCAATAACCAAAAGGACATTCATTCTCTGGGGTCTGATCCTCTAGCAGGAGTCTATGTCCACATTAGAACTCCCTAAAACAACAGAACCAGAACAAGAACATAAAGAAGACCAAAGTGCTTCATATCTAGAACCATGATTAAATTATAAGATAGTAATAGTTTAATCCAAATACTATAAATATGCATAAAACAATAAGACACAACACAGCGATTAAAAAAAAAAAAGACCAGATTTAAAACCTTATAGTGTCTTGGTGCTAAGGGTTAAAAGCACCAACCAATCATGTTGTGTTGAAGGGACATCATGTCACAGTGGAAATAGTGGACCTGTTGCCCAACTTTCTACCCACTCTGTATTATATGACAAAGCATGCAAATTATACACATAATAACCTGAAAAACAATGTATGGAATACCACCAGTGAAACAACTATGTTATTAGGATAATGAGAAACATATGTAATATGTGCAGAAATACTAGTTTTCTAAATAATATAACCACAAGTAACAAGTGCTAATATGTTGTGTCTTAATAGTAAACCAATTACACTCTTAATAACCATAATGCTGGTTTTAGATCAGGGCAGTGGTGTTAAACTGATTTTAGTTCAGGGGCCACACAAATTTGATCAAGTGTGCAATAAAATAATAGCATAATAACCAATAAATAATGCACTTGACCAGGTTGGACCCTTTGACATTTCTGGATCAGGGGTTTCCACTCATTTGGTTCGTTTTAAAAATGAAAATGATCATAACTTCTGTGTGGATGTACGTTATAGTTATTAGTTCAACTATTCCTCTTCCTCAGACTGAATTAGAATTGTTTACACTACGAAGACTGAATTTTTTAAATTTTATTATTATTATTTTTTTTAAAGTACAGTAGTTGGACTTATTTCTTATCTGTATAATGTTTAGCAGTGACCCCTTTATTTAAATTAAGTTAAGGTCTTGATCCCTTGTTAGGGACAACTCTTAGGTGAGTGAAACAGTCTCTACTACATGATATTACCTGGACTGCATTTGCTCAGGTATTACGTGAGGAAAATACCTCTGAAACCTCCAACGTGCTGTTCTTCTGATGCACACATTCCTGACCCTGACCAGGATGGATAGGATCAGGTATGAGTAGAACAGAGGGACAGCACATGTTAGAGGTTTGAGGATAAAGTCAGAGAGGCCAGGCTGAGATGGTTCAGACATGTCCAGAGGAGAGAGAGGGAACATATTGGTAGAAGGATGGAGAGTGTGGAACTGCCAGGTAGGAGGACTAGAGGAGGAGTAAAGAGGGCATGAAGGTAGTCGGTGTGAGAGGAGAGGATGTAGAAGACAGGGTTAGATGGAGGCAATTGATTTAGTGTGGAGACCCCTGAAAGGAAAATCCCAAAAGAGAAGAAGAATAAGATTACATGAGGAAAATCGAACGCACCAGTTCTGGTGCAGAGATCCCATTTACACCACCAGTATTCATTTTAACATTGGAAGATGATTTTTCCCTATAAGTACATCCGCTTTATTGGAGGGTTCAGGTTTTCTGTGGTAGTGGTGAACCATGGTCTTGCTGAGACCAAAGGGTGTGGGGTTTGTTGATCATAGCTGACCATGACTAGCTGAACAAACCGCAGTTGGAGGTAAATCATACCACATTTGTTTTTATGGCTGGAATCCCCCATTAAACAGACATGGGACTCTACACAAACATTTATGCACAGTGTGGAAACACAGTCACATTACGCAACTATTTTTCTAGCTGTTAAGAAATTCATAGTTCTGTTTGGATAGTCCACAGTTAAAGGATTTTTGCTTAAGGATCATTTCCCTTTATCTGTTTAACAGTCATGTCATAAACATGATGAACATAGATTGAACTCAGTAACTTTGTATTTTAATCAAAATAACATGTTTTCTCCCTAATTTCTGCGAAACCTTTTATGTATTAAGCATTCTCTTTTTCAAGATTCAAAGTGTTTATTGTCACGTGTACAGTAAAGCATTCACACACTGAATGCCACATGAATAATAATAATAATAATAAAGTAATTTCAAGTGCACTTTACTCAGTACCCAAAACACTGTTCATACTCCAGTGGTGGGAAACTACACCCATATCTGCCTATTCATGCCACCACCAGACATTGTGGGTGGACACAGACTGAGTAGGACTAAGCTGGATTCAAACCACCAACCCTTTAGTTATTGGATGACCCACTCTACCTCCTGAGCCACAGCTACCCCAATGACAGTTTAAGATGTGTATAAAAGTAGAAGTATAAAAACTGGTATAGAATACTTTAACTAGGATGTTACACAGCCAAAAAAAAGTGTCATTTAAAAATGGCATCCAAGAGATAAAGGGCATTGGAAATATAAACTGCT
Organism: Maxillicosta whitleyi; assembly: GCA_029822895.1. NCBI lineage: Eukaryota > Metazoa > Chordata > Actinopteri > Perciformes > Neosebastidae > Maxillicosta > Maxillicosta whitleyi. The sequence continues at coordinate 1,440,257 of JAPSES010000120.1, read as the reverse complement.
ATCACTAAGAGAAAAATATATATTTACATAAATGTGCAACATCTGTTAGTTGTGCAGAGGTAAATGGCATACAGAATGTACAAAAGTGCCTTAGATAGGTGGGACGTTACAGAACAGTATAAACAATCAGAGATAGCAGTATGATATATGATAAACAGTTTGGCATATAAGGTGCATAAAGTGTCAGAGAGAATCAATATGATGTAAATGTATGTATGTAAGGCGCATAAACAGTATTGCAGTTGAAGTGGAAACACTGTCGGTCAGTTTGACTGTTGACTCCTGTCAGTTGTAAAGGAGCCTGATGGCAGAAGAGCAGAAAGAGTCCTGAGTCTGGATGTTCTAAATTTAGTCAGCCATGTGATACCTGTGTGGCTAAGTCAGGATGGCCGAGCGGTCTAAGGCGCTACGTTCAGGTCGTAGTCTCCCCTGGAGGCGTGGGTTCGAATCCCACTTCTGACAAGAAACCTTTTCGGTATACTAGTGCAATGTTTCCCTTTAGGGTCCCCATGTCCAAAAGACTGTACAATTTTATACTGAAAGATAATATGAGGCTGAAATAGGGTAAGTATGTACGCCAAGAAAATTTTAGATGTCTAAGGCCCAATCCCACTTAACCCCTTAGTCCTAACCCTTACCCCTACCCATTGCCCTTGGCACTACCCTTTGAAACAGAGCTGCAAGGGTTAGGGGTTGAAACATTCTCCTATGAAATGGAACAACACTTTGTGACCTGTTACATCATCAACAGTCATTAACGCCGCTATAAACAGATGTGAAAACTTTGTTTCTGTAAATATTCTCCATGTCATCAGCAGCTGTAAATCTCTGCTCCATGGGCTTTGTTCATCTTTTTACGTCTATCAACTATAAACCACAGAAATGTGATCTACAGCACATTGAAACGACATTAAACGGCTAATCCGACAATTAAGTTGTTTACAAGTAAAGTACTTACATTTGTGTGTTTCTTTCATCACTGCTGTACATTTTGTGTGTGTTTACTTCTGTCTGACCAATGATCCGAACAGGATTATATAAAACTCCTCCTACCCCTTTGTTCGTAATGGAAAATCTCCATTTCAACAGTTAAACAGCCCTTTGCCTTAGCCCCTCCCCTCCGTCTCACTGTGAATCGGAAACACTACCCCTTCACGTCCAAAACATGCAAAACGGAGGGGTAGGGCCAAGGGGTGAATGGGTATCAGCCTAAATCTGAGCATATTCTTTTTCCGATGTGTGTCAACATCTTCACATAACATGAACAGAAGAAATTTCTCAGGTTACTTTGGATTTAACTTGTGACAATCAGTTATAAGTCATATTATATTTGGGTAAAGTATGTTAAATGTAGGTTTTGTTTCACCATTTGGGTGTAAATCATCAATGCTTAGACATGTAAAGAAATGTTTTGTTCAAATATCTCCAGAAAATTTTGTGTAAAAATATTTTGGTGTAGATGAGTTTCAGTACTTTTACAGAGTTCACTTGGTGGTCTCCATATTTGTCAAAAGAAATTGCATCACGTTTGTGTCAATCATACCATACGTAGCATATTAATGAATATGTATTGTTTGTACATGAGGCCCACCTCTACAATATATATATATATATATATATATATGTATATATTCTCATCTTTACCTCACTTGAATGCTTGAAAGTATTTTTTTTTTTTACTCACACAATGTCAGTCTGTAGACTGTGTCATTATGATAAGGAATGTAGACATACTTATTTATGCCTCTGCCAATGTCACTGTTCAGTGTCACAACAATATTGTGTGGGTTGAACGGATTGGTGTCAATATTGTGTGTGTGATTTTTCATGTAAGATTTAGACAAAAAATTTTAAAAAAAGAGAAAAGATTTAGATGAAGAGATGTGAATATAATGTGATGAGTAACTAAATGTAAGGAGTAGAAAGTACAGATAACTGCCACAAAATGTAGCAAAGTAAAAGTATGTAATATTTTTACTTAAGTAAAGTAACAAAGTAAAAATACTACCTTTAGTTCAGAGAATAAGAGAGAGAGAGAGAGTTTGATATTCAAACGTTCAGTGTGATTGCTAAGGCCTTTTCAAGGACTGCAGTACAAAATAAAAATAGCTTGGCTATAGTTGCATCCAAACAGTTAATTGTTAAGATCATTTTAGAAATCATTGTGTAGCTTAGTGGTTTACACCACTGGCTTTGGTGAGGAAGGTGGATGGTTCTAATCTCATGTGGGTCCTTGGGTAAGGCCCTTTATGCTATATACCTATAACTCTAGCTTCATTGTCCCGGTTCCCAAGCCCAGATGAATACAGAGGGTTGTGTTAGGAAGGGCATCTGACGTAAAAACTTGTGCCGAAATCAATATGCGAATGTGATTCACTGTGGCGACCCCTGAAGGGAAAAGCTGAAAGATGTTGTTATATGTTAGAAATGACTGAAAATGTTCAATGTTTTCTCCAATTAGTAATAATTGGCTGGAGGATGCTTGTAAATAATGTCTTTTTAGTTGTTTTTGTAACACTTTGGCCGAGAGTTGAATCACATAAAAACTCATACTTTTGGTTCGGCTTCTACATAAATTTTAAAAAGTATATATCATACACTAATTGTAGGCTGTTTACACACTGTGTCATGTCTAAATGGCTTTTTTTCCAACAACAAATGTGCCTGTTCTGCTTGTACAGCATTTAGTAATGCTTTCAAAGTCAGGATTAAGTCAACATGTTAGTGTTTGTGAGTTATACATAGTGACCAGTGGCTATAGAAACCTGGGTGGAAAGAAACACTTAGTAGTCATTAGTAGTCATCATGCCACGCTCGAGTGTAAACCAGCATGAAGAGGTCATCGGTATGAGGCCAGCTGGACGTACACTGACGGCTGTAGTAAAGCACTCTGGAGCTCATCACAGCACTATGGCAATGTTAAATAGACGTTCCAGACATCAGAGGACAAGCATATGTTACAACTCCTTTTCAGGATCACCATGTCCACATAGCACATGTCCAGAACAGGTACTGGTCTGTTTCTGTGGCACGAGTTGAGACTCTCAGAACCACCCAGTCAAGTGTTCGTACATGATGCTGACAGTGAAATGTCCTTTTGCATTTGCACATCTGTAATCAAACAATTCTCTACATGTAATGAAAATGTCTTGATTTGCATTTATACATCAATTAGTCAACAATCATTTACACAAAGCGTTATTTTTTGGTCCACACTGAGCATGAGTCATGAGTTTCATATGGGTTATATATTTTTAATGCCCTGTACTGAAATATATTTAAAAGTGTTAAAGCAGAAACATTTTTGATTTGAGTATTAATGACATTCTTGTGGTTGAAATATGTTCTATACGTGATTACTATTGCGACAACACCTCATCAGTGCGGTAAAACGGCAGCCATGGCTCACGAACTACAGCAGGTCTTCCAATACCTGAAGGGTTGGTTCAAATCCCGCTCTGTCCTAGTCATGTGCTGTTGTGTCCTTGGGCAAGACACTTCACCGTCCTTGCCTAAAGTGCTGTTCTCACACTGGCGTATGAATGTTCAGCAGTGTTCGGAGAGGCCGTAGGCGTGAATTGGCAGCTATGCTTCTGTCAGCCTGCTCCAGGGCAACGGTGGATACATATGTAATTTACCACAATCAGAGTGAGAATGTGTGAGTGAATGAATAATGGATCCACTGTGCGTGCTTTGAGTATGCGTTCATATGAAAGCGCTACATACAGTATATATCAAATCCATTATTATTATTACCTCCACCAAGGAGGTAATGTTTTTGCCAGGGTTAGTTTGTTAGTTAGCAAGATAACTCAAAAAGTTATGAACGGATTTTAATGAAAATTTCAGGAAATGTTCGCTCTGAGACAAGGAACAGATGATTAAATTTTGAAGGTGATCTGGATCACAGTCTGGATCCAGGAATTTTTTTTAATGGATTCTCTATTATTATTATTATTATCATTGACTTTGTTGTAGTACTAACAAATGTCCACCAGGTGGCAGTGGAACTCCTGTTTTCTCATATAGTGACTTTAAATGTGTGACTTTAATTGTGCTGCTTGGCGGAGGTTTGCGCTCTTTGAGTGCTTTTCTAGTTATTATTATTATTATTATTATTGATTTGAGTATTGCCAATATTTAACACTTGTCCATCCCAGCGAACCATGTAATGCAGTTCCACTGGCAGGTAACATATTTCTAATTTCTTCTGCTGTAAATACAGTTGTAGAAAAAAATGATTAGACCATCAAAAGTCATCAAAAACAATGTTTATGCAATCAAGTACTAACTCCTGTGTGTCTCATGTGACTAAAACAGACTGAAAACAAAACATGGAATGTCTAAACACACTGTTTTTTGTCAGTACAATGCTATAGCTATAGATATTGGACTGAAGTGATTTTGGTTATTATCAAGAAAACACAGAAAATAGATAGATATCAACTCTGAAATTAGATGGACCTCTGCACCCTCACCTATCTATTTGACGGACCCCCTCATGTGCCCCCAACCCAACTGTATCATAATAGACTGGAACCACATCCATAAATGGACATCCATCAGTCCTGGTGCATCTATAGTCTGTCCGTCCATGGGAGTGGATCTGTCCTTTACTCTGGTTCTCCCTGAGGTTTCTCCTTTCACACTGGGTCTTTTTTTGCTGAGAAGGAGGGTCTAAGGACAAGGGATGTCCAGGACATTAACTTCTTTGATCTACTGTATATTTGACCTTTGTTTTTATTTGACTGTTGTTTAACCCTGTAAAGCCCTGTGAGGCAACCTTATGATATAGGGCTCTACAAATAAAATTGAATTGAATTGAAATTAAACTCTTATGAGCTATTTTTGTTGCTATCATTAGATTTGTCAGAACAAATGTACCTTTAGTTGTACCAGGCATTAAAATGAACAAGAAACTGAAGACAATAAGGGTGGTCTATTATTTTTATTCCACAACTGCATATCCAGGTCTTATTTCTTCATGTTAACTTGTATCACTGAGCACCAGCCGTGTCTGTTGCTTGCACAGCCGGGATAAATACAGACTAGGTTTTCCACATCCAGCTGTTCCAAAACATCTTCCTCCTTGATGTTTCTCCTCTCTCCTCCCAATGTACTGTGTCTTAATTGAAAACAGTGGCAGTGCTGACATTTGGGCTGAGCCCTGGTATGTACTCTACAGAAGCCCGCCTTTCCTTCCTCTGCTGTCAAAAAGTTGCTGACTCTTCTCCTTTCATGTATTCACTCATTTACTGCAGCTTATCAGAGACAAAAAACAGGAAGCATGTCTTAATATGTCCAAAATTTATTTTTATGATGTAACTTTTTCCAGCAGTCTATATTTGTCGTTGTGCCTTTGACTTTAGAAATCAGGATACACCCTTTGTGTTTCCACCTGTTGCAATTTCTGGTGTCATTTGCACCATAAAGTTCATATACTTTGCATCATTTCACATACATCATTTCTCATACAGTATATAAGCCTAACAAAATGTTACAGCTACAGGTAGAGTAAATAAAGCAAGTTTAATTAGTTTGTTTTACAGCATGGCCTTCTGAGTTCCTACACTGCCTCTTTAAAATATTTTGATCCTGAGTTTACTTTTATAATCTGTAATTTTCTGAATGGTGTGATATAAAAACTCTGATTGAAATTCATAGTGATAATGTCATAACACTATCTGCTCCCTTAAAATCTGCATCACATCCTTAATGTTGTAGTGAAGCTGCATGTTTAACCCATAAGGATCCAATGTGAATTTCCTGAGTGATTCATCACCATTTATTATAATATTATCCTATGAATTTAGCATTCAGTGTAAATCATCTATTTGCCTATGTTATATAATAAAAAATGATAAAAGCTCAGAGTATGGTCAAAGTTTATTGTATCAAAACTGAAAACAGTGATTTTTTTTTTCCAATAAAATATATCATTAATTAAACCCAGTGTGTTCATCCACTGTCATTGATCCAACTCCATGGGTTTTACTGATGAATCAATGTTGTAGAAGATGATGGTGTTTCCACAGTAACTACAGAACCTCTGAATGGGTAATATCTGAAGACCATGAAAAGATGATAAACTGCATTTTACACCCATTATTTGCATGGACTGGTAGGAACAGTGGATGAACAGTTTATATCAGTAGATGTTTTTGGTCAACAGTGGGTGTTTGGGTGTTTATGGCTTAAAGCATCCAGCTCCTTTCATTGCTCCTCTGTGTAGGCAACAGGCAGGGGCTGAATTCTTCTGTTTTATGCATCTTGTCTTGTCTTCATTATATCTCAGGAACAGCTAAATTGAATTTCTTCAGATGTGGTACAAATGATCATGTGGACTGCAAGTATGAGCTCATTACATTTTTGTTGTCAGAGGTCAAAGGTTAACATTAATGTGACCTCCAAAATCACATTTTATATTGCATTGATGACAAAATCTGACATTTTATATGATAACATAATGGTATTATATTATACTGTATATCCCAAGGCTCAAAGGTCTTTTTTTTTTTCCATTATTCAACATCATACTTGTCTGTGAGTGAAGATAACGTGTTCACTGTAGATTATTCAGTGGAATCATACATGTCAGTGGTTTTAGTTCCATGTACCGAAAACAGCAACTTCACTGGCTGGTTGATGTATACTTCATAAGAATTGGGCAGTAAATCTATTTGAATAATTTTGTGGACAGAGGGTATAAGAAATTATTCATTGAGTATGTAGATGATGTACATGTAGATGAATTCACATGGGTACAGTAAAATGATTGTAGCTGAGGGCAACAACTTCCAACAATATGTAAACTTGAGCTATAGGTGTGAGTATATTTGTAAAAAAAAAAAAATAAAAAAAAAATAGACCAAATTAGAAATTCCCTGCCTGGAGCTCTATATTATTAAAACTTATTTCACCTTAATGTGTCACGTTGCGCATACATGCATGTTTTCACTAGTCTTAGTAAGCTGAAAGGACTGACTGAATGATTCCATTCAGTCCATGGATCAGAGGACAGGGAATCTGAAGGTCCATACAACCACCTCATTTCTGCTCAGCCTTTTCCGAGACCTAATACCGCTGGATTCTCTGGAAAATGGGAATAAAACATTACTTTTCCTTTTAGACTTGGAGGAATGTGGCACCGTGTTGATTGTTTTTGCAGGACTGGCTCACCCAACCCCTGTCTGTCCTGCTGCCGGCAGGCCTCTTTCTTCTGAAGGAGGAATGTAGGTTAGTGAATTGATTAGAGCTAATAAGCCTTGTCCAGGCCCCTATTACAGTAGAACCACAGAGAAACTGGACTGAAATGTCTCAGCTATAGCAGAGTCTGGACATGTACTTAACATTTTCTTTCAAAGATCTGTGTTTATTTAAAATGAACGGACGGGACTGAAGCAGTGGCTGCGTTATGCTATTATATCGTATTGGTTAACCATCTGTGATAATAACCACCTGTGCGGTCCACAGATATACTAGTGATGTGTAAGTGAGAATAATCTTCAAACAATATGACAAATTTAATGAAATAAAATATTTTTAAAAACTCAGATTCTCATTATTTGGCTATGAGTATGTCACCTTAAAAGAATTAAATTAGATGTATTTACCCAGTGCTGTCATAAGTGAGTGAAAGTACTGTTCAATGAACATGATGAAGCCAATTTGTGCTCAAAGTATCAAGTATACCTCAAATTTGATATTAATAACAGTACACACTGCTAATTTCAGGTTTAGTGAGTACTTATAGTTCAATTAAAAGCTTTAAGATTCAAGAAATTGTCACTTGAACTTCACAAAACAGTTTCAGGTTGGTGATGTGGTACTAACTCCATTTAGTTTTCTATTTATCATCCAAACAAAATGCTGCAGTTGTATTTTCTTGAATAAGAAAGACCAATAGTTTTAAACTGTCAGTGACACCTTTCCACTATGTCTGGATTTGGACCTCCAGGCTGATGGGTGGTGCCTATACTCACCTGGATGTCTTATCATTGCTTAGTCAGGTCAGGAATAAGGGTATGATGCTAACTTGGTGCTTTTACCTCCTTGTCTATGTTCAGACTTCAGGCAAATGTGCCTCAAAGCTGATTATTTTGCCCATATGTGACCTGTGTCTAATCTGTCAAAGACACTTTGAACAGCACAAATCCGATTTTTTCAAATCAGACCCAGCTCACTTTCATATGTGGTCCTAAATCTGATACGCATCTGATATTTTGCAATGCGACTTCAGTCTGAATGGCCAGGTCGCTTTTATCCGATACATGTCACAATTCTGTAGGAGCATTACTACCATAAACACAGTGTATCCCTGCATGGTCACATATTGCATCAGGACATCTTTGTTGCATGGCGGTCACTTCAGGGTTGCATTCAGTTCATATTCAAAACTGATCAAAGTCACATCTAATGTGTAATATGAACGTGCACACACAAAAAAATCGTGTTTCACCAAAAAAAATCCAAATTGTAGACCAGCTTAAGACCAGCTGTGTGTCCAACCTCTGGACAGCCAGTAACCAGGGTCGAGGAGAGCCATGATAAAAGGTCAGACATCTACAGGTGGTAGAGTCACCACTGTATGGAAGAAATCAAAGGAGGCTTTTATATATTGTCTCCTGTTTTTTTTTTTTGTTTGTTTGTTTGTTTTTAACTAGGAAAACACATGATACAGTATATTATGATCTCTGTAAAATCACCTAGTACTAATCACCTGTCTTCTCTATCAGAAAACAGAACCAAGCATCTCCATCGCTTCTCCTTCAACACCTTACTGTCAAAAAGCATCTGGCTTGGAAATTTCTCTCCTCAGGAATAACTTGTGTTTTCCAGACAGCTGTCTCCCTTATGGAAATACACCAGGATGGACTTTAATGGAATCCAGATGAGCTCAAATTCCACAACAATAATAACCATTGCCTCATTAGATTAAGGTTTTACTGTATACAGTGGTCTCACACATAATGGGCATCTCTGTAAGTTAGAAATGTGGGCGGATACTAGCACAGGGGGTTACTGTGACACATTGTAAATGTGTATTATGAAGGCGTATCCAGGAACTACTGTATGTGTCATACTTATGTCACTCGCTTCAGGGATTATCTGGAAAATTCACTTTGAAGGTTTAACTGTCTCCTCATGTCTTCACCCCAAATTCATCTCATTCTTTTTTTTTTTTTTTAAAGCAGGGTGTAATCATTTTATTCTAAGCTTTGGCATTGGTAGACCTCCATAGTTACCAGTTGAGCACGAATGTAAAACACAAGTAAAATATCTAAGAAAATGTCTGTCTTTGTTAGATGTGTTATGGCATTTTACATACATTAAAATACCCATTGTGTGGTCCTTGGGGTCTGTTTGATGCCATTCTGCTGCCTTCATCTATGGGATATGGATGGGTTTGTAAACTTGAAACTCTTCATTATATCAAACTAATCTGAACTCACTGAATGCTTCTAGACAGCTGATTTTACCAGGTATTTTAGCTGTCTGAATAAGCGCTCTCTTTTGGGTGCTCGGACAATTTCCTTTGAAATTAGCAGCTAAGAAATTTTGTAGATTTCATATCATGCCCTCAACTCTTCAGATCCAGCTCAAAATACTGTTATTTAAATCCATCATTTAACTTGAAATAGAAATCATTTAAAATAATTACAGTTAAGTGTTAAGGTTTTTTTTTTTTTTAACAAGTCTTGTTCCCATCATAACGGTATAAAGTGTGTTTTTCACCTCTCCACTTTGATTTGAAAGCCCACCTATCCACTTTGCACGGCTGAGTCTAAGGTTACACTCCTACCTAACACTGAAACTCCTTTAATGTTTACATGAACTTTTAAAGAGACCCAGAACTGTTCCTGTCAGGTGTATGAATTCAGGCAGTAATTTGCACAGGACTTGCTGAATAAATATTATGGGCCCCTTGAGGCTTATTTAATCCATGACAGGGTTTGATGTGGGTAGGCTGTCTTTGGTCTCATTGCGGTCTGACTCTTGAAAAGGATTTTGGGTTGGGGTCCTCTTCTCTTTGTCGTCTGCCTAAGCCATCACGCCTTATGTCTTCTCCTTGATGTGGCAGGTTTGAGTGGCCATAATAAAAATTAAGAGATCATAAATGCAGATGCATGCACCATGTGTTTTCTGGGATAATACGTGTGGCCTAATAGTTGGATTTAATTCCCTTTGCACAGTTTACTGATGAAGACAGAGTGATGAATTTGTTTAATGCTAAAGTTTTAAGCATTGTTTCTTGCTTTATGAGTAAAATGGCAATGACAAAATTAATAATGAAAATAATAATAATAAATTGTATTTGTACATTTACATTTGATACCAAATCTCAAAGTACACAAAACAAAAACAACCATATAAACAGCAACAATGTGCAAAGGACTAAAATTGAAAGTTTTTAGTCCTTTTTAAAGAACATCCACTGTCTGTGCAGCCCTGAGGTGGTCTGGGAGGGCATTCCACAGGCAGGGAGCAGCAGCCTCAAAGGCCCTGTCACTCATGGTCTTCAGTTGAGTCCTGGGAGGGTGCAGATGGTGCAGATTTACTGGTTGCCTATAAAAGTTAATATAAAAGTTGAGTTGACCTATATTTATATGCATATTGCGTGTGTGTGTGTGTGTGTGTGTATATATATATATATATATATATATATATATATATAGAGAGAGAGAGAGAGAGAGAGAGAGAGAGAGAGAGAG
>JAPSES010000120.1:1413051-1428422 GCA_029822895.1 Maxillicosta whitleyi | reverse complement strand
TATATATATAGAGAGAGAGAGAGAGAGAGAGAGCTTTTTTTTTTATAGATTCATTCATCCATTTTGCTGAACTCCTTGGGAGTGTTTCGGGGCTGCTGGGGCCTACCTCGACCACCAACAGGCGAAGGTGTCAGAAGTTTATCATAGTAGTGACATATACAGACTCACAACACTTCATTCCCATATTTATACCTATCAACAAATTATGTTGACCAGTGATGTGTGTGCTTAGACAGACACAATTTAGTCTAAATATTACACTTTATTTTTTACATTTCATGTATGTTTATTTGTTGCTGGTGGGAACATTTAGTGATTTGTTCTGTTTAGATGTACAAACATGTCTGATGTCTAAAGGTCTTCTAATGGAAGTTCCAGCTCAGTACAAATAGAGGTTTTTTGATAATACAATGTGTTATGGAAGTGTTTTGGAGAAAGGGATGTGTGATTCATTTCAGACACTGACCTGAGCTCACAAACGTGACTCAGTGACTCAGAGGGAGGGGATACGTGGGTGTGATGGGCTTCCCTGAAGTATTTCCATTAAGTGCCAGGTCTGGAAGTCTGGTACATTTATTGTAAATTAAGGAAGCCTGTGTTACGAAATGAAACCTAGACTGGTGAAATCATTCACCATATAATTAGGTTTTTCAGCATGTGACTTCTTAACATCTTTACCACACTGAATGTTTTTTACAGATTTCTGCTGGTAACAAAAGTAAAGGCAGTCATGCTAGTGGGATGAAACAGAAATCTGACGTTTCAGACCAAAAGTACCACATCTGAGAACTGATGGATGTTAGTGGCCACCAGAGTTTTTAAAAGGACAGAGACTTGTTTTGTTGAACAATCTCATAAAGAATATCACCGTAAAATAATAACGATTCTTCCCGTAAAAGCCTCTTGTGTTTGAAGGAAAGTCCCACAGTTTACATCAGTGACCAAATCCATTTCAGGTTTGGTAGAGAAAGAACAAGTAAGTCATGTTCACTGCAAAATACACAGATATTTAAGGCTCAGTGTGTTGTGTTTTTGTGCTTTTCTGATGTTTGTTTTGGAGACTGTTTTGAGCTTGGAGCTGGTTGTCAAATACAGTATACACTGTTGCTACTGTAGAGGAGAGCACTAGTGAAGAATATTGGGATTGAACACATAAATTCACTGTACAGGTCGTCATAACAGACTGTTGTTTGTTTATAAATGGAGCAAATGTTAACAAATGAACATCCTTGAGCTCTAAATGGACTCAAACACACACTTCACAAATAAGTGATCATGTGAAAATAGTACATGCTGAACCTTTAATGACAGCCTTCATTCATAATACAGCTGATGCATAGTACATGAAGACATGCAGATGAACTTTGCTGTGACATTGAATTCCCTAGTAGGTATCTTAGACTCAATATACAGACTCTGGAATCTATAACAGCTACCAGTAACCTGTAGGCGGTCTGGCTCATATGGTCTCAAAATGTCTGTGAAAAACTTTATGGTTTACATGTGGTGCAGCTAGAGTAAATGTTCCTGAACTGAGGCAATCCTCCATTTATATTCTCCTTATCCGGTGCTGTAACATAAATTTATGGTGTGTGAATCAATATAAGGCATCGAAAGTGTCTGTTGCAGAGGATGTGGTCTTTCGACGGCATCTGCGCCGTCTGCCGTCATTGACACAGAGATGGGAATGACTGGGAGGAACATGTCCAGACAGAGTGGGTGGCTGTAACCCTGTCCACCCAAAACACTGTCCCGCAGACAAATGCACTGTGCTCCTATGACTCCTCACAGATACTTGAGAAAACCGCGGGCATCATCATCATCATTCATCATGTGCACGGACATAGAACTGTTTTTGAGCTCCTGTTGGTCTCGATACAAATTGGCTTTTTGTAAAACATAACACACAGATTATGATGCAGTGTTTTTGTTTTTTTTTTTTTTAGATATCAGATAAAAGTGACACAGTTGCATCAGTTGGATGAGGCAAATAACATGAGTGCCTGTCCTGCTGCAATATCTGAAAATCAGTGGGCAAATCATGTGAAAAAAATTGGTCTATGCATTCCTCACACACAATTAAAACTGTAGGTTTAGACGTGTTACAACAGTTTTAGGCACAGAAGTAGAAATTTTTTTTTTTTTTTTTGTTTCATATGAGTGAATGCTGATATTTGAACAAATGTATGAACTTACTGTCTCATTAATAATAACTGAAATGCACAGTCCTGTGTGAAATGTAACCAAAACATTTTAATGTTAAAGAGCATTACCAATTGCTTCAATCCACCAGAGATAATGCCACTGCACAGGAGGACAGGCCCCATTTGGTGTGTGAGTGAGGTGAAGTTGAATGTTCGGATCATTTTCTGTTTGACTGTCTGGTTTATGTAAGGAATTTTCCTTTTAGTCAAAGTCTTACAGTTATGTTCATTACTTGTGTGGGACATAATCAAACTTTATTTTAAGCATGTTTTTTTTTTTTTATTATTATTTTCCAAGCTTTGGCGAGTAGACAGAATATTAATAATAATGGATTAGATAAAAGGACTCTATAGTAGTTTTTAAGCCACCCAAAGTGGTTTACATTATAGATTCACTCTTTCTTGCTGAATTACATTTGTAGTCACATCTGAAAGAAGCATGGCTGCCAATTGGCCCCTCTGACCACCACTGAACATTCTTACACCAGTGTGCCACGACTAGGACAGAGCAGGATTTGAACCCACAACCTTTCAGTTATTAGATGACCCGTTCTACCTTGTGATATTTAGAGTATTGTTTTGTTCTAGTTGTCCTGTAGGCCATTGAGCCTTTGTACTCATCACTTATAAATCAAATCAATGTTAATTTGATCCCAACTTTACAAACTATTTGCTCATTTGATGTAGTAATAGACTTGCAAACACAGTTTCTCTGTAACTCTGTAGCCTGGCTCTTGTAATGTGATAATGGAGACAATTAGAGTACACTTTATCTTGGCTGCGTGTCTGCCAGATCTGTACTGTCAGAACCTGTCAACAGAGGCAGCGCTCACACCCTTCTGCAGATGCATTTCTGTCCACCACTCTGCACAAAACAAGCTGACAGCAACTTTAGGATGTGCATTTGTATCGACTGTCAAAGGGGTGTTTGGATAAAGTGATAGCAGATGTTTGGGCGTTCACTTCCTCCTCACAGGTCTGATCTTATATCTCCTCACATTATCACATCTCCTGTTATTAACTGATTTCATACCATATCTAATATGTCTGAGGCAACAGCAGTGTGTTTAAAAGCAGTGTGAAAATGGAACATTTCAGAAGACACAGTTGCCATTATACAGTTGAAATGTGTATTGCTGCCTGTATAATTAATTGGATTCCTGATTGTTCATAATCGCTGCAGACATGATTTGAAGGCTGTTCATGTAAAATTGCATTGCCTCATGCATGGCTTTTTCAAACAGCAGTTGGGAAAAGTGTTTTTGCAACTGGAAAAGTCCCTCTTTAGATTACAAACCCCATTTACAATCATATCAGTAGATTTATCAGGGATGTTGAAACCACAGGGAAGTTTGAAGCAATCTGTTGATGTTTCATCCACCTCTGTTCTTCAAACTATGAGAAATAGCATGCTTGTGGTGTGTCTGGTTTGTCCAAACCCATCCCAATAAGCTGTGGTCTTCCATCCAGTTTCCCAGAACGTCAATGTTTTGTGTAATAAACCCAACATTCTTCCGACTCCACCTCACGCCGCCTAAACTGGGCAGTCTAGCCGATCGGCATGAGAGCCAGTGCATTTTCTTTACAAGGCCATGGTTCTGGACACTTCATATATACATCCATCAATTGCAGAGGAAATAGTGTTCCCCTTTTGGGTGTCTCTTCATGTGGTGTTTACCACATGTCTGTCATCTAGTTGGAGCAAAAAGTTCTGAATGTCCCTACTTAGTGTGACATCTATTTCCAGATTGATGAAACCAGTTGTCCTTACCCTTTCTAATGCTTCACAGAACATCCCATTATCTCTACTGTATTTCAGCAGAAGAGGTGACGGTTCTATATATTTGGTAAATGGACTGCACTTGTATGGAACATTTTTCTACACCTTCATGGCGACCTAAGTGCTTTACAGTGCCTCACATTCACAGTAAAGGGTGGCTGCTGCACAGACCCTAATGGGTTCAGTGTCTTGCTCACGGACACTTCGACACATGGAGAGTCGGAGCAAAGGTTTGAACCAACCCTTTGGTCACTGGCCGACCTGCTCTACCAACTGAGCCACAGCTGCCCTTTTATTTGACCTTTGGCCTCCTTGTTGATGCTCAGAGGAGCTCATAGCCTGTTGCTTCCTTCCTCCTTTCACTTCAAACAGGAATGTTTTTTTATGTCAAGAAGTTGATTTGCTATTTATTGTGTTTTTATTCTTCCTCGGCATCTTAGTCATTTCACTGTTGAATTTCTTGCCTAGTTACTGTTCTATGGTTCTGCCAGGTGAATGTGTGTGGCTGTCATATACTGCTATGAATGTTTTTTTTTTTTTTTTTTCATTTGTTTGTTGGTCCCTAATTGTTTGGACATTCAATACGGCAGGGTGAACTGTGAACTGAATTGCCCTTCGGGGATTAATGAAGTAGTCTGAATCTGAGAATGTACTGATTCCATCCTGTGGTAATTCTGAGTTTATCCCGTTAGCTAATCCGATGATGTTTCTCTTGTCTGCAGGCACAAAGTCCAACCTATCCTGTGGTGGTCAAGATGGGTCATGCCCACGCTGGCATGGGAAAGGTGAGTTTCTGGAAATACTGACACAAATATTTGTATTTGTTTCCTTATGGGAATCTCCTCAGAGTGCAAAGTTTTATTCTCAGATGCTCGTTTGACACTTAATCTTAGACCAAAGGCTGGAAATGGGTGGAGACTGTAATTGGTAGGTGGATTTCACTGAGGAGTAAGGATATCTCTATACTAAGTTTCCTGGCTCCGTGTTCATAGTTTGCAAACAGATACAAGAAAACACGTACAAGACTTTTGAACCCGAACTGAAAATAAAGTCAAGTGATTTACACGTGGATGCTTCTATGAAACTGATCCATAAAAACAGGACGTGGGAGCAAAACATTCCAACCAGATGTAGACTAATGTTATGAAGCAAGTTTGGAAGCACTTTGGGTTTATTTAAAAAATATGTATATATATACTTTTCAGGTATATATACTATTTTTCAGATAAAACATATTTTTTTATAGTACTTTACATTATTTAATACAAAAATCTGCATGTAACAGTAAAAAGGACAGGAAAATTATGTGCTATTATGTGTTATGTGCACTTTTTTTTTTATATCTTTTTATTCTCTCACAGGTACATTTTGAGAGTCTAATTATACGAGGCAGAGTCAGCGCCGGCGCCACGAGGGGGTGTTTCAGGGCGACGCCCCCTCACGCCATCAACCCCGCCCCCTCAGATTGTGAGAGAAAAAATAATAATTAAAAAAACAATTTCTGAAAAAAAAAACAAAACCCAAAACTTTTGAGGGTTGCGTGGGATGGTTGCTAGGCACTTGATTGCATGGTGTTACTGTTAGAAAGCCCATGTTGTTTATGTGTTGTTAAAGATATATTGTGTTTTTATGTTAATTTACACGCTATTGAATGCATCGTAGTTATTCCGACGCTCACGCACCTGTGTGTGAGATGCCGTAGCTGTAACGTTTATTTTTTCCTCCCGATGCAGCGATAGATAAGTTGTAATTTTGCCTTTGACTGTGTACTCACCCAACTTTCACCTTTATATCCTGGGTTTATTGTGTGTACATGCCAGAGGTGAGTTTGTATGATGTTTACAGTCCGAGTTGGATGCTACTTTAGGTTTTAATGTGTATTGTTTACATGCCATGCTGATGTGACGTCTAGCTAAATAATATCATAATATTTAAAAGAATAGAATCAACATATATACATATGACATACTTTTGGATTTGGGTGATGTTAAAATGGCATCTAGGCCTACCGAAGAAACAGAAGAAAACACTGAGAGGCTAACTGCCTGCTACATAGTTCGGATTCTGATGGGAATTAGCATTCAGCTTGCTATGTGCGTTGGGTGTGTTAATCCATGTAGAATTAAGTGGAATAACTGCAAGAACTCTCATGATCAAGTCTCGATCATAAAAGTTCTTGCAGTTATAGAAATACAGGACGCAGCCGGACCCTTCTTCCTCCGCGCACTTTTTTTTTTGGGGGGGGAGGCCTCCTGTGATAAACTTATTGCCCCCTCACTATTTTATTTTTGGCGCCGGGCCTTGGCAGAGTGTTTCACAAAAATGACAGCTGTTACCAAAGCTTTTGTGATTTATATGCGTTTGACTGGGTAGGAACTGCATGTAATGCAGGTGGACTCAATAGTTTACACACAAAACCTATAATGAGATTGCCAATTTATGAAACACCTGCATGTCTGGATTAGGAAAACCCACTCGGATTGTCAACATGAACACAGTGTATAGTGTTATATATACGACCATTTACAGCCATGTTTTCCAGATCAAAAGCACTGACACCATACAGTAGGTAGCTCTCCATGTGCCAAGTTGGGTCCTATTTTTGTCCCAATATTTTCTTGCAAATTCATTAATTTTGGGATGGCTCAGAGCACAAGTATAATTTTTTATTTTTTTTTTTTGCATTTATCTGAGGTCATCATTACACTAGGTACATCCTGGGGGGAAATATGTCTAAATTTCTCCTTTATGTTTGGGTCTAAAAAGCCAGTGAAATACCGGATACCAAAATAAACCCAGTTTCATAGATGAACTCACATAGAAAGAGCTTTGCAAACAGGTTCGTGTGTTTATTAACGCAGTTTCTTGAAGCTCAGATTACAGATCAAACTCATATCTGTCTGTATAGCAGTGATGCAAATCCAATGTGTGATATGACAATAATTTTGACTAGTCTGAAGTCGAAAAAGGCAGGCAGAAAAACTCAAGCCCCCATATCTTTTGGTTGGTACAGGCTTATTTATGCAGGTGAGCTTGAGAATCATTCACAGTGGGCAAATCACTACTTAACCCATAAAGACCCAGTCTGACTTTTGTGTCAGTTCCCAAATTATTTTTTCTCTCTATTTAACTTTTTTAAGTGCTTTATCACCATTTATTTTGATATTATTCTGTGTATTTTCCATTTCTTCTATAAAAATTGGCTATTTTCCCACATTGCATTTACTGATCATGTAGTTGTTCATCAAAACCCAGAGTAAAGTTCTCATTATTGTCAGAGAAAAATGAAGATAAAATGTCTTTTTCAGTCCAGTCTCTCATTAACTGAACATAAACCCAGTGTCTCCATCTGCTGTTATTGATGCAACTTTATGGGTTTTACTGGCGATTCAACGCTGTAGAAGATGACTGTGTTTCCATGGTAACTACGGAGCCTCTGAACACCCAAATGGGTCATATCTGATGACCATGAAAAGATGAATAACTGTATTTTACACCACTTATTGACGTGTATTTATAGGATTAGTGGATCAACGGGTATTAAACCGTTTAGATCAGTAGATGATTTTGATCGTCAATGGTTGTTGGAGTCTTTATGGGTTAAACCAGACCTGAGCAGATATCTGATTTTAGCAAAGGCAGAAGAAACCAGCCAGCAGAAACACACCTGTGATAAAATCGGTACATCTGTCCCATCTTTGATGTAAACAAATCTGTAAACAGAGGTAAACATGTTGCATCCCTTTCGTAAACCTGTGTAACAGTGTGTGTGTGTGTGTGTGATATACACACACCGTACGAAAAGAATTCGACTTTTCACATGTTTTTGTTTTTCTTGGTCAGTGCACGACAGAAGATTTGAAACGCTGCATGAAACTAACTGGAGGCAGATGTTTGTCATCTCTGTCAGTTACATAATGATCAGCGAACAGCGTGGCAAATGAATGTGCTTCTAAATATGCAAATCTTTTCACTTTCCTTCATCCACTAGTTTGGAAAAGGAAAGGATAAGTTCATACACTTTTCTCTGTTATGTCTATTCTTTTTTTTTTCCAGCAGCTACATGAACTCTGCCTATATGTCTTTGCCCTCGTCTGTGTGGATGGGTTTGGTTTCCTGTTAAGGAGCCAGACATGCTATAGAATTTCCCATAAGTCTCAGGGGGAACTCAGCAGGCCTTTGTAGAGCGGGACCTTGTTTAACCCCTCAGACCTCACAGAGCTCTGAGAATGGACAGGAACATGTAGAATTAGGCCACTGCTGTTTTGTTTGCTTTTGACTTAAACCTGTAAAACTTCAGTGGTTTGGGGAGAGAAGATGGGATGTTATCTCCGTCTAATTAAAACCACAAAGTTAAAGGACACATCCTGTATCCTCAAGCAGTTTATCCAGCATTTCAGTGTTAAATCAATCCCACATTTATTTTGGGCCTGTGCTTTTTTTTTTTTTTTTTTTTTATAAATAGTTTTACTTTCTTCCTAAATAAAAATAAAGTATTTTTTGTGTCAAAAATGTTCAGCTAAACTCCTTTGTTCTCAAAATAATGGTGTTATTTTTCACATTAGGCCTCTGTACTTTGCTTATGAAATATTCAGACTACCTCTGTGGACAGAATGTGTTTTTCCATTCACCATTTTTTATACACATTTGGAAAACCTGAGTGGAAATGCTGGGATTTCATGAGCCTAGAAAAATATCTCAAAAAAAGTTTAGTACTTGGGTGAGGAGGAAAAGCTTTTATGAATAAATCATGACTTTAGAGTAAACATGTGACTTAAATGTGAATGTAAGCAGATGAAAACCTAATATATCTGCAGACTGATTTTATCTCTACTGCTCCAAAAGCAAGAA
This sequence comes from Maxillicosta whitleyi, assembly GCA_029822895.1. Lineage (NCBI taxonomy): Eukaryota > Metazoa > Chordata > Actinopteri > Perciformes > Neosebastidae > Maxillicosta > Maxillicosta whitleyi. The sequence continues at coordinate 1,419,587 of JAPSES010000120.1, read as the reverse complement.
GCTGTCGTCTTAGATGTTTTAACATTTTCGTTTTCCACAGTTCACTTTCTGCCACCAGGCTTTTAGATCTTTTTATTGCTTAAACTGAACTCTGTTATTATCTTTACTTCATTGTTCACCATAATTTCTTATTTGCATTGACACATTATTTTAACAGCAGTGGATTTAAACATGCATATTTGCATTTTCCTGGAAGTATGTTTCTTTTTGCACCACATGGAGATTTAACTACAGTGTACCTCAGTGGACATTAATCAAGAAGCATCGTAAGACACACCTTTATTCTGTTGTTGTATGGGTGTTCCTTGATTTTGAGTATTTTAGAATTTCATATTTTATAATTTTGCACTTTGTATTCCCTTTGTGTGTTGCTGTCCTATATCCTTTTAGTCTGTAAAGCACTTTGTGAGGTTTCTGTGCTATATAAATACATTTTACTTACTTTTAGTTAACAGCAGCCTCTTATGCCACATAAACTATAAATTACTCAAATACATCCTTAACCTGTACATAATACCAAGTGCCTGTAAACAAGAGCATTATTATCCCGCGAAAAGCAGGATATTGCAATCACTTCCGTTTGTTTGTTTGTTTGTTTGTTTGTTAGCAGGATTAAGCAAAAACTATTCATCGGATTTTGATAAAATTTAGCAGAGAGATAATGTCCACAGGAAGAACTGATTTAAATTTGATAGTGATCCAGATTCAAATCCAAATCTCAGATCCGGATCAGAGTTCATGTGAATCAATGGCCGGGTTACAATCCAGGATAATGGAGGGTCCCAGGACTAAGTGGCTTTCACGGGATTTGTGCTCTCTGAGTGCTATTTTAGTGTTTGTAGCTGTTTTACTGGAAAAAAACATAGTCTGTTTAAAGATAAAGTTACTTATATTTTTCCCAGGGCAAATGTTTTATCATTCAGACACCCATGATGTTACAATTAGATGCAACCAGCTGCAGAGGTTTTGTTATTGCTTGGCAGTCTGCTGTCATATGTGGCTGACAATGGCAGCACAGTGTGACCAGCTCAGGTCAAAGACAAGGCAAAGAATCACCCAACAATGTAGATCAGTGACAAGGACAGTGACATTTTCTTTTTTTTTTTTTTTGTATAATAATAATAATGATGATAACAATCATAATAATAATAATAAATCACACATATATGTCACTTTTTTGGACACTCAAAGACACATATATATTTTGATAGGATATGCATATTCAATTACAAAAATCTAAATGTTAAAGTTGACGTTAAAGTAGCAGAGTTAAGCTCATTACTTCAGTTTTCCTTTTTGTCATTTCACCTGGACAATGACCAGCATCATGAGCTTTTCCACCCGGTGCAGTTCTTCATCCCTATGCCAGTGTTTCAACTTCTTCAGCTTACCTTTTTCCTTTCTGTTAACACCATTACACTTTGTTTAGTTACTCAGAGGAATTGCGTAATTCTCTGGATGCCTTTGCGTGCTCACTGCGTAATGCTGGCTTGGGTCAGGGCTGGACCTGCTACTAGATATCAGATTCTACCTCTGGAGCCATCATGTGAACTGTGAGTCACTGCCCTTCACTTGGTTGATCTTGACATTTAGATTTTTGCCAGCGGCCTTTTCTGACTGATTGGAAGTAATCTGCTGGAATAAGGCTGAATATTTCTGTAGTGTCGTAATAGGATTGACATTATTTATATCTTATCACTTCCCCCTCACTATGTGATCAACAACCACAAAACTGCAACTTTGACAAAGATACAGGCCTTTTATGTCATTTTAAAACTATTACATGCTTTTTCACGTGCACATTTTCACCAATACAAGGTTTCTCCCAACACCTGTTTTTTACATGTCTCAAGAATTAGCCAAACAACAAAAATACCTATTACCTCAGGTCAAGGACAGTGGTGTGTGTCAAACCTATCAATAGTCAATTTTCCATTGGACATCTGCACAAAACTTTACTGATATTTACTAAATGTAAAAAAAAAAAAAGCTGAAGTGTGTAATGTCGGTTTTTTCATTAGATCACAAATGCAATGATTTGTTTATTTATTATTCTGAGATGACACAAGAAGTCATTCCATGAACATGATGAATGTAAATATTGTGTTGATTTACAGATACCCTCTGTCCTGTACTAAATTAAAAAAATATTTGTTTCCTTGTGTGTCCACACATACTATGCCATGTTTCTTTTAAAACTCTCTCTTGTTGTAGCGTCCGTCAACATCTTTTTTTTTTTTTTTTAAATTCACATGACACATGCCATGTGGAAGGTTTTTCCATTGCAGTTTTGTGTGATATATGATTTGTGCTATGCCCAAAAAAACACCTTTTGCCAGCACAAAAACTTTTAATCTAAAAATGAGAGTTTTGGCGAAATTGACATTTGCCATTAAGTAAATTTTTATGCGTAAGTTATGTTTATGTAATTTGAGGGTCAGTGGTCTGGCTTTGCAAGTCTAACGTCCGCCTAAACCTGCCAAGGCTAAGGCTTCTGGTTCACAATATAGACAGACACATACAGAACCCTTTATTTCTTTTAAACAATGCTAATGGCGCACTAAATCCACGAGCCTGTGATGATTATCGGTGCATTAGTAAAGTATCGACTCCATTAAAACATGAAACGTTTTGTGACTGAAGTGTTGGACCGAGTGATGAAGTGTTTCAGGAGGAATTTTGGCCCATTCTTCCTGCAAACACGTCTTACATAAGCTTGGTTGAACCTGAATAATTGTGTTCATGTTGTCTGTACTGTCTCAATTGTCTGAATTAAATCTCCTTGTTAGTCTGCCCTCTTAGCTCATTTGTCTCAGTTGACTTACTGTTTACACTATGTGTGGGATTCATGTTATTACTCATCAAAGTGAGAAAATGACAACCCTGTTTATGGGACCACATTGAACATCAAAGCTGCCCACCCATCTTTTATACAGTCAAACCTATTTTATTAGATGCAGTACCATTCTTGTTCTTGTTCAGTTTTTCTATATTTGTTTTCCAATTGTCAAATTCACTTGTGGCTCATTCTTTGAGTGGGTTGTGTCATTTTTAAAAGCTCCTTGGGATTTCTTTGTTCCACCCAGACATGTTGTATTTCATTTTCAGCAGTTTTTAAGACTTGTTTTCATGTAAAACTGCACTAAATCCAAATGCATTGTTTAATAGTCTCCTCAGATCTCACAAAATCTCATTTGTATTGGTGTTTTTTTATTTGTGACACCATATTTACAGTCATTTAATGTGATTACATTATTCAGTGTAATTTCTTTTTTTTTTTTTTTCCTTCAAATCCTTGACTCCTATTTCCCCTGGTTTTGTCTTTGTGTTTTGGCACTTTACCATTCCCACCAGTGTTTTGGGGAAGAACTGTGATAATACATGCACCAGTAAGAGACATGGTGATGAGTGAGTGAAAGCTCTGGCTTGAATCATGTTGCATCCTGGAGCACTGAGCACTGATAGTCTGCCATATATTAGAGCTGCTGATTAATGAGTTTGTCTTCTATGCTCCATTTCCCATGACCTGATGGAATACACCTCATAAATCTGTGGATCAGTTAAGATAAGAGTAAATTAAGACTTTTGATTTTATAACACAGATGGAGCGTAGATAAATGAAAATAAGGATTGTTCACATTTCTCTCAGAACGTCTAAGTTCACTGTTATCTAATTATGTAAGAGTCAGAGTAACAGTACCTCAGAGTTTTATGTGACATCCATGTTTTTAATTGAAATAGTTTCCCGTCTGTCTGTGTCGACCGTCTGCAGTCTAATCACCGGAGTGAGGTGACGCAGTTCAAAGCTGCCCCTGGACATGTTTCCATCCAAGCAACCTTCATTATCCAGACTGTGTACAAGTGTGAAATTCCTGTGGGATTGTAAGCAGCCACTGCCAGCTCTGACGGCATGCTTTGTAATTAGCCCCTCACTAACGAGTGACGTCTCTCATGGCAGATCAAAGTTGAGAACCAGCAGGACTTCCAGGACATTACCAGTGTGGTGGCCCTGGCGGGGACCTACGCCACCACTGAGCCATACGTGCAGTCCAAGTACGATATCCGCATCCAGAAGATCGGAAACAACTACAAGGCTTACATGTAAGGTGTTCAGACCTTCGTTTAATGTCAGTGACGTACAAAGCGGTTTATAGAGTTTCCAAAAAGGACCTCAACTATTATTATTTCATTTTGTAACCTGCATTTCCTCATAATAAGACTAATACAACACAGAATGTGAAATTGAATTAAAATTTATGGCAATATGGTACTTTTTGGCTAATTTTATGCAGAACTAAGTAGTCGATATAATGGCTAGTAAACAAAATAAATAATGTAATATATGAGTATGTATGAATTTACACACATATCACCCTACACACACACAGACACACACACATATTCAAAAACAAACAAACATTTATTTGATTAAAGAATGAAATTGCATGTGTGTGATAAATAACTAAGAACTCTTAAGTTATCTTACTGGAATGATATTTTACTTTTTAAAGTGTTATTATACATTTTCAATCATTTCCCTGTGCTCTACATAAACTATAAATACTCTGCTTGGGTCTGAATTCTACATTAAATCAACTCCACAGGTCCATTTTCAACCCTATTTCTGAGTAATGACACCAGAAAGGTCACTTTTAGCGCTGGCCCTTTAAATGCACATGAGCCAATTCATGCCCCGCCCCCTCCAGGTTGTTGGCTGCACTGCTCTGTCCCCTTCAGCCATTTGTGTTTGTTAATACAACCAACTGAACATTTTAGGTAATGGGCTCAAAGTTTGGACATATTTTCAGTTTTTACTCAAACCACTGCTGCTGCTGAACAATTATGTCATTCTCAGAGAAATGTTCATCTGAAGTCTTGACCTTATATATGCAAATGTCATGACATAACTAGTTATAGACGTAACAGAATAAGCAGGAATTAAATCAGGTTGTAGGAAATCATTCAATTTTTGCCAAATTAATATAAAGATAGTTTTGTAGCACCTGGAGGGTTCAAATTCAAACTGTATGAACAATTAGGGTCCAAATACACAAATAAATGAACCAAAGACTAATAAAAGTGGGTTTAGATAAATATGACCCCTTTAACTAAAAATAGTTAAACATTTTTTTCTTGGTTAATATATCATCTGCAAACAGATAACAGAGCATTTCTGTTGCATGTGCTGGAGCATTTTTTGTATTGAATTAAAGGTGCAGTAAAAATTGATCTAGTCTAGTGGTTTGTTATTTTAGTATATCCAACCAGTAATATTTTGAAGACAACTGTCATAAATAAAATTCATTGTAAGCTTTTATTGCATTACACGAGATGAGGGAACCCTGCTCGTAAATATCCATGAAACAGCCTTTTAGTGACACCACTTCGTACATAAAGGAGTAATAAGGTGTCTCTAATGTTACCGATAAGCTGCTGTAATTGTACTGTAAATGTCCTGAAGCACAGTTAAGGTTGTAAATGCAGACAGGAAGTAAATATATCTCTTTTTTTTTTTTATTCTAGTCCATTCCTACCAACTTTTCATGCTCTCCTCCCTCCTTTAAAACCTCACACCCATTTGGAGGCAAGAGACCATGTGATGTAAATTCAGCAGAGCATATAGCAACAAAATGAGTCAACACCCTCTTAGCTTTAAGCCTCTGAATCTAAGCCATAATTTAACAAAAACAAAGAAACAGAGTAGTTGAGTCTTATCTCATATATTCCCTGCCCTCGTCATGAAAGCACCATGAAAGCATGTCTTGAAATGTTTGTGACAAACTGTAAGTAGGTGTGGGTGGCAGTCATCGTCACTGACAGACTAGTGATAGCATCTGCTGTGAAGTTTTCGATTCAACTGTGAGTGAGTAATTCTTGGTGGAGTATGCACCATTTCCTGATGTTTTCTTTTGATTTTCAGGAGAACATCCATCTCTGGAAACTGGAAAGCAAACACAGGCTCTGCCATGTTGGAACAGATTGCTATGACTGACAGGTGAGCTGAGTCATGAATACAGAGGTCAACATGGAGCTCTTACTTTTACCCCGTAAGGACCCAGTGGGACTCTTGTGGCAGTTCGCAAATGATTTTTTCTCTGGATTTAACCTTTCCTAATTAATTTATCACCATTTATGATATCTCTGAATGTTGCGTTTTTTCCAGTAAAAATCTTCTATTGTTACCTCTGCCAAGGAGATTATATTTTCGCCTGGGTTTGTTTGTCTGTTTGTTTGTCCATTAGTTATTTAGCAACATAACTCGAAAAGTTATGGGCGGATTTTGATGACATTTTCAGGATTTGTTGGCAATGTCACAAGGAAGAATCCATTAACTTTTGGGGGTGATCCAGAAGAAATCCTGGATTCCGGATCATTTTGAAATTTTCGTTAACATTGGGGTCAATGGGGCCAAACATTTTGTTTCTCAGTATCTCGGTTAATTATTGACCAAACCTAATAAAATTTTCAGGAAATGTTCACTCTGAGACAAGGAACAGATGATTAAATTTTGGAGGTGATCTGGATCACTGTCTGGA
>JAPSES010000120.1:1388187-1412951 GCA_029822895.1 Maxillicosta whitleyi | reverse complement strand
TATAGTCCATGGACTTAAGAATCTTAAAATGCTGTCCAAATAAATGAGGGACTAATATTTATGGTGGTGGTGGTGGGATGCTGCACTTGGCGGAGGTCTGGGCTCTCCGAGTGCTTTTCTAGTTCTATATTTAATTCACTGATCATATCGATGATGATAAAAGCTCAAGAGTAAATTCCAAGGTTATTCAGTAAAAAATTTAAAAACTGAAGAAAAAAATTACTTTTTCAGTAAAATATATCATTAACTGAACATGAAAGATGCATCTTCATCCACTGTTATTGATCAAAGTTCATGCATTTTACTGGTGAATCAATGTTATAGAAGATGACCCTGTTTCCACATTCAGTACAGAGCCTCTGAACGTCCATATCTGATGACCATGAAAAGATGGCAAACTGCACTTTACACCAATTATTTACACAGACTGATAAGTGGATCAATAGTTAGATCAGTGGATGCATTTGGTCGACAGTGGATTTTTGGGTCTTTATGGGTTAAATGAATGGTCTTTACCCCGTTTGAAGACCAAAATATCCAAATAAATGAGCGTTTTCTTTAAATTCCAAGCCACAGTGTCCTTTCTAGTGAAAACCAGACTCTGCTTTGTATTATCTGTAATGTTTATTGAGTCTTTAATATTAGCGGATCAGCTTTTGGTGTCACTGTGTTCCAGATATCGGCTGTGGGTGGACTCCTGCGCTGAGATGTTTGGTGGCCTTGACGTCTGTGCTGTGAAGGCCGTCCATGGAAAAGACGGCAATGACTACATCATTGAGGTCAGTGTTGTTTTCAGAATCTCATTCGGCATGACACAAAATTTGTGTGTGTGGTTTTTTTTGTTTTGTTTTTTTTACTTCAAATTTTACTCTAAACTTTGTTTTAACTTCACTAAAATAAGAACATTTGTATTTTAATCATGCATCAGTTACATCCATCACATGAACTAGATGATAGAAAGGAGGGAGGTGTCACATTCCAAGTTTGTTACAGCGTCATTTCAATGAAAATATTGCCTTGGATTACTGTCTACATCCATGCTGATAATATTTTTTGTGTCATAGTGAAAGTCAACAGGGAAGGGTGCAGCCAGACATGATGATACATAATCATGCAAACCTTGGAAGACTGATTAATCTGTAGACCAAACAAAGACAAGAGAATGGAAAACTGCATCAGCAGAGTTTGACTGTCTGCTTAACCTACAAAGACCCAAACAGCCACTGGCAACCCAGGCATCTACTGATCTAAACTGTTTAATACCTGTCAATCCAATAATTATATCGATACATGTAAATAAAATACAGTTTATCATCTTTTTATGGTCATCAGATATGACCCGTTTGGACATTCAGAGGCTCTTTAGTTACCATGGGAACACCATCATCTTCTACAACATTGATTCACCAGTAAAACCCATGGAGTTGGATCATTGACAGTGGATGGAAACACTGGGTTTATGTTCAGTTAATCATAGATTTTACAAAAAAAAAAGTCAGTTTTTCTTCAGTTTTCTCTGTTTCTGATAGTATACGCCATGAATTTACTCAGAGCTTTAATCATCTACATCAGGGGTGTCAAACTCATTTTAGTTCAGTGGCCACATTCAGCTATATTTGATGTGCAGAGGGCCGAAACAGTAAAATAATGACAGAATAATATATAACTAATGTCAACTTTAAACTTCTCTTTTACAGTGAAAAAAGTAAAATGACATGATGGAAATGTTTAAATCTACAAATTATCCTTTCAAAATATGTGAATAATCACTAATAATAATAATAATAATCAACTCTATAATCACTATTATGCTTTAGTTTATCATTTTCACACCTACATTAGATCACATAGGGTCGACAGATACACAAAATATTTAGTAACAGGTGGAATATTATTAAAATTGCACTAGATATTTGAAGTAATTCAGATTTTTTTTTTGCAAAATTATACTTTGTTTTAGCCACAATACAAGAAAGTGTTTACATTTACAAAGACAAAAATTTGTATTGGTGACTATTTATAGGTTATTATGACATTGAATTGGTCTCAATGTGGAACCTGAACTAAAATTATTGTTAAGAAATTTTTACATTTCACAAATTCATTCCAGGGGCCGGATCAGGCCCTTTGGCGGGACAGTTTTGGCCCCCAGGCCGCAGGTTTGACACCTGTGATCTACATGATCAGTAAATTACCAGGAAAATATATGATTTGCACTGGAAAAAATGCTGATGATCATATTACAATAAATGGTGATAAATCATTTAAGAAAGGTTAAATATAAAGAAAAATTCATTTGGAAACTGACACAGAAGTAGCCCCTGGTCGTTATGGGTTAAAAAAAAACAAAACAAAAAAACATGTGTTTGTCTTGACTGGTGTAGTTGTTAAAGCTGGCAAAGTGAGTTAGTTTGTAGACAAATAAGACAGTTGTCACAGACCAAACACAAGGTGTTTGCTGAACAGTTTGATCCAAAGTAACAAAATTTGAAGTTAGATTCCAAAAGGAGGAGCAAAGCACTGAGAAAGTAAAGCTTCTGTTTGTGCCACAGATTCTACAAATATATTCACTGATGTGTGCTAGTTAAAATAATCCAGCAAATACTGTCAAAGTCTATTAAAAACTGTTGTAATTCATATTATTATATTCTACAAGACTTAAACATTAATCAGCAACCAAAAGCATCTACTGATCTAAAATGTCTAAACCTAAATCTGACCCATTAAGCCTAGCTTTTCTGCAGCTTTTCTTTTCTGCATTATTGTATATGACCCATTTGGACATTCCACCAAATGGCTGTAGTGAATATGGACACATCGTTGCATTTTTGTACATTCATTCACCATGTACTGTCACAAACAACAGTGGTTGTCAACACGTGTTTTTATACTTAGTTAATGTAATTTTTTTTTTTGCTGAAAAAATTTCTTGACCTCAATATTCTTTGTTTTTTGTAGGATAACCATTGAATTTACACTGAGCTTTTATGAACATCTACATGATAAGCAAATAAAAGATAAAACACCTGACATTCAGTGAAAATAGAGTGGATAATATTATAATAAATGCTAAAATGTCACTTAGGAAAAGTAAATGTTGAAAAACATTGTATTTAGGGGTCAACAAAAATAGGTCTAGTCCTTTGGTATGGAAGATTGCCGGTTCAAATCCCAAGCGGGCCCTTAGGCAAGGCCCTTTATGCTATACATACCTTGTAAGTCGCTTTGGATAAAAGCGTCAGCCAAATGTAATGTAAAACTCAGTGTAATCTGACATACATACATACATACATACAATAGGAGTGAACAAACACAGACACTATTATTAAACTCTATTGTACTTAGCCTTCAGCACCTCATTGAACTGTCTTAGTTGAGTCTCACCATATTACTTAAAGGGGTCATATTTGTCTAAACCCACTTTTATTAGTCTTTAATTCATTTATTTGTGTATTTGGATTTCTACAACCTGTTTTATTTCTTGCTTAATTTGTTACATTTTATAACTAGTTACATCCCAACATTTGCACATTTAAGGTCAAGACTTCTGACAAACATTCCTCTGAGTATGACATTGTTTATCAGCAGCAGTGGTTGTAGTCCATACTGAAAATATGTCCAAACTTAGAATTGATTACCTAAAATGTTCAGTTGTTGATTGTATTAAGAAAAACAAGTGGCTGAACGGGACAGAAAACATTACCTGAAGGGGGTGCGGCATGAAGAGGTTCATATGCATTTAAAGGGCCAGCGCTCAAATTGACCTTTATGATGTCATTACTCAGAAATAGGTTTGAAGATGGAGTTGAATTAATGAAGAATTCAGACCCAAGCAGAACATTTACAGTTTATATCACTGCTTTTACTGTTCACAAACACAACATGTACATTACAGCTTACATATTGTAGCATAATAAATAAATGTTACAGAGCTAAGAAGCTGACTGTTAGCTATTACCTGGTCATCAAACCATGGCTTATATTTTCCTGTCCAACAACTTGCCACCTATATGATAAATCTAGTAGCTAAGTGTTTAAACCATTAATCTTACCAACAGCATAAAGTTCATGAAAATTTGGTATGGATCTGGTCTTATTCTGTTTCAGGCTATCCTTGAATTTTTGTCAGAGGTAGTTTATTTTCCACATTTTAGAACCATTCTCCAAAGTCTAGAACAGATGGCAGGTGGAGTATGAAAACTTTATAAATACCTTCACAAGCTGAATCCATGGGACCGCCTGGTGAAGTAACATTTAACAGGTTCATTCTACACTACAATAAAATTTCACATCTTACACATCCACCGTCTGGTGATTTTTGTAGTGATATTTTGCAGGTGAAGCAAGTAAATACAGAGTAGTTTGTATAGGTGTAAATACAAGCAGAATATAATACAGAATGCAATTAACATAGTTACATTTAAACCAGGGGGCAAGAGTTCCAGTACTTTCTCAATGGAAACTTCTTCTACTACATAAAAACACTGCTTAAAGTGCTCAGGCATGTTCAGTTTGTTTCCATGGGAGTTGAGGCAAAACAGGAAACCAGTAACTAAAGTCTACAGGACTTGCATACTTCATCTGGGGGTGATATTTATGGAAGAGTGCTAGAGGGGGATTTCTTTTATTTCATTAATTAGTTGGACATGATAAATAGTTTCATCTTTAATCGGTTGCATTTTAGAGCAGTATCTTATGACTCTGAAACAGAGGAAACGGGCTGGTCTGGGACGTCCATATTTAGATTAAAACAATGACATCACATTCCCCTTTATCTGTACGCTGGATGAGGTCAGCAGACAAAATAAGCCTCTTTTTCAAACTCATACTATCTCAGGAAATATCTGCCAGCTCCCCAGAGATGTGTAGTCTTCGAGCTGGACTGTTTGGACAGACAAACTGGTGACACAGTCAAGTAAGTATTTTCCCTCGACCAGCAGAACTTCCTCTCTCTCCCTCCTCTCGATCTCACTAACCTTTCTGGATGATGGAATTTAATTAAACATGACAGGGAAGAGCCGTCGGTTCATCGCAGTGGCAATCTGTTTTTCGTTCCAGACAAAGGCATCTTCAGCCATGACACCTCCTTAATGAAAAGTAATGAACTGCTCACAGGCCAATCATCGACAGTTTACAGCAGCTGCTGCAAGCAATGACAGCTTTGTATCACTGTGCGAAACAGTGTAGAGGAAATAAGGAAACAATGACAAGACATAATGAGACATCAAAATGTTGATGACAAGATACTAAAACGTAATGACAAACAGCCGAATAAATACCAGGCAGATGTTTTATGAAGTCATAATATAATGTGATAATATCACAACATGATAATGGATCAACTATGTGAAATGACATAAAAGTATCATGCAACCGAACTTGATGACATCATTTCAAATAATAAAACAGCAGCATGATTTACAGTATTGTGCAAAAGTCTGAGGTCACTTCTAAGTTTGTTGTTTTTTAAATGAACATACGTATTTATTTTTCATTCTCAAAGTACAAACATAAATATATTTAAGTATTAAAAAGGTATAAAAAATTATTTCTAAATAGGTGTATGGAAGATGAAGGATACAAATAGTGTTGTAACCAAATACCATTCATGATTTCTTGGAATTAAGAGAGAGTAATTATAATTTCACATACTTTCATTGTGAATGGACTAAAGTGAGGAAGTCTGGATGGACTGGGGTTCTGGGAGTGAAATTATGGAATGGACCTAATGATGCATTTATTGATTCATTGTATTTTCATCAGATACAAGAAAATACAGGAACTATATGCACAGCCTTTAATGACACACAAAGAAAACGGCACGAAATGGGTTGCAGGTTAAAGCCACTATTTAGTGTGAATCCTAACCCCTTAAAAAGAAGCAACATCTGACATGTGTTGAATAAAAGCTGGTAAAACATCAAAAATGAATGCAATAAATGTCATATTTTTAAGGGAGTTGACACTCCATTCTATCTCTTTAATTAATGGAAGCGCGTTTTTTCCCCTGAAACTTTAGTTTTTACTGCTGTACATACTTCCTAAATATCCACATTATATATTAATACTGAGACTGAGAAATGCATAGTGTGCTCATAACTTCACTAAACTAACAAAACTAACGTTGGCCTATAGGACTTTTACACATACTTTACACACATAGCTAACAAATGAGAGGGAAATACCTGATGGGAGTGGTCTCTTCAGGATGACAATAGGCAGCATGGTTTCACTGTATGGTTTAATGTGTATGAAAATCATGTGACTTACGTGCTAAGGCCTTCATAGTCACCAGCTCTCAGTCCACTTTAACACTTAGGTAAGATTTCAGACCAATGTGTTAGACAACACAGTCACCAAAACCTGAAATGAGGGCTTATCTTTTGGAAAAAAGGGTGTTTATCCTTCCATAACAATGCACAAACTACTCTGACAACACACCCAGGCCTTTCATTAAGTTTCAGTTGTAGAGTTGTACATTTTCACACTAGGTTGAAATTAAGTAAGACATATACTCACACTTAAATTAATGTTGGTGAATTTACTGACTGATTAGGTAATACAGTAGAACTTTAGGGTATGAAGTAGGGAATATTATTCAAAGCTGACTCATGAGTACAGGAAGTGCTTTTATTCTGACTAATGTCTCTAATATCTATCTCTGCACTCTTCTCTTTTACTTTATTTTAATTCATTATTATTTATGTTTTATTGATTATATTTTAATTGTGTGTTTTTAACTTGTCTCTTTTCCATTTTTGTGAGGCACTGTGAATTGCTTTGTGTATGAAATGTGCTATACAAATACATTTGCCTTAGGGTTGGAGCACATGGTCATACTCATACACCGTCTGAACAGGTGAAGGCACTGTTTGACCTACAACTTACAGTCATGGTGTCACTTCGGCAAAACAAACACACACTCACCTAAACTCCCATAAACACAATAACCCCCTGAACCCCTGCACACAGCATAGATCATGGTACACAGAATGTCAAACACCCAAAATATAATGTGGCAACATACCCACAGCATGCTATTAATATTTCATCATATTAGTATATATGGTGTCTATAGTTCTAACACCAAAACTTTAAAAAAAAAATTAAGCAAAGTCACTATAAGGTCTTAACCTGGAAATGAATCTGTGTTATTAACCCATAAAGACCCAAACAGCCACTGGTGACCAATATCATCTACTGATCTATAATGTTTAATGCCTGTTGTTCCACTTATCCTGTCAAAACATGTAAATAATTAGTGTAAAATACAGTTTGTCATCTTTTCATGGTCATTAGGTATGACTCATTTAGACATTCAGAGGCTCCGTAGTTACCGTGGAAATGCCATCATCTTCTACAGCATTTATTCATCACATTGGATGGACACACTGGGTATATAGGTTATGGGTTTATTTATCTTTTTAATTAGTTTTCTGTTTTTGATATAATAACCCTCAACTTTAATCTGAATTTTTTATGGCTATCTACATGATCAGTACATTAAAAATGGGAACATACTTTATTAACAGTGTTTGGCAGTAGCATTGCTCCTTGTAGCGAAGCTAGTAATTAACTACAATTCTCAGTAGCTTGGCAGTAATGTCACTATTTCCTGAATGAAGTAATGTTTGTGTAGCTTAACTCTTTTAATGATCAAGTAGTATGCTAACGACCACTGAAGTTATTTTAATGTCTTAACAAGGTGGAAAAGCAGGTTGTTGTCTATAAGAATTTCATTATATAATGCACAAAAAAAAGCACTCAAGATAGTTCAGAAAGAAATCACACACACTGTCTGCACGAGACTCACTATAAACAAGGCGTTTTGCCCAGAGTGGGCGTGATTTAGTGGAACGTCATGGGGGAAGGTCTTGGAAACACCATGCTCACGTTTGTGAACTGTAGAAGAATCCAGGCAGTGATGGAGCTTTTCCCCACTTCCTTACTGATGTTCTACATCCTGTCAGAACCAGGTGTGTCATGTGGGGCTGAGTTTCCATGGAGGAGTTGGACATGAGACCTGCACCGAACACGTGGTATCACCCTGGAGCACCTGTCAGATGACGGCGTTCACTTCAGTGTAGAGGGAAATGATGTTCTGCAGAACTGAACACTAAAATGAGTCTGACACTCCTGGTTTAGAACATCACAGCCGGTTCCCCTCTGTTTGTCTGGTTCATGGCTGTGACACAAGCACCAAAGTCACCAGTTTGTCACTGGTGTAGTGGACCCTGGAGAAGTGGGGAGACTCTCAATTTATGCATTTGTTTTTTTTTAAGTAGTCCAGAAGAATGCCCTGTTTTAGAAACAGTGACATGTATGACGACTCTGTTCAGTTTTCGCAAAATCCATCAGTTGTGTTTGGTCACTATTATAAAATTATCATGACCTGATCAGGAGCATGGCCCTACAAGGAATATGCACATGTTAAGTGCATGTATATTCTCTTTTATCTTGAGTATGTTTGATCTTGTAAAATGAAACAGAATGAATAGATTAAAAATGAATAATTAATTGTGATTAATCCACAGCAACCTTGTGATTAATCTGATTAAAATTGTAATTATTTGACAGCAGTAGTAAAAATGAAATGCATTCTTTAGATGTTGTGGATTTGGCCATAACATCAGACTGTCTCTGAAAGGAATCTAACGCAGGTCAAGCACTGATTTATAAACCTGGATGTGATGTTTCAGGTGCAGGTTCATCACACAAAGCAAGAACAGAAATGTGCAAAACAGATAAGGTATCATAGTTTTGGTTTCCATACTTATATGGTACCATGGCCAAGAATGACAGAAAACAAGGTACAGCTTTTATTTGTGTTTTTCTGCTACTTTGTCCAGAACTTGTCTGCATATATACATCTACATGCACAAATACATTATACATGCATCTATATCATGCCATAACATTTAACTATATGTATTTCACATGTTTCTAAGTACAGTAGATATCGGCTCTAGTGGCAGCAGTACAGGTTGGGGATCAGTGGAGTCATTTGTTTCACTCCTGTGTTACTGTTTCACTTCAATAGGGTCATGTTTTTTTTTAATTTATCGACTGACCCCAGTGTAAACTGAGGATATAAGTTTTTATTTAAAAGTCAACTTACTCACTTATCACAAACATCCCAAAGTGCTTTGCAGATCATAAAGATACAAGCCAGCAACACACAAAGAATACAAAGTGCAAAAATATGAAATTCTGAAATACCTAATAAAATCAAGGAATACCTCATGCTCAAGGATATGGCACAATAAGAGCCAAAAGTTCTGCAAGGAAAAAACAAATGATGGAACAAAATAATAGAGGACATAATCTGTTTTAAAGAGAGATGAAAAGTATTGGCACAGCCTGGGTAATGTAACGTGGTTCAGTGACATATTTTCACCTAATATTCAGAGAAGTGGAAGGAGATGCAGTAAACAGAGGATTAGGGTACACAGTGTACTGTCAAATAAACCCACATAGTGAATCCATGTGCTTGAGTAGCTTAACTAACAAGAGGAAGACATATGACCGCAGAAGCAGAAGTTGTTTCCCAGGAAAACATTACCCACGATCCATCGTAGTATCACAGCAGCACGATCATTTAACATGAGTACATGTCACGTGTTGAGCTCTCTGAACTTTCCCATGTAGCTGCGTTCATGAATCAGACAGGACACTGTGCAGCTCAGTATAAGTGCAGAAGCACACCTCTATGGTAGCTCCAGTCTTCTGCTGCATGACTGCGTATCCTAATAAATCAGCAGGGTGGATCCCCGCTCTGGTTGCTACCGCACGCCATTTGAAGTGGGACCTGGCGTTCAATTGCCAGGCCTTTGCTTCGTCCACTGTGGTAATGACTCAACTGGTCAAAACACCGTGCCACACCCCACCTTACCGCCAAATCCTAGCCAAGAAACTGACTACACCAGAAAACGAAGAACTTTCAAGAGCTTAGAGCAGTACAAACTATACTGCAATGATTAAAAAAAGAAAGAAGACAATGTTGTGTATAAAAAAAAAAAGTGTATTCTCCAGATCCTTATTGTTTGGTGCTGTTTTAATGTCAGCATTAAATGCATACTTCCTGTTATTGGTGGTTTGATATACTTCTACAGGAAACATGTTGCCAAGACAGGATTTTACATCAGAATGTCTAGACATCAGGGATTGGACTGACACTTGGTCAAGGAGGGAAGTCTTTTGTCATATATGTATAATGTTGTGTTTGTGTTTAATACATACAAACATTGCAAAAGACCAAGACAGAGTGTCTTTCTGGGTCTGGTAGTCCAATAAGATTAAGTGATTTGGAAATGAACAGGCAAATATATGTGTAGTTCTGATTCGGCTGGGAGAAAATCACACATGTGGTGTTTTGGTGTTTTTCCTGTTTTTGTTTTTTTATTATTTGTCTGTTGTTTTTGGACTTCCTCTGTGTTATCAATGTGTTATTTCATTTAGTTGTTCTTTGTTTTCCTATGTCCTTTTTTTTCTTTTCTGTGTTAGAGTGACTGTTTGTCCTGTATTTGTGTACTTTGTATGTTTTGAATCTTTTAAAATCAATAAAAATGTAAATAGAAACACATGTGAAACAAGTCTCAAGTCTTAACCCATAAAGACCCAGTGCTACTTCTTTGGCAGTTCCCAAATTAATTTTTCTCTCTATTTCACTTTTCTAAATTGATTTATCATCATTTGTTATAATATTACCCTCTGTGTTTTGCTTTTTTTTTCAGTGTAAATCATGTATTTTCTAATATTTAATTTACTGATCATGTAGATGTTCATAAAAGCTCAGATTAAAGTTGAGAGTTATTATATCAGAAACAGACAAAACTGACTTTTTCAGCAAATCTATCATTAACTGAACATAAACACAATGTGTCCATTCACACTATCATTGATTCAACTTCATGGGTTTTACTGGTGAATAAATGTTGTAGAAGATTATGGTGTTTCCATGGTAACTACAGAGCCTCTGAACATCCAAATGGGTCATATCTGATGACCATGAAAAGATGACAAATTGTATTTTATAACAATTATTTACATGTAGTGATTGAATGGATCAACAGGTGTTGAACTGTTTAGACCAGTAGACGAGTTTGTTCGATGGTCAATGTTTGGGTGTTTATGGGTTAATATTGAAGGTCCAAATCCAAACATTCAATGAATATAACAGCAAATCCCTGATAAAAGACAAGCAAGAAACAAGTCACATTATATGAACTTCAGATGATCCATCCTAAAGCAAGAGTGGCATCATCAATTAGACCTCCAAATGAGCTATGCTGTGGATGTCTAACTGTCTAATAGGCTGCTATGGTCCAAATCATATACCCAGAATAAAATGTGACAAGATGTGAGTAGGATGACCTGTGGGGTCTTCTGCCTCAAGTGTGAGTCATGTCGAGTCTCAAGTCAGTCCATTGGTCTGAATTAAGTCATGTGACATAAGCCCCCACTTCTGCCAATGCTGGTATAGAACAGTTATTATACATAGATTTATAGATAGATAGACAGACAGATAGATAGATAGGACTTTATTGATCCAACCATGGAGAAATTACAGCTGCAAAAATACAGAAAACAAGCAGATCAGGAAATAGAGTAAAACAGGAAATTAAAAAAAAAAAAAAGTATCTGCAATTGAAATATGTTTTTCTGTACATACTTACATATTAATTTCGTGTTTACAATATAATTGCACATGATGATTGATACATTGATAATATGGATGGACTTGCTGTGAACTATTATATATTCGGATGGCTGTGTAATATAACTTCATATCTAACGTGTGCAGATTTTCTGTGGTATGTTGTTTTAACCCATAAGGACTCAATGTGACTTTTGTATCAGGTTCAAAATGTATATTTCTCTCTTTTTTAACCTTTACTAAGCTATTTATCACCATTTATTATAATATTATCCTCTAAATACATTTTTCAGTCAAAATGAGCTATTTTCCTATGTTTAATTGAATGATCATGTGGATGTTCATAAAAGCTCAGTTAAGTCAGAGGTTATTGTAGCAAAACAGAAAAATACTAAAAAATTAACTGAACATAAACCCAGTGTGTCCATCCACTGTCATTGACCCAACTCCATGGGTTTTACTGTTGAATCAGTTGTTATAGAAGATGATGGTGTTTACCCATTCACTACGGAGCCTTTGGACATCCAAATGGGTCATAAATGGTGACCATGAAAAGATGATAAACTATATTTTACAGTAATTATTTACATGGATTGACAGGATTAGTGGATCAGTAGTTTAGATCAGTAGACACTTTTGGTCGATGGTGGATGCTTGGGTCTTTATGGGTTAAACTATTCTATCTGAAAGCAATCAAAATATTCTTATTTATCTAAAAGTTTATATGCCATCAGTTGCTTCACATTTACAATCTGACCCTGTTAATTCAGTGTATGTTTTATGTTAACAGGTGAACTTGCCTCATTCTGTCCCATGACGAATTTATTGTTGGATTAAAAGGATGTCACCTATTTAAAAAAAAAAAAAAACAGCTTCACTGAGAGAACGAGGAGAGGCTTCATAATGCAATGAGCTGCTGGACTGTTTGTTTGGGACGGGAAGCCTGCGTGCTCTCAGCTCTCTGTGGCACATGATTGCACTACTTGATGTATAACTGCGTGCAGAAAGGGAAGCACATGCATGCCTAGCGCTGTGTTTACAGCTTGTGGCAGGGGCGCGGTGCAGCACCACACTGGGCATCCGCCACCAGACCAGCAGTGCCAGCAGCCACACTTCTGTGCTCTTGTTTGTTTTGTCTTTAGGCAGGAGGACAGCAGCACACGTGCATGTGCATGTGAGCTCATGTGTGGGAATTGAGTAGCAGTGCATGTGGTCTGGACCCTTCCTAGTCAACCCCTGGGAGGCATAATATTTACAGATGGAGGTTGTTCATGGGATATTCTAAGTTTAGTTCATTGGTTCCACTTAGAAAGATTAGACTTATGTTCACATATCTATTTAGTTTAGTTTTTAACATTTTTAGCTTTTGTGCCCTTTAATTGCATCCATATATCATCTGAAGTTGTACAACTGAAATATAAGTTTTAGGGCTGAGAGACTGAAGAAGAAAACAAACAAAGCATTTCCATCCAGTCTTGCATCTGGCAATAAACTGTATTTAAAGCCAAGGGAGTGCTTTCAGTCACACAGTACAGTGGGAACACTGTTGAATATGTAGTGTCTGTAAATGACTCATCATTTTTGGCTAAGTACCATTCAGTCCATTATTGCCAGCATCTTGTTGAGCCAGAACAGTCTGATCTTCGTGTTAAACCAAACACAATAGTGCCATCTAGTGGAAGAACTGTCATCCATTGGCTGTGTTTCTGTGTCTGAAGGTGATGGACAGCTCCATGCCTCTGATTGGTGAACATGTGGAGGAAGACAAACAGCTCATCACGGAGCTGGTTTTGAACAAGATGGCTCTTATGCTACTCGGAGTTTCCACACCCCAGCCGTCCTCTGTGAAGGTACCTGTTTGTATTAAAGGGATAGTTGTGTATTTTTGACATGAATCTGTGTTTCATCCCTGTCATTAGTGTAGTACATCCACACTGACTTACCCCCGTAGCTAGGGCTGGAATTGAAAGTAGTTTTCCAAAAAGTATGCTTAAAGGGATAGTTGTGTATTTTTGACATGAATCTGTATGACATCCGACATCATCAGTATAGTACATCCACACTGACTTACATCCGACAGTGTCCTGTGAGCCCAGTTCTGGTCCGGTTTTGGTCTAAACGAAAGTAATCGGGCAAGTTTTGCAGGGTTACTAAAATAGAATGTTTTTCTTCTAAAAACAGCATGTGTTCAGAAGAGTGATTTATTTGCATCACAAACCAATATTCACAAAAAGTCCCACATCATAATCACTACTTTCTCTCATTTCCTATCAGTGCGCTGTCATGCTGCTGACTGCTGCGCACTAGTCAACAACTTTTTTCAGCAGTGAAACAGGTAGACTAGCTGTCATCTTGCGGCAGCGCGCAGAGATACAAAGAGAAAGTGGGGCCAAGTGATTAGTGTGACTTTTTATGGACATTTGTTTGTGATGCAAATAAATCACTCTTTTGAACACATGCTGTTTTTAGAAGAAAAATGTTTTATTTTCGTGACCCCGCAAAACTTGCCGGACTACTTTTGTTTTGACCAAGACCAGACCAGAACTGGGCTCATAGGACAAATACCTGACATACATTAAAGGCTCATAGAAAACAGAATTAGATGGATATTTCTCAGATGAAATGGTTAACTTTTTTTTTTTTTTATTTAACGTTTAATTTACCTGGTAAAAGGTGAAATACAATTTTAAAAAGTTCAAAATAAAAGCAATTTTTTTACTCCAAAAAAGACTCAAATCTCGGCTTCAACTTGCTCCCTCTACTACAGTGTTATCTGACATTTTAGGGTGGAACTATATTGTAGTTATTGTAATTCTATTGACAAAAGGATACACATGTGAGTCCATGCTGCTAACTGTATCACTGTTTTTTTCTTCCATCCACAGACCACACAGCCCAGACGAGGTAAGTAACTTCATCTTCATGACTGTAACAGTACAGGCTGCAGCAATGACATGGTGAAACAACAGATGTAATTAAAGCTGCAAGCAGCGTTGGGCGGGACTGAGCGCGCGTACCGCCTACCGTGATGGTACTACGAATACGACATTACGCCCCACAAAACACGTCTTACGCTTCGACGCATCGGACCACTTGAACCGCCGACCCTTTGGCTGTCAGACGACTCTCTCTACCGACTGAGCCGCAGCCACCTGTGTGTGTGTACGCGATTGTCATTCAGAGGGGTAAATAAAATGTGTTTAAATCCGTTCATCTGAGCTGTTCAGGTCTGATAAATCAGCAAAAAACTTAAATTGCGATTTCTCAACAACGGTACATCAAATCTGAAAAATTTTTGGACCATACGACTCTGGACAGTCTTGCGCCACTCACGATATGAAACATGTAGGGGAACTTTCACCATAAAATTTTGGGTGTCAAATTGAAAAATTTGAGGGCCCGTAACAAAAAAATTTCCAATGACAAAAAGATTTCCCCAGATCACTTTTTCGGGCTCCATCTCCTGTATCTTTTCCACCCCTCGGCTCATCTCTAATGTTATCGCCCCGGGAGGAGATAGTTTTTAAAGGTTTCGGACTTGACAGCGAATTGCCAACTTTCTCTACGAGATAATCGGGGTTACGAGGGTACGTTTTTTTGGGCGCGATGAAAGGAATAGTTTGGGCGTAGGTTTCGTGTCTGTAAAGCATTCCGTGTAGAAGTTGTCAGATTTTGCTCTTTCATTCAAAGGCAAATTGCGAGCTTCCTGTTGAAAATAAGTCGGGGGTACCCGGATTAGAAATTTGTGGCTAGAAGAGACGCACGTTTTGGCATTTGTTTCGTGTCTCTGCACCATTCCTACTGGGAGCTAGGGGCCATTTTGTGTTTAAGGGGGCGCTACAGAGCCATTATGGGATGTACGTGAGATTTTTTTTCAGAATATCACATTTTTCACCTAGACCAGTGTTCAAAATTTGGTGAGTTTTGGAGCATGTTCAGGGGGTCAAAATCCAGTTTAAAGTGGCGGCGTAAGAATAATAAAAAACGAAGCAATAACAATAGGGCCTTTGCCGCCAGGTCAAAGGCCACTCTCCACACAGCTTGTGTGTGTGTGTGAGAGTGACCTTCTCCTGGTGGCTCGGTCCCTAATTAGAAATACGCTTGTTTGCTTGTTACCTCAGGGGGACATCGATCTGCTTCCGCCTCTCCGTCCCAGTCAGCCCAGGCCTCCCCTCAGAGAGCACGCTCAGCCACCACCTCCCCCAGTCAGGCCTTCCAGCCCGGTCCCATCCCTGCTCCCTCTGGCCATGGAGCTCCGAAACAATCGCCACAGCTCAAGTGAGTCTTCACTGGAGTGATTGGACAGTCCTTCTGTCAGTCATGCATTCAAATGAACTAAGATTCACCTGAACTTTATCTTCTTAGTTATTGTCATTTACAGCTGAGATACCCTACCTTTGTTATGCACAGGTATGGGATTATATAACTAAAACCGCATGTTTTTTTAATTTCTCAAAATGTGTAATACCTCATGCTCCTACTAGAAATCTGGAATCTTACTTTAGTATTGTGGAACAAATGAATTTTTTGTTTGCATTGCATATTTCTGACTAAACCAATGTCTATATTTTAAGGTAAATAAAAGTGCATTCATTTTTTAGTTTGTCATCTGCTTCTTTGTGTGTTACTGCCACCAATGCCTATCAATTAATAATATAAATAGTATGAAGGCCCTGTAGGTCAAAAGAAGCTCTAACTGCACATTACACTGTTGTTAGGTTTGGTTTGTTGTTATGAAGTCAAGGTTGCATATAATGGATAGTTTAAGTGTCTTTGCTTGCATTTGGGATATCCAGGTTACCTCTACAACAACTCAATATTTTATCTTCTTCTACTCATTGATTGCAAATGCAACAGATTAATTTCCTGTGCTATTTCTTTACAGCAAATCCCAGTCATTGACCAACACCTTCACAGAAACTTTAAGAGGAACCCTGACTGATGACGAGGCTAAAGCCGAGACCATCCGCAGCCTCCGCCAGTCCTTCGCCAGCCTCTTCACTGACTAAAAGCCTCTCCAGGCACTTCCTCTTTCTGCTAGTTGCCAGGTTTGAGAAAAAAAACCTGTTTTGGAGTCTTCTTCCTTCTCAGCACCTCAGCTGTTTTTTTTTTCTCTTTCAGTCTACTTGTGTGTGAAGTTTTACTACCTGGCGCCGCCCGTTGTCATCAGATCATTGAGTTTATCAGTAAAGAGGCCAACAGATTTTAGGGGGCCAGTGACGGAGGATGGAGGAAGCAGAATAATCCCATTCCGATTACTTTTACCAACCCCATTAAGCTTTTTGTCAGTGTTGACCCATGATCACATGAGGAAATTGGATGTATTTTGTGCTTTATTTTTAGTTTTATGGCTTAAAAGTATTGTGTGCAATGCAACGGCACCTTACACTAACTTAATGCTATCATTTGGTGAAAACCTGCCTTTGATGTGGACAACACTGAGATATTGTACTTCCCTCTAAAATGTTGGCCTTTTCATTGATGAATATTTCCAGTAAATACTGATCATTTAGATTATATGACTTGGTATATAGTTAGTACTCTGCATTTCTATGTCCAGCCAGTGAAAATGTGCAATTTTGTGCCATATTTGATTTGTTTAAATATTGATTTATTTATAAAAATCTAATTTAGTTATGTGTAGGTGTCTACAGCAATCCTCTTACTGAAACGCTTCAAGATAATTAATTCACAAATATAGCGAATCCTCATGGATCACCAGCGATTTCAAGCATTTTGCCAGCCACATTTCTTATCATCTGTGTGCTGTAGACACATATTGGCTTATGTAGTGAGTCCTCTACCTTGGCCTATCATTACCAAAGTGCTTTTTACTGAAAATAAAAAAAGAATATCTCCCCTGTACTGGGTCAGAGAATACAGCTAACCAACTAAGCTTGTGGTTTCACAAGGTGCAAATGCTGTTCTGGCTTACAGCCATCGTCTTCCATCACAGCTCTGATCTTCCCCTCTAATCGTACTTTTTCTGGATGCGTTCTACTCTGCAATTAGCACTACAGAATATTCTGGGGGGACTTGTATCATAACTACATCTACTGTGTAACGCAACATATTAAGGATTGAACACTTTGAGACTTAAGCTTTCTATCAAGAAAGACAAAGGTTGCAGCTTATATTTATTCTTTACCAACCAACCAGTGTCAGCTCAGATTGCAGTGAGAGTGTTTATCTTAACTTTAATTTTTTTGGCCAAATTGTGTGTATGCAACATCTTCAGTGGTAGCAACCAAAGCAGATTTTAGATGTTCATTCTGCTTTGATACTGCATGTAAATGTTAAGTGAACATTGTACATAAATTCAAACCAGTGAAACAGAAAACCATCACACGCTCTGTATTCCTGCGCAGCAGTTTGAGAAAATATCTAGACATGAAACACGAGAAGCATGGTTGTCTCTTCAGTTTTACATGCAGAGCATTCATGTAACCTATAACTTTCTCTTTTCCCAGAAAATCAATCAGTCTGGCAGATGACTATATTATCTTACGTGACAGACAACCTCTAGATCAGGTTTTTCAATCAGAAGTCCATTATTGCAAGAATCAATAAGTGTCTACACAGTTTATGGTTAAATGGATCAGAACTGGAGTTAAAATAAGTTCAGTACATGGATAGTTTACTGACATTACATCAAATACTTAAAAAAAAAAAAAGAATTGTTTGAAAAAGTATGATGTATATATATATCTCAGTGGAATCCTTCACCCTCCATAAAGCCAGTTGAAGGTTGTGCTGCAGAGATTTCTTGTAAACAAACAAATATTGTCTATTTTAAGTGTTTCTTACAATACATGGTATTTTACAATGAATTGGAGCAGTGTGCTTGAAACGGACCTGTCTTAACTTAAAAACATAAGACAAAAATCTTTTAATGATAATGATAATCATCCTCATTGTCCATTTTAAAGTTGAAAATACTCAAAATGCATGAAACATTTAAGTGGTGTATGTGTGAGAGTGTAGTGCATTTTTCCATTTTAATTCATACTAAATGAAAAAAGGACTGCCCATATTTGCAATAATGATGCTAATAATAAATTGAGCTTAGCTTTCTGTCTCACTGACAGTAACAGTAAAGCGAAGATTGTTTGCTCATTGTGCTAAGTAGCTAAACAAGTGTTAGCCTGACAAATACATGATGGATACTTGTGACAGTGCTCATTACCAACAGACACATTAAAGCAATGATTAAGATTAAGCGTCACCATAATAAACATTTGCTCCCGAGGCAATAACCATAGGATGCGTTGCACTTATCCTCAGTGGGTGGAGCTACAGAACCACACACTAACCTAACATGATTATTTTCCAAATCAGAAAGCTTGTTACTTTGATCATGAGGTTTTCATGTAAATCTAATTCTTTTGCTGTACCCAAATTGAATTTTGCCTCGGAGGCGTGTTTGTATCTACCGTTGCTTTCTCTCTGAGTATTTCCATTCAGCACTTTTGCAAGCATTTTATTATTACCTTTGGCACTGTGTCAAAATGGACCAAAATTGCATTTTGCTGTACAAACCCTTAAAGGTTTAAATCATATTTTTTTTGTCTTTGGTGTAAAGTTAAAATCTAATATCGCAGTGTGATAAGCCATATCCAAACCATGAGGATTTATGATCCCTTATGTGCCACGCAATAATGGCTGTGACGTCACTGACAAACTGACATATGAACTTAAATCACTGTGTTCGTTGAAGACATTACGTGGCCGGTTACTGCACAAAGCAGTAACCGCTCTCTGATGTTTTTGATTTTGAGTTAAAATCAGGACAAATGCAACCACAGAATTTAATAATGTGCTAATATGTAGGAGTTAAAGATATTTTGATGTCAGTTTACTTGCTCTTTCTAGTTCAAAGGGCAGTTTAGGATCCAGCTGATGCCATCCTGTATAGACAGAACATATCTGCCTGGTCAGATTATTATCAGTGACCAGATATTACATGATCTTAATTTCTCACCAGTGTTGTTTCACTGTTGTCTTATATTTATTAACAGCATTTAATTTAAGTCTTTTATTCAGCTGATTTTGTGAACTCACCTAATAGTTTTAACTTAATTGGAACTGAGCTGCAAACTTTACTAGTAACTACCTCAAGTTCAGCAGTGCTCTGCAGAAACTGACTTCAGAGTGGTAGTACTGGGAAGGATTTTGTGAAATGAGCCATGCTTTTGCATCTGACATGCTCTGATCCGGACTGAATGTGTTGCCTTAGTAGGGACGGCTGAGTCTGATAGGGAAAGAAAAATGTTTTGTCTATGACGTTGACACAAAGGGACAGTTTCTCAGTCACCTATAGACTAAACATACATATTAGCCTTACTGCCCCCATATTATCACAGTAATTTTCCTATCACATAAAGTTTAACCTTAACTAATTGGCTTTTTTCTGGAGTGAAGTTACACCATTATTGACCCTGTGCTGTTAAAAGCCCTGTTTCAAATCTAGTCCTAAAATTCACATCTGTTCTGTTGTTATTATCATCTATAGTCACAGAAAAAATGATTAGACCACCCTTGTTTTCTTCAATTTCTTGTTCATTTTAATGCCTGGTACAACTAAAGGTAAATGTTTTGGACAGATATAATGATAACAACAAAAATAGCTCATAATAGTTTAATTTCATAGCTCATATCTATCCATTTTTCATGTTTTCTTGATAAAAACTAAAATCACTTCAGTTCTTATGTCAGTATCTATGACATTGTACTGACATAAACAGTGCTTTTAGACATTCCATGTTTTCTTTTCTATCTGTTTTAGTCACATGACACACACAGGAGTTAGTACTTGATTGCATAACCACTGTTTTTGATGACTTTTAATGGTCTAATATTTTTTTTCACAACTACGTATGCAGACACACATTTGTAGGAAGCAGTTAAATTGGGGACTTTGTGTAGACCGATCCAGTACTGTCACACCTCCTTTCAGACATTCTCCCTTAATTTGCTCCTAAACACCCCTTCATAAACCTGCTGTTGATGTCACAGACACTACATTTATACCTTCCTCTAGCATGTGCAGAGTTTATACTTATTTCACAAAATCTTCAGAAGATGAAGTTGCATTATTTCTCACACACACACACGCACACAAACACACACACACGTTTTCTTTGAAGATACTCCTGTGGAGAAAAGGCAATATTCTGCTATGTTAAACACTTTATTTCTTCGGTGATGTCACGTTCAAGTCACTAGCTCAAATTTAGGTAGCCTATGTTAAATTTATACATAGCCTAATACTGAATTTAATATGCAGCCACAGAGACTTGCCATTAAATGAAGCTAATACTGCAAGGAAAATCAAGTCCACCTTAAATGTGTTTGTAAATGAGAGAAGTAAAGCGATTGCACGGGTTTATTTGCCGATCTTTCAGTCCACTGTGTCTCTTTCTCTGCTGAATGGTGGGTGGTATTGTGTGGTACTTTAAGTGTATCAACGTTGCTCTTCTGTATATTGGTGTAAATGTGGCATGGAATCCAACCCCTCTTGTGTGCCTCAGGTGTGTAAATTTGGTCGTTATGTGATCTTAATGTCTGGCTGCTTATTTGTGAGAAGTGTGATGCATCTCATGTGTTTCTGTAATTTATAAGTATTAATATTATTTAGGTTTTCTGTACTTTTGTTTCTTGTCTGAAAATCAGGATTTCTGTTAATAAAGGTAATGAGTTTTATTAAACCTATGGTCATGCATTCCACTTTTTATCGACTTGTCCACAGAGCTTCACATGGGATGGAGGATTTGAGTCCAACTCCATTTATGGTCGTTAAAGTCAAATCCAGACTCTTATTATAGTTGTAAAAAGTACTATTTGAACCATGCAACATTCAGGACATTAGCGATAATCCTCAAATCCCTTTATCTTGGATTTCTACCGTATTTTATTCCTCCTGGCCTAAAGCTGGGGGTGTTAAAATCTGACTGGCAACACCAAGCCACAGTGAGAGAAACCTGCTGGACTCCAAAGCTCCCTTTTATCTGCTGCCCGTTTCACGTCTAGCTTTGTAATTAATTCTGTTATGCACTGATTTTTTATAGGTAATGTGAAACACATTCACTCATGAACATGCCAGTGCACACATAGTGGTTTTCAAACAATGGCATCATCATGCAGACATTTCTGCTTCATGCATCAGTTATTTTCAGAGTGATGTGTTAAATTGCAGGCAATTGAAATACCTAATATTTGAGATGTGGTTAAATTCACATGAACTATGCTTGACCCATAATCCTGGTTTATATACAGTGTGTTTTATCCTGCATTCTGCATTATCCTGCTTTTTGAAAAAAAAACAAAACTTATTTTTCAAGTGCTTTAAGAGCTATTGGTCTTTTGTGTAAAAAAAAAAACAGAAAAATAAATTATTTAAATACAGTACTGTGAAAAGTCTTAGGTCACATTTAGCATGTAGTATTTAGCATGACATCCCATCGCACTTAATCTGTCGTTAACTCATTTGCTCAAACAGTATGAGATTTATTGCATTAATTTTCTGATGTTTCATTCCAGGTTTCATACAACACATCAGATGTTTCTAATTGTGCTGCTTGTTGTCATGGGCTCAGATGTCACACTAATGAGTGAATTTCTTTTCTTTTAAAACTGCAATATTTCTTGTATTTTCTTGCAGAAACTGAATAGAAGAGAATTAGAAATATGTGTTGTTTTTTGTTTGTTTGTTTATATTCTGCAAAAACATCAAAGTTAAATGTAGCTTAAGACTTTTGCACAGTTCTATATTTAATAGGCCTGCAACACAGAAATGTTGCTATGGCCAGACATAGATCACAGTGTCCTCAAAAACATGTTGTAATGTTTATTTATAATATTTATTGTCAACAGTCATAGGTATAGTGTTTGAGGGATACATCCTCCCCAATGTTTAGACACACACTTTTGCTCCTAAAATAAAAGCATAAAAGAGCCAGAGCATTTTTGTTTTGAATAATCAGTTTTTAAATTGAAAATACATCCTAAAATATGTCATATCACTTCTTATATACACTGCCTGGCTAAAAAAAAAAAAAAAAAAAGTCACACATACAGTATTTGACTGCAACATTAAATTTACCTTTTTGGAATTGTAGCTGGAAAAGCCTCAGAACCCCTGCTTTACATAAACTAGAATGGCACTCAGTAGAGCGCAGACCTCCGCCAAATGCGTAATCCTGCTAGAAAAAAACAAACAAATAAACCAACAGACGCGGGTGAAAACATAACCTCCTTGGCGGAGGTAATGAACACATTTCCACCTTAAAGAAAAGGCCCAAACTGTGGTAAACATCTAACTGGTGCATCCACACACCTGAGTGAACTATTGTGAGCGCTTGGAGAAAATAAGGGTGGCTTTGGATTAGTTCATGTTTGTTATTTTAAAGGTTTAATAAAAGTGTGCATGGGTTAACTAATAATAGTGCAACCATCTTCTGCTGCATTTCTCCTTCCCCAGACAGGCGGACTTTGTGTGTTTTCTCATGCAACTGTCATGAGAAATGTTAGGACACATGTTGAGATCAGGGTCAGCGTCTGGTGTTTTCATTATAGTTATAGTTGTGTTTTTATGTGGGTTTGTATGAGCGTTGTGTGTGTTCAGACTGTATATTTTACCAAGTATTTCGTGTCCACCTCCTTTAAATGGATATTAGCATGCCCTCAGGCTGACATGGGCTTGACAGGCTGACCTGATAACCTAACAGAGTTTCACTGAGCCTCTGCTGTCAGTGCACCATACATGTTGAGTGGGGTTGAAGTCAGGTTACTGTGGAAAGTCCATGACAGTAGTTTTACAAAGCTTTGAGGTGTATTTGGGATCACTATCCTGATACTGTCTGAATCAGTGTTTCCCAACCTTGTTTTTTTTTTTTTTTTTTTGCCACGGCACATATTTGACATCGGAAAAATCCCAAGGCACACCACAAACCAAAAATCTAACAAAACGTATATTTATTGAAATATAATGCAAATCTAGTCTCACTTTACTTGGTGTGAAACATGGGACGGTTTAGTTGAACACAAAGCTCATATTCTTCCTCAACATTGGGGGTGCACAGGTGACTTTTTTGGGGGACATTTGGAACAAGAAAGCTCAGGGGTGCACCAGTGATCCCTCAGACTGAGCCCACCGGATTGAGGTCTGTTGTATCATAAAATGGGAGGCATATAGGTAGGTAACGCAGTAATTCATGCATCACTACTGAGGGGGTTTTATCAACAGAATGCACCACATCAGAACCAGTTCACTTTTATTTTTACATTTATTATTATTTTTTTTTTTATCAAACAGAAGCAGCAGACTGTTGTTACAGACTGGATCATTAGTGTGTACAGTTTATGGATCTGGATCACACTGTGGGCTTACAGAACCAATCAGATGAAACTGGATCATTTTCCACGGCACACCTGATGACTTCTCACGGCACACTAATGTGCCACGGCACACTGGTTGGGAAACACTGGTCTGAATCCTTCCAAAAAGATGCAAATCCAGACCACTATTAGAGCATGTCTCTGGACCATGTGCTACTTCTCCTTCTGCAGTGAAGGTGAAACATCATCAGGCATGCATTCCCACCTCTGTTTTGACTGTCAGTTTGATTCATCACAGGGTCCTGTCTCTGATATGTAGTAATAACCCCTCTATTGCTGCCATTGTTTCCCTCCCCAGAGAAATGGTTTGAAGACCACTGCGACCACACAAGACCACACAAGTCCACTTTGGACAGGACTGTTGCAGGACTGTTTTTATTTAGCTTATTCTGTATCTTAAGTTACTTTCAAATTTTGATGAATTGATCTTGGATGGGGGGCGAGGGGGGGTGCATTCTTTTTTGCCTCATGATGCATTAGTGCATCTATCCAGTTAGAAATTTTCACTGTGGGGTTTGCTCTGAATAATAATTTAATTTTTAGTTGTGATCCTGTCCTTTTTCACTTTCACACAAAGGTATATTAGAACAACGCTGCAAATTCATTGACTTGAACAATCTAATCTATCTTTCTCATGGTCACATGGTTCAATGGAACAGAACTTTGTTGTAGTTGTTGTAGTCAAACCACAACATGCTGTTTCATTCATATA
>JAPSES010000120.1:1360565-1374465 GCA_029822895.1 Maxillicosta whitleyi | reverse complement strand
TACTTATTTATGCCTCTGCCAATGTCACTGCTCAGTGTCACAAGAATATTATGTGGATTGAAAAGATTGGTGTCAATTTTGTGTGTGATTTTTCATGCAAGATTTAGATGAAAAGTAAAAACAAAACAAAACAAAATAATACATTTGGCCAAAAAGATATATAATATAATCTACTGAGTAACAACATCAATTTCCAAAATGTAAGGAGTAGAACATACAGCTAACTGCCACAAAATGTAGTGAAGTAAAAGTATGTATTATTATTTTTAACAAAACTTATACACAATACGGGACACCCTGTGTTTTTTTTTTTAATGACAGATAAAATACAGTTTAGATGTGCAAAAAAGTTGTTTCTCAATAACCTTAATGCTAGTGTTCATTCACATTTACTTTTGTCCTCTAAGGGATGTCAGCCACTTTGTACTGGGAGACGTTCAATTTTAGGGTTTTTCTTTTCTGCTCAAACCTTAGCATTATTTAATGGATAGACATACCTGTATTCATACCTACATTCTTACTTTATTTTGATTGTAAAAACTGCCTTCCTTTTTAGCATTGTTTCCACATTTATCTGCAGCTTCTGAAGTGAATGAACCTAATATTTAATGACCTCATTTTTGACTAAAGGTAGATATACATATGTGACTGTGCCATAAAGCTCCAGTTGTTTATGAAGAAAATTACAATAAAAACTGGATTGAACTGAGTCACATCTTCCCTCTGTAAATGAACATTTAATACACACTGTGTCACTAAAGATTCTACACATAAACGTATATTATTTGAAAGCCAAAAACAGTCTTCAGCAGATTATCTACTGCTCTTTTAACTAATGTTTTTCTCACAGTTGTTTTGGGGAAATTTGAGCATCGTTTTTGTGCAATTTGTTGACAGTTGCTTTCAGTAACTGGACAAAGGATAGTGATATTCTACATTTGTCACCATTTATTATTTTATTTTTCTAACAGCAGCCCAGAAGTATAATTAGTCTCATTGTTGTTGTCAGTTTGCGATGGACAGGAACTATCACACGTCCTGCCCCAGGGTGCTCTACAGATCCAATGATGATCGCAAAGTGCTCCCTGGATTACACCTGGATGAGGTCGATCACAGACATGTTTATGTGCCTTTTAAAAACCAGGTAAACAAATGAACATAAGGCAACTGTAGCTTTTCTTTCTATTCTCTCTGTATGTTAAGTGGTAGTTGAGAGTGACTACATGTTTGTGTTTTGTTGCAGATGAAGCGTATACCTGTGACCACATGCAACACATACACATCTCTGCAGGAGTGCTGGTCGGCTCAGGATCCACACTGCATTTGGTGTGACTCTAAACAAAGGTCAGTCACATGACATCTGCAGCTAAAAAAAAAAAACTGCAGCTCACAACACTTCAGAACTTACCCAGATATTGCATTTCCTCTTTCCTCCAGTTGTACATTTGAGGTCGACTGCAATGGCACAGACTGGTTAGCAATTTCTGATGATTTCCAACAGCAGAAACTGGTTTCCTACAAAACTGAAAGAAGCTCATCTGGCCAGGTACAAGCAAGTCTACCTACCTACCTTAGTGAGTTTTATATACATACATGTGTCATTTAGTGAGTTTTATATGCATACAAGTGCAGTTTAGTGAGTTTTATATAAAATACACGAGTTGTTTAGTGAGTCTCATGTCTTCTCTCAGATCACACTTAAAGTCCAGACGCACCTGACCATGGGACCAGGGATGATGACAAACTTTGTCTGTCAGTTTTCTGTTAAGTTCCAACTTTGCGGCAGGGAAACATTTCCAAACTTCCCTCATTGCACTTGTATCCTCTTTAATAGTACACTTCCAGATGGAGGTCAGTGGCATGATAATATTTAAGCAGAAATTGTGTTCACTAGTGAATTGATTTGTAACATTGACATTCATTGTTTGTTTGTTTGTTTTTTACTTAACAGGTGTACTAGTGCCAGTAAGAATCAGACTGGGGAGGTCACAGCTACTGGAACATTTGAATCTGACAAACTGCCCAAACATCACAGGACTTCCTACTGCTGACCTGTATGTAAACCCAACACACAAAGACAAACACACTTAATAATGGACATAATACCCATAAATGAGGGAAGGATAGAGAGGAAGAGGCATCACCCATCCTCAGTGAACCTGCAACATTTGTTTTGTCCTCAGGTGTCGACAGTGTATTGAGGCTGGATGTGGCTGGAGGTCGAATCGCTGCTCTTGGGCAAATCAAGCATCTACCAATGTATTTATGTTTGTTTATTTTAGGATGAGTTTCATGCACTGATGAATGAATATGCATATATGTGTTTCAGTAGTTATCAGATGACTGTCAACACAATTTATATGTTTATAGGCAAAATCATAGTTTTAGCTATGAAATTCAGTAAAAACATTCTCCTTAAATATGATATTATTGCCTTGTAATGTCTTACAAAGATAGAGTGGTGCACATATTTTCTTTATCCATTTATTTTTCATCACCACTTTTACTTACTTAACTTATTTATTTGTCTTTTTACTCCTGGCACTGTTTAATGTAGACTGGTTCTAACACAGAATTTGAGAGGAAGTTTCATTTTCTGTTTCCACTCATTTTAAGTATGTTCCTCTCACATAGCTATCTTTATAGTTTACAGTGAGTAACCTGATTTCAACTCTGTTATGACCTTTACAGTGTAAATCAACCTGTCATATTTTCATTGTTATTCCTTTGTAGGCAAGTATCTGCCAAACGATTCAGTCAGAGATGAACATATCTGTAAGTCATGTCGTCACTTTTATTCTGAACTGCATATTGACTTTCACTACAAGTTTAAGAAGTTGTAGAATGAATTAAATTGTTTCTTTGTGTGTTTGACTGCCAGAAACCAGAGATACACTCCATCTCCCCCAGTGTTGTGTCTTTCTACGGTAGAAACCGTGCAGTTTTGTTGGGTCGTAACCTCAGACATGTGACCAGAGTGAGGATCCAGGGGGACATTGACTGCAGTCCACAAGAGTGAGTCAGTTTTGCCTGGTTTATTACCCCACCCCCGAATGGGGAGGCAAGGGGTATTGTTTTTGGTTCTAGTTTGTTTAGATTTCTTCTATATCACACATAAAATCTGTCAAACATATGACATGTTTTGAAAGCTTAACATTTTTTTATGAATTTTCTAAATCTTTTTTTTCTCCCATTTACTTACAATGGGTGAAAATGAATTATATAAAAACATTAATTTGTTTCATTTGACTTCAGACTTGGCACATATATAGAGGCAATTAATATGCTGACATCACATGCACATATATATATTATCATGTCTATGCACATGCATAGACATGATAATATCAACTGGTCAATGTCAAAATAAGTACAATATGTACAATGGGCGGGGTTTGTTGTGTTGTTGCACTCAGTTTATGTTCAGTATAAATGACTTTTAGAATGCAATCAATAATGGGTATTAGTGCATTATTATTATTATTATGATTATTGTTATTATATTTCAGTTATCATCACACATGTTGTGGTTTATATGTTGAAGCAACCTGTAAAAATTTGCTTGAGAGTTTGGTCAATTTGTATTAATTAAACACCTTTTTAGTAATTTGTTAAAATTAATAAACTACTTTATGTCAGGAACTATGCAGTTTTTCTGTTCATTTCCCCCCTATGCTTAAGCTAGATTTATACACAAATGGGACTACATTATTTTACATTGTACTGTTTAAAAATTAATTAAAATTAATTAATTACTTTTTTTCTTCCCCTTTCCTTTCAGATCTCCTGTGTTGGACAGAACAGATGTGAATCTGATATTCCACATTCCCATTGCAGATAATAAAGGCACTGTCAAAGTATGCCTTGTCCTCCCAGATGGAAGTTGTGTAGGTAATGCTAACATTATCTACCGGTCTGTACCGGCCTGTACTGACCTCACACCAAACACTGCATGGATCAGGTAAGAAATCACTGCAACTTAAAGCAAAATGACGGGTTTCATTCCATGAATAATTAGTTAAAGGCAATAATATGATGTTTTATGTAATCAGTTACTGTGCAACCAAGTGTGCAGCTCAGAGGATAACATTTTATCCCAATGGTAACAGGCCGGGAAAGGCAAGTAATGTAGATATTCTGCATTTTTATCCTGTTCAGGGATGAAACATAAAGCAACCAGAAAGGAGTTAATATTGGGAAAAAAAAAATTCTGATCTCCTTTTACTGATAATCATAGGCTGATATTAACTGATATGATAACTAGTATGATTCAGTCAGTATATTTAATAACATAAGTAGGGCAGATGACTATACATGAGGTTATTTTGGGATCTGAACCAGCGTTTTTATTCACTGACCAGAGTGGTGTTTCCTGAAACTAATTCTGAGAAACAGTGCTTGTAATGGAGGAACAGTTATAGGTTGTGGGTCATCTATGGGGAAAGACAACCACTTCCCAAAACTGATGTCTTTCACCATGATTTAACTTCCCCTCCTATTACTTGCAGCTACACGAAGTGTCACTTCTGCCTTTGTTTCCTCAGTTTAGTGAAGAGTAAAAAAAAAAAAAAAAAACTAAGTAAAGCTGTTTAGACTTTTCTGACCTTATGTTGATGTAACCACCATATGTAACCTTTGTCCCCATTACAGTATGAAATAATCAAGGTGAAAAATTGTCAGTTTTATTCCAGCGTTGCTTCATAGGAGGCTTTTTCGTTTGGCTTTATCACCATGTAACAGTCACAGTACAGAAGGAAGTGAGTTTTCCTTCCACTTTTCTCTTTTCAGCGTGACACTGCTGTGTTGCACCCCAACATTTCATCTGTTTAAACCAATAGACTCGAACAAAGTAAACTTGCATTTCCCAGTTTGGTTTGTCACTGGAGTGTCTCATAACACTCACAGCTCTCTGAAGTTTTCATAGTTGGGATACATCATGTGTGCTAAGAAAACTGAGTTTCACACACATTTTGGTCATATAATGTCAATACCGTTGAATGAGTTTGTTCTATTTTTGGTATAGGCCTATTTTTGGCTTGAAGTCTAAGGACAGGAGTGAGTATTTAAAACGTTAATAAGTTAAGTTATTTGACAATAAGAATGGGGGTAGGATTAAAAAAAGTGGTTCTTCTTCCCTGTTCCCACTCATTTTGAGTGTAAATGAATACAACATTTGCATGTATTCTGTAATTGCTCAAAATAAACAAATAAATGAAATGAATGAATGAAGAAATCAGAGTTTATTCATTTTAGGTGATTCAAACATTATTATTTATTAACACATAATTAATTAATAAATAAATAAATATCAATCAATCAAACCTATCAGTGCATGTCTTTAGATATGTTAATCTAAATTGTCCATAGATGTGAATGTGAGAGTGGAAGGTTGTTTGTCTCTATATGTACAGCCCTGTGATGAACTGGAGACACATCCAGGGTGTACCCCACCTTTGCCCATAAGTACCTGTGATAGGCTCCATTGACCCCCGTGAGGATAAAGCGGGTTCAAATAATGAATGAATGAATGAATGAATGATTCGCGCATGAGTTTTCACATTTTGTTTTGAAGGCTTCATAACTGTTCCTCTTAATCTTTTTATTTAGTTCTGTCAAATATTTACACCTGATTTATTTAACATATGCATGCTGGTTACTTCCTTTTCTCTGCTGCTTTGTCTGTCATAGTGGAAACAGAACTATTACAGTAAAGGGATCCCATATGGACTTTGTGGAAGCGGTGATACACAGCCACGCCAGGAATAATATGTTGCCTCTACTGAGTTGGAACTCTACGGTGGGTGACAGAAAAGACACAAGTAGAGCAAGTCATGTCACAATATTTCTGACAGATTCTTGGTTTTCTCCGTAGCACCTAACCTATGTCACACCTGAGGCTGGAAGTGGTCTTGTTTCGACTGTGCATCTGAAAGTAGCCAATGAGACGTTGACGTGCTCTCAAACCATCACTTACTACCCAGACCCAGTGTTCACCGCCTTCACTTCCTCACCGACAGGAAGTGATGTCAGCATCAGCATCCAGGTACAACTATTATCACCTGCACAAATGCGCACATGACCTCAGTTTGTAAAAAAATATTATTAATATTAGCTTCTGTTGCCCTCCCAGAAAAAGGCTGACAAACTAAATGTGGAACCAGGAGAGCTGTCTGTGTGGGGTGTTAAGGATGGAAAACAATACGAGTGTAAAATGGAAAGCAAAGAAACAAACAACAAAACCGACTTTTTCATCTGTGAGATTAAAAACCCACAGGTCGTGGAATATCAGCATTTACTGGTAAAAGTCACCAAGCTCAGCCCAAACCCTTGTGTGATTGTTTGTGTTGTAATGTAAATACATCAATTTCCTACTCTCATTGCTCTATAATCCTCAAGCATACATTTTTGTTCAAGTGTTACAGGAGTAAATGCATATTTGTGCTCTACAAAACTATTTGAGATTATTTTTGCAGATTAAATACGGAGGCAAACTAATAAAACTGAAGCCTAAATCCTCACATCTCCTTCTGATACCGCTTGTCCTTCTGCTTATACCCTGCATTATCGTTGGTGAGTACATAAAGAAAAGTGTAGACAGGAAAAAAAAATCACGATTTTACCAAGTGTATTTTTCTCATTTCTATTCAATATATCTTATCACACTTAGAATAACTCATAATTACATGAAGAGTAACTTTTCAGTGATTTTTAAAATCTTACCAAGATCATTTTCACTTGCTTATATGTGGGGTTCCCCAAGGCTCCATCCTGGGGCCTCTTCTGTTTAATATTTACATGCTTCTATTAGCAGAGGTTATAAAGAACAATAATAGTACTTACCATAGCTATGTAGATGACACACAGATCTATATCATAATGTCACCTGGAGACCAAGGTCCTGTACAGGCTTGTAGTAAATGCATTGAGGAGATTAATAACTGACTAAATGGCGAAAAAATCTATTGTGTAAAAATAAGTTTTTATATCTCACTGAAAAGTTACTCTGTAGGTGATTCTGTCTTTTTTTAAATGCAATTAGATATTTTGACTAGAAATGAGAAAAATACACTTGGTAAGATTTCAATTTTGCAGTGCTGAACTTTTCCTGTTCACTGTAGTTTTGTGTATCAACATGGCCATTGTGACTTTCAGCGGTGGTGATTATCTACAGAAGGAAACAGAACCAGCTCACCACTCAGATGAACAATCTGATGGAAAACCTGGAGCTTGACATCAGGAATGACATCCGACAAGGTCAAACTATGTTTTATTCAATTAAAAAAACAAGAGTCATAAAGCAGAATATTTTAAGTCTCTCAGCTCCATCAAAGAGGAGCCAACAGAGCTGCCATATTCAGTCAGTGCTTTTTTTGTGCTACACCCACACAATACAAACTAAGGACTGTAGTCTTTTAGGATAGTTTGTCATATATTAACACAAAATGCGTAAAGGGGTTTCATAGATGGTGAATGTGCTTGTGATTAAGTTGTTTAATAAATAATGGTTTACCAGACTAACATTTGTCATTACTGTTCATTAGATATCCAAACATCAGTTTCAGTCTTTTTGCATGTGCTTATTGCACGTGATGGTACTGATAAATGACTCAACCTTATCACACACTGGCTTGTGTTTTTAACCACCACAGTATCTGCTGCACCATTAACACAGTCTCAACATACAGGTTTCAATTGTGTGAAAACTTTATAAACTCTTTCCTGTTCCTGATATCAGACTTGCATGTATGCATTTTTACAGTCTTTGCCGTATGTATTTTTCTGATTTTCATCTGGTGTTTTTACTTAGATCTCCAGAAAACAATCAGCTTTTGATTACATACTGTGTGATAATTATCAGAAATTATTTCCACCACTCGTGTCTGTGGGGTTTCTCTCCAAGTACTCCAGCTTTCTCTCACCATCCAAAGATAAGCAGCTGATAGGTTAATCGGTTGAACTAAATTGTCCATAGGTGTGAATGTGAGATTGTTTGTCTCTATATGTTCAGCCCTGTGATGAACTGTCGACATGTTCAGTGTGAACACCCATTTTGTTTGTTCTTCTAGGGAAGTGAACAACTTTGACTGTAAGATCTGCTGCCAATTTGTAAAATTTCTGTACACTTTTATCCACAGGTTTCATTGACCTACAGACAGAGAAGGCCGACCTGCTGGAAAACGTTGGTGCGATTCCTTTCCTCGACTATAAACACTTTGCCTCCAGAATCTTTTTTCCTGAGGTAAAGTGAATCTACAACCTCAACAAGTGCTCACATGTGACCAGCAGATGTTGTAAGCTGTGTTTGTGTCCTCCAGAGTGAAGCTTTGACGGCGTCATGTATTAAAGACATTGGACAGGTACACTTCGATACTGCCATGTGGAGGGTGTGGCTACCACTTTTGAATTGTCTGTTATTGACATTTTTCTGTTTGTCACCTGGAATCAGGACGTAGAGAAGGTTCATCTTGATGAGTGTTGCCATGGCCTGTCCAGGCTGATCCAGGACCAGCTCTTCCTCACCTCTATGGTGCACGCTTTAGAGGAGCAGAAGAACTTCACAATTAAGGACAAGTCAGTTTGTGTTACACCTGTTACTTCTATACATCTCTGTTCGTCTTCTATATATTATTTTTGTGCAGTGTATTGTATTTTTTATCCCCTTTTCTTCTTGTATCCTGCTCTAGGTGCACGTTGGCGTCTCTGCTGACTGTTGCACTCCACAACAACTTATCGTACTTAACGGAGGTGATGGAGTCTCTGCTGAAGGATCTGATGCAACAGAGCAGCAACACTCAGCCCAAACTGCTGCTGCGGCGTACTGAGTCTATAGTGGAGAAGCTGCTGACCAACTGGATGTCCATCTGCCTCTATGGTTTCCTCCGAGTCAGTACCTGCGTTACATATTTGTGATTATATATAAACTAAACACGTTTGAGAGCTATATTTATTCCTTTAGACCAGTGATTTTCAAAGTTTTTACAGTGAAGTACCCCTTGATGTGTACTTTTTTAGCCAAGTACCCCCAACTCTCACTTCAGCATTTTTGATTTTTTTTTTTTAATTAGGCAAAATGTGTTTCAGTGCCAAAGGCATCTTTTTTGCAAACAAACAACGTATATTTAACTGTAATATATTTTTTAAAAAAAATTAAAGTAAATTTTGTGTGCAAAATATAAACTAAAAAGTGCCCTCTTTCATTGATAAGAAAAATAAATAAATTGGCCATTAATTTAAAAAAATTATCCTTTCATCAACAAAACATAATTACGTACATAGCTACTCAAATAAATTTGTTTTGTATCATATAAAATTGAAATGTTCTTAAAATATTATCAAAGCTCAAACAAGATGATTAATGGTAAAACTATTATATGAATGTATTTATTATGTTTTATATTTCAGCATAAATTCTCATTATTTATCTTGTATTTTTGTCCCTGGGGGTATGTGTACCTCACTTTGGGAAACCTTGCTTTATACAAATAGTCTAAGACTCAGTAGTTCAGGGACACTGATGTTGAAACACAGAGTGAAGTAAATGGGGTATGTTCTATGGAGAAGGAAGGAAATAGATAACACAGAATGACTCCAAACACATTGCACCATTCGACACTTACTGAAGCTGCATCTTGCATTTTCTCATGTGGTTGTTGTGTGTGTTTTTTCAACCAGCATATGTTTATAAATACACTATCAACTAGACATCTATAAATTTCTTCAGCCACTTTGAAAGCCATATCTTTTTTTTTTTTCATCTTGCAGTAGATGAATCTAGAGGAAACAGTGCCTCTTTATATATATCACACATTGAGAGGGGTACTTCTAGTTACGGCTATACTTGGCTCAAACACAGAGGTGTCAAAAGTCTTTTCCTTCATCACTCAGAAGTATAGATACTAGGGTTTAAACAGACTTCTGTAGAAGTTGAAGTAACAAAAAAAGTAAGTCTAAGCAGAAAAATTGCCATTAGGACAAAAGCTGAGGCGGTGCCACAGGGTCTATAGTGCACTACCCCACCCCCCAAAAAAATGTTTCTAAAGGCCATAATGACTATAATGTTATATTAAAATCTTAATCTTGGAACATTTGGGATGCACTAGTCTACCTGTTTAAGCCACATATATGTACATTGAAAATTTATCAATTTTAGTCCAATGTATGAAATGTATTAATGTATTAAAGAACCATATATGTGTCCTACTGAGAATTAACATGTGTTTCATGGAACAGAT
Source organism: Maxillicosta whitleyi (assembly GCA_029822895.1). Lineage (NCBI taxonomy): Eukaryota > Metazoa > Chordata > Actinopteri > Perciformes > Neosebastidae > Maxillicosta > Maxillicosta whitleyi. Next base: position 1,364,233 of record JAPSES010000120.1, on the reverse strand, counting down.
GAAATGATGACTGGAAATAGAAATATTGGAACGGTGTAAAAAGTCATGTGGGATGGATCATATCCAAACCAATAGGATGTCAGAATGGTATATGTTTATATTTCTCATCCAACCACAATCAAATTCACTCTATTCAGATGGAGCCATTTATCTGGATAGTTTATTTTTTTATTTGAACAATGACAAGCCAGAATGAAATAGGACTACTGAGGCTATTTTCTAAATGTAAAGAGCAGAAAGTACAGTTAACTGCACGAAAATGTAAGGAGTAGAATTAAAAAGGCGGCTGAAAAATAATTACTCCAGTCAAGTATAGATAACCAACATTTCTATTTAACAAAGGTAACTAAGTATTTGTACTTTGTTACTTGACACCTCTGCTCAAAGATGTGTATTTTTTTGGCTCTGCTCTATGATGGTCCAAACCATGCAGAACATAGTGCATACCTCACTCTGTCCTTTTTGCCTGTACTAAAGAACAAAAAGGCACAGTTTGTATTTTACCACAGCTCTTGAGCCCTTTTTGTTCACTGAGTTCCTGTTCCTGATTCTTGCACAGGAAAATGTCGGCCAGCACCTGTTCCTGATGGTGAGTGCTCTCACGCAGCAGATCTCCAAAGGGCCGGTGGACTGTGTGACAGAGAAAGCTCTATACACACTCAGTGAGGACTGGCTGCTGTGGCAGGCTCAGGACTTCAGCTCCCTGGTAAACACACACTCACCAAGGCTTTAACACATTTCAGCAGAACCTGAGCACCAGCCAAAGCTTATTTCATGTATTATTCTCTCTGAAACATACAAATATCTGTATAGTCTTTTTTTTCAGTGTCAGTATGTCAGCAGTTTGTCGGTGTGACTTTTAGATACTAAATACAAGTCATTACTGCCTCCCATCTCTTAGTTCTCTTTTTGGTCTGCTGGTTAGGCAAATGCAAAACTTAGCCTGCCCAGTAACATCTCCATTTATATCCACCACTCTTAATTAAAAAAAGATGCTATATTATGAGATGATTTACAAATATAGTTTTAAAACCAGATGTAAAACTTGTAATGTTCCCCTTAATGGGCTAGTATGACGGTGTGTTCACTGCATGAGGAAGGAAGAGTTCTTGTCGCATTTAAAACATTGCGGCTGCACATGAGAGCGGCAGTTGGTACTAAACTACTTCCACACTGCAAAAATGTAAATCTTACCAAGTGTATTTTTCTCATTTTTTGTCAAAATATCTAATCACACTTAAAATAAGACATAATCACCTAACTTTTCAATGATAAATATAAGATGTAATTCAAGATTTGCTTTTATTAATTCAAACAAAAAAAAAAGAAAGAAAAATAGGCCAGTGTAACAAATGAAAATAATCTTGATAAGTTTTCTTGAAATGGGATTTTCAAGATCTATTGTCTAAAAATAAGTTCTTATATCTCACTGAAAAGTTACTCTTTAGGTGATTATGTAAGATTTAGATTTTTGCAGTGCACTTCCTCTTCCACATATCTTACGGCACATACAATACACAGTGCAGTGAAGGATTACATCCACAAACAGAGGTGAATTTATACTCTGTTTCTAGACAAATGGCTAAATAACTGCATGAGAAGTTCTTAATTTGAGAAAAACCTCTTCTAACTTAGAGCTTTGAGATTAAGCCTGCAGTACACATCTGTTTATTGAGTCAGAGCTGAAGAATGTTACAGAGGATCAGCCTGTCATAACTGACAGAAGTGTTCAGGACCATTTTTGCATTTGTATTGTCACCTCAGGAAATATTTTACTCTCATTTTTAATCCAAATGGTCAATGGTTTGATGTTATGAAAGAACCATTCTGCATTTTGACAAGATACCAGTCTGTAAACACAGTCTCTTGGTATATTTATGATGTTTTGTTCACCTAAACCACTAAATGGGAGCTGATGTACACCTGCATGTACACAGTGTTTCTTAGGTCATAAGTCACATGTGGTTTAACTCACCACATTGCCCTGAAAGTGTACAGATTTTAATCAGAGTGAATGTGGAAACCTTTTCTTTTTGGCACTTGATGTAATGACTCTTGCTGAACTTTTGTAAAGTTTGTGGTCAAACTGTGAAGGGTGTGGTCATGTAGTCTCTGTAAATGCAGACAGAGATAAACACAGAACATCAGTCGTATATGTCTTGATTTAAGGAACAGAAATGAAGAGTTCACCATCATGTACTGTACATGCAATAGACCAATGTTTCCCAACCTTTTTGAGCCACAGCACATATTTTACTTTAGAAAAATCACAAGGTGTACCACCAAACAAAAATGTCACAAAAAGTATATTTATTGAAATATAATGCAAATCTAGTCTCACTTTAATGTTAAAGCTGTTTAGTTGAACACAAAGCTGATATTCTGATATCAGCTCAATTATCAGATCATATATTCTTGCAGGAATTAAAAGACAAGCACCAAACATCCTCAACAGTGCTGAGTCTCTTTCTTTTTTTGTCTTTATATCAGTCATGCATGAAAAGCCCACCTCACGAAAATCTACAGACTTCAACAAACTTGCTTACATGTAGAGAATTCAATTGGAAAATTTTTACATGTTTCTTCATTACATCAAACATGTCTTTTTCTTGGTAACGTGAGAAATAAACACATCTCAAATCACCTTTTATCATTTCATGTGCACATACCAGAGGTATTTTGCAAGAATGTGTTTGTTGATGTTGTCCTTGCAGTAAATAGTCTATGCTCCCTCTTTTTGCATTTCTCTTCCCTCTGCTGCTGCACTGACTTACAGAGTTCTGACAGTCTTATCGTTTCTACCAAACCACCAGCTCACTTTATTGCTCATTTTGATCCATTAGTGCGCGTGCATTAGCCACAAAGCTGCAGAGAGGAAAATAAGACGAGGCAGTGATGCCAATTGAACTGATCCACAATCCTGTGAAACCCTTTCATTAACCACACCTCCCTCAAAGATTTCCCACAGCTGCATTACAATGTAATAACAGTGAGGGAAGGGACCACTAATCACCTGCTTCAGTACGAAACAGCTTTTGCTCTGTTGTGGCTTTGGTTTAGTTACTGTGAGTGTGGTGAAAAAACTGTGGTGAACATTAGCGGTATTGTAGGTATGTGTCCATTACCAAAGGCAATAAGTTGATCTTAATGCATTTGTGCTCTCTAGTATGTATTGGACACTGTGTGTGGAGGGGCAGTGGATAAAACAGGTTAAAAATTAAGCTTCCATAACCTATCTGATGTTTAATTTAACCAGCTGAATTGACCTGGTTCATACAAACACAACCAACAAATGATCTGATGCTTACATGTGCAGTATTGTTGGTGATATTACAGATCAGTTGAATTTGTTTATGTGTACGTTTTGCAGAAGCTGAAGGTGCTGTTTGCAGTGGGCCCTGACGGTGAGGTCAGCGAGCCTCTAGAGGTCAACGCCCTCACCTGTGACACCATAGAACAGATCAAAGAGAAAATCCTGTCCACTTTTAAGGCCAAGTTCGGCTTCCCTTACAACACACCACTCAGGAACATTGATATTGGTGAGAATGAGACCAGTTATTGTCCTTGCAGTGCACTTTACATACAGTCAGGGAAAAAATTATTAGACCATCAAAAGTCATCAAAAACAATGGTTATGCAATCAAGTACTAACTCCTGTGTGTATCATG
>JAPSES010000120.1:1349879-1360465 GCA_029822895.1 Maxillicosta whitleyi | reverse complement strand
TGTAATAATTGTGTGTGTGTGTGTGAGTGTGTTTGTGGGGGGGGGGGGGCTTGAGTCAAGTTATTGCAGAATTCTCACTTGCTGGCTGCAGCAGCTGCTAGTTCCACCTCTGTGAGTTTGGCCTCCAGCAGCTGGATTTTGTCCTGCAGCCTTTTCTCTCTGTTTTCCATCTTTGTTTTCCTCTGTACAACATATACACATTATTTTCAGATTTCACAGAGAAGTTTAAATGCCAAGGTGTGATGTGAATGGACCATTAAAGCTCATTATAAAATTGTACAATACATCAAGCAGACAGAATTAACTTTGTCCTAAAAAATAAGGGGATAAATATGTTCTTAGTGGTCATTTGATAAAACACTGAAGAGTAACTTGTACCTTTTTCTGAGCCATTGCTGCCCTCTGCAGTTTCTCTTTGACTTGACTGTATTTTTGCTGTAGTTCAGCATCTCGTTCCTGAAGCTTGTGTTTCTCCTCCAACCACTCCACTCGATGATCATCCAACGCCCTGAAATAGAGCGCTTTAAAATTCAAATTCAGTCAACAGTAAAACAACAAAAAGTTTACAGAAGCTTAACAGGGATATGAAGCATAACAGGTCAATATTAATATATGAATATTAAACCCTCCGGTGGTACCTCTCTGCTTCATGCTGGCCCTTCTCCGACTGGGATCGAACTGTCTTCAGCTCTTCTCTCACTCGGTCTAGTGTGTCTCTGAGTCTCTGATTGGCTTCCATCAGATCATTTTCAGAGTGGGACAGTGTCCCCAGCTGAACGCTGAGTTCCTGGTTCTGCTGTTGAGCCCAAGAAACAGTAACAATTATTATTAAAAGGCATAAAACCCCTATGGTGTGATGATGAAACTGTGACGGTAAAGAGAAGAGAGGTGGACGATGTCAACTTACCTGTTTTAGGTCTGCCACCTCTGCTTTGTGTCGCTCAAGTTCTTCCAGTTGTAAGCTTTGATGCTGTAGTTTATTTCTGAAAAAAACAAACAAAAAGATACAGGAATTATTTAATCAGTTAATTACTTCTCAAACTGGATCTCCATCCTTAAATATTTAACTAAGGCAGTTCTGATTGGGAAAAAAATATTAGTTTGAGCTTCCTAGTTTAGTTCATTAAACATTTCTACAATTGAAGTAAAACTTGTGTTTGAAAATGTCAACCCTTTACTACTTCTCATACTACTTATTAACTCAAACTGTCAACAATTAGCTTAGACTCTGCAGACAATGAAAACAAATATTTATACACAAGTGTAGCTCTCATCTACCTCAGGTTCTGCAGTTCCCTGCGCGCCGACTCTTCACCTTGTTGGGCATAGTGGATACGCTCCTCCCATTCCTCTTTGTGGGCATGGTCTGTAGCTTCCTGCTGCACCCTCTGCTGTTCCAGTGCTGCGACCCGGTTCTCCAACTCTAACCTATTACGAGAACAGCAAAGAGGGTTGATAACATGAACAGAAGGAGTTCAACATTTTTTTTCACAATTGTAGCTTTTTCCAATAAAGAAAAAAAAACTTTTAGAAGCCTGCCAAAACTTGTCCTACAGTGCCAAATAAATGCTCAGTTTCATTTTTTTTTTTTTTTTTTTTAAAAAAGGATAATTTTATAAAGTAAAAAGTAAAACAAACAGATCATAAACATTAGCTCAAAAAGATTCATCCTCACTTGTCTTCATGTAAAGTTGCTGTTTTGCGGAACTCTTCCTCACGAGCAGCTTGTACTCTCCTGACCGCCTCCCTCTCTTTCTCCACTAGGACTTCCTTGTGACGCTCCACAGCGGCCTTTAGTACCTCTATATCTGTCTGCAAACCTAAAATACACAGGAACCCATTAAAGTGTGACATTGATGGAGAACTATATGCTGTGACGTGCTCCTCCTCAGCAACAAGTCAGACCAGTTTTGTACCAATATAGAACTACTATCTCATAATATATACACTACTGGTTAAATGTTTTAGAAAACTCAAATTTTCCACTTTTTTTTAATTGAAATTCAAGCAATTTAAGTCCAATGAACATCTTGTTCAACTACTACCACAGGTAAAAAAAATATATATATATATATAGATAGATAGATATATATTTACATGTGGTATTATACCATTGTGAGCATTATTTGAACAGTGTTGTATTCCAGAAAGTAGTGTGTTACTATAAACAAAAAGAAAGTTACTAAAATAAAATGTTTCTCTTCTAAAAACAGCATGTGTTCAAAAGAGCAATTTATTTGCATCACAAACCAATGTCCACAAAAAGTCACACATCACTTGGTCCTACTTTCCTATCAGTGCGCTGTCATGCTGCTGACTGCTGCGCACTAGACAACAACTTTTTTCAGCAGTGAAACAGGTAGACTAGTGTCATCTTGCAGCAGCGCGCAGAGATACAGTATGAAGAGAGAGAAAGTAGGGCCAAGTGGTTATGAGGTGTGACTTTTTCATGGAAATTGGTTTTATGATGTAAATAAAATCACTCTTTTGAACACATGCTGTTTTTAGAAGAAAAACGTTTTATTTTAGTGACTACTTTTGTTTTGACCAAATTTTTTTTAAAAAGAAGCATTATGTGTAAACTTGGATGTCAGTTCAGAATCTGCCTCTTTATCTCTGTCTTTATGTGTGACTCCTACCATCAATTTGACCCTGCAGCGTGTCTCTGTCTCTCTCTATCTCCCCTTTAGATCGAGCACACTCCAGTTTAGTGCTGGCCAGCTCTAACTTGTGCGAATGCTTCAGGCTTTCAATCTGAAAATGTCACAAATTAAAATTAAAATAAACAATTCAGCCAAGCTTGAAGAAATCCTCATGACCATATAACCATCCTGTTACTGGCACAGTTTTAAAAAAAAAACATAAATGCAAAAATTTATTTATTTTGTAATTAGTATTCAAACTGTTATTGTCAGTGGGGTATCTCAGAGAAGAAGCATCATACCTGGCAGTTGAGGGAGTTGACCTCTCTCTCAGCTTTATGTAGTCGTCCTGTGAGCTGGCCGTTCTGCTCATGGCTGAGATGAAGCTCACTCTCCATCCGCTCCAGCTGCAGCCGTAATGACTGCCGCTCCGCCTGCCAAGGCAATCAGACCCATTAACTGTAGGTAAACTCTCAAAATTAGATTGACCAATCAGCAGGTTACATTTCAACCTTACAAAGCCCAGTGTAAATGTTGGTGTGTTACCTCCAATGACTTGACTGCAGCTTGAGACTCTGAGAGCTGTCTGATCTGGATGCGCTGGACATTCTCAGCCTGCTGACCAGAGTTTTCTTTCTGGGCTCGAAGCTCAGCCACTTCTGCCTCCAAGCCCTTCAGCCGCAGGTGGAGCTGGGCTTTCTCCCTCAGCAGAGCCTCCACTCGTTTCCCATCACGCAGTGGGTCAGAACCCTGGTACTGGGCCACAATGTCCTCTTTATCCTTCTCCAGGCGAGAGATCTGACAGCGAGGAATATTGAATTTTAGAGATTTTGACATCAAAGGGCTGTCAATGACAATATCATTTAATTTAAACCAGCCATAAAAAACTAACCTCTGCCTCATAGCGGATCCTTCGTTCCTCCAATGTGTGGGCGTGTTCTTCTCTCTGGTGATCAAACTGGGACTTCAGGAAGGTGAAATCATACCGCAGTTTGTTGTATTCAGATCTGTACTTCTCTGCCTCCTTCAAAGAACCATGCACATTAGCAACAAATCAGTTAAGTGGAGACAAGGAGCAGTCCTTCAAGAGATATCAGGAGAATTTCAAGAGATTTACTAGGAGCAATCAGAGCTAATCTCTGGACCGTGAGCTTAACCCCTAAAAACCCAAACAGCCATCGGCAACAAAAACCATCTACTAATCTAAACTGTTTAATAACTGTTGATCCACTAACCCTATCATGTAAATAATTTGTGTGAAATACAGTTTGGCCCCTTTTCATGGTCATCAGATGTGACCCATTTAGATGTTCAGCGGCTCTGTAGTGAAACACTGCCATCTTCTACAACACTGATTCACCAGTAAAACCCATGGAGTTGGATCAATGACAGTGGATGGACACACTTGTTTTTACATTAAGTTAGCAATATATTTGCTGAAAAAGTAAATATTTCTCAATTTGTCAGTGTTTCTGTTTGGGTTTTTGTGAACATCTACATGATATGTGAATTAAATATCGGAAAATACATGGTTTACATCAAATTTCATTTGAGACAACTGCCACAAACATAGCAGTGGGTGTTTTTGAGTCAACCTGCTAACTCAAAGTGGTAATTTATAAAATACATCAGCTTTTTCAGCCTTTGCCACAAGCTATAAAGGGATTTGTGCACCTTAAAAGCACCTGCCACATAGACATACACCAAAACACATTTATGTGCCATGTATGGTCATTTCACATCAGCACTGCTTGACATAACATTTGAAAAATATCCCAAAAAGCCAGCAAAAAAACATCACAAAGATCTCTTTTGAACTACAAAATGCAGCAAATGCTGTACTCAAGAACTCTACAAACTAACATTACTATGCTACACCACAGACTAGCTGACTGACCTCCTCTAGTTTACTGAAGCGTTCTCTGACTGGAGCCTCCATCTCCTGCTGTACCTGAGCTCTGAGCAGCTCCAACCGCTGAGGAGTCATTACCTGCTCAACACAAACACATACATATTTTACACAATCAAGTTGCATTGTAGAAACTACTACAAAGAAAAGCTTAATTTGGAAAATCATATCCATTAAGTTGAATCTATGAACATCCCTTTTTCTACTTAAATATTAATTAAATTGCACTTTTGCAGCTCAGTGTACCTGCAAACGCAGATCCTCCAGCTCCCTAGTTTTGTCTAGTAGTTCCCCTCGCAGCTCAGCCAACATCACCTGCAGCTTCTCCTGCTGAGCCTGTCTGTCACTCTGCATACGCTTTAATTCACTTTGCACCCTGGTATATTCATCCTGCAGGCTACAAAGCAGATGTTTTAAAACCCAAGTCGATGTAAAAGGTTATTGTGTTGTTACAAAATGTTAAAGAGACCCTGAGAGTCAGTCATGTCTTTTACCTGGCGAGTTCAGCCTTTAGGGTCCGGTAGTTTGTCCTGTGATTTTCACTCTTCATCCTTTCATCTATGAGCATTTTCTGCAGCTCCATCTCTGCTCCCCCTAGACCCGCAGACAAGCCCAGCATTGCTGCAGACTTCCCTATCCCAGGCTCCAGGTCTGGGAGGAAGGATGCAGACTGACCAAGAGCAGAGGAAATCATCTCTCCTCTGCAATTAAACCCCAGAAACAGGAGATAAAGCTGGTGTAGTTTGTTTGAAAAACAACAACAACAACAAAAGCCACCATCTTACCGTAGGAAAAATACAGTGGTTGTCAACAAGCCTTCTACTTTTACAGTTATAGTGTTTGTGGAAAAAACTGCTAGATGTATCTAGGTAGTTTGGTGTGGCAGAAATGAGCCCTGGCTTTGTTGTAAGTTAGTTACCATGGTGGTGGCTTTAGGAGGATTCCCCAGCGACTCAAAAATCACAGCCTCTTAACAGTCCAGACAAGCTCTGAATCAATCTCAAGTGATTACTTTGCCCCCTCCATGGCTGCGTCTGTTGTGGATACTGACATCCACAGTGACTGACTGTAATTATCAAAGCCCTTCAGACACTAACATCAGCCGGTCAATCAGCAGATTTTCAGACAAGTGGTATCCGAGCGGAATAAACTGACACAATAATAGAAATCCGAGAAGTATAAGATGGTCTGTGTTTAACCATAAACTCACTAAAAGCTGGGGCATGTTTCCATTTGTTTCAAATATCGCGCGGCTGAAATGCTAATTAGCCAAACACTGCGTCCATTATCGGACACAGCGCTTTATTCTTTTCCGTAATAATTTCACTGTAGTGGACATCTAAACGAATCCACTGGAGGATGCAGGGCTTCGGAAAGGGAATACAGACCATGTTTGTATGCGTTCCTACAATTTAGCTTATGAAGTAACGGTACTTTGTAGCAACAGTACTGTCTAGCTAACGCTAGTTCATTAATACGTGAAGATGCCGTTATTCACATCAAATATCCCGCAAACCATCCTTTATTTCAGTTATGTTTTACATGTTTGGCTATGTTATTTGGCTACCCAAACTCACCTTTTTTGACAGTCTGGATTTCTTCCTAGTCTGTCTTCCCGTCCTTGCTAACTAGCTAATATAGCAACTACAAACAGTGGGCTGATGGGAGATTTTGCCGAAGACTATTTCTTGTAGTGGGGATGGCTTACATTGAGCGCAAATTAGGAATCAACAGAGCTCCAGAAAGTCTTTATCGCCCTCTACTGCTGACACGGAAAACATGTTTTCATAGGAAACAAAATACACTGATCAAAAAATACAGTGAACACTTGAACAACACAATGTAATTCCAATTTAACCAAAGTTCTGGGGTGTTAGCATGTCCAGGGAGGAGGCTAAAACCACAAATGAATAAGTGAATAAATGTCATCCAATGTTGTGCAAATGGAACAAAAAACAAGTGGAAACAAGAGGCAATTGGCAGGACGCTTCTCAAAAGGAACGGTTTTGCAGGGGCTGACCACAGACCATTTCCTTCTCCTCATCCTTGCCCCCTGAGTTTTTGTCAGTTTTACATTTTTCCAGTGCTTTTCACCACTAGACAGAACATGAGGTTCTTCAACACACACAAGTAGCTCAGGTAGTGCAGCTCATCCAGGATCAAGGTCAATCTGCACTGTGGCAAGAAGGCCTGCTGTGTCTCCCAGCAGTGTCCAGAGCACAGACAAGATACCAGGAGACAGGCCAGTACACCAGGAGACCAGGAGGGGTCAAAGGAGGTCAACAACCCAGCAGCAGGACCTTTATCTGCTCCTTTGTGCATGGAGGACCAGGAGGAGCAGTGCCCCAGCCCTACAAAATGACCTCCAACAGGACACTAATGTGCATGTGTCTGTCCAAACAGTCACAAACTGACTTCATGAGGGTGGTCTGAGGTCCACACGTCCACCAGTGGGACCTGTGCTCACAGTCCAACACTGTGCAGTCTCATTAGCTTTTGTCAGAGAACACAGATTGGCAGATTCACCACTGGTGCTCTGTGCTCTTTACAGATGAGAGCAGGTTCAGCCTGACCACATGTGACAATCTGGAGACGTGATGGAGAACGTTCTGCTGCTACATCATCCTCCAGCATGAGCGGTTCGGAGGTAGGTCAGTGACAGTCTGGGGGGGGCATTTCTGTGGAGGGGTGCACAGCCCTCCATGTGCTATCCAGAGGTCCTCTGACTGCCACTAAGTACCAGGATGAGCTCCTCAGACCCACTGTGAGACCATCTGCTGGTGCAGTGGGCCCTGAGTTCCTTCTAATGCATGAGAATACAAGGCCTCCTGTGGCTGCAGTGTGTCAGCAGTTCCTGCATGATGAAGGTATTGATGTTATGGACCGGCCTGCTCCTTCCCCACACCTGAATCCAACTGAGCACATCTGGGACATCATGTCTGAGTCCATCCACCAACATCATGTCCCACCACAGACTGTCCAGGAGCGGATTGATGCTCTGATTCAGGTCTGTGAAGAGATCCTCAGGAGAACATCCAGTCTCATCAGGAGCATGTCCAGGTGTTGTAGTGAGTGTATACAGGCAGGTGGAGGTCACACACACTACTGAGGCTCATCAAGACTCGTCTGGAGGAATTTTCACAAAAGTTGGATGAGCCAGTGAATAAATTTTACACTTTGATCTTGAGCTTGTTTGTGAATTCAGACCTCCATGGAATGAGGATTTGAATTTCCATTCAGCACTCTTCTTTTGTTTTGTTCTTAATACATTCGTTTATTAAATCAATAAAGAATTTTGACAAAATAATCTCATTCATTGAGGTTTAGGAGCTGTTGTTCAAGTGTTCCCTTTATTTTTTGAGCAGTGTATATTTCAAGCATTAAAGAAATGAAGGACTCATGATTTAACAATAAAATGAAAACTTGACTTTTTTGTACATTTAATATCACAAACTACAGTTGGGTTGTGCTCTTGTCTTTTTGTGTTAGGGCTGTAATTAATGTTGGATATGACGGATGAATGAACACTTCTTTTACATGGTAAATGGACTGCATTTTCCTACACAGTGCTTTACAAAGCCTCACATTCACCCATTCACACACTCATACACCAGTACTACTACGCTACTTTACCATGCCAGACCCTACTGGGAGCAATTTAGGGTTCAGTGTCTTGCTCAAGGACCCTTCAACATGTGGACAGTAAGAGCCAGGGTTTGAACCAACTCTTTGGTCACTGGACAACCCACTCTACCAACTGAGCCACAGCCGCCCCCATGTTTTACTGAACATATATAGTTTTAATAATGGCCTCGTGCATTACACTCATAAAATCAACTTATAACCATGCTAATAATAAAAGGAACACTACATCATGAATGAATAAATGCAGAGTTGTTCCAGATTTAGTTAACATACGGTGGGGGACAGTGCCAAATAATCAAAATCTTAAACAAACCTTGATTAACAGATACAACATTAGAACAATGCCAACACTACAGTGGATACATTTTTGGTATTACACGTGTCTGTAAAAGCGGTCCACGCTAAAACCATTTCATCTTAGTTTCATTCCACACTGTGACATTATAAACCATCAGTGACTAGTGACGTTAACATGAAGGCACCTCTAACATTTTCAGTCTCACATCATACATGTGTACACAAATCATTTGTATACTAAAATAACATAGTGGTCAAACCTATGAAAAGCTATGTACAAGTGTATAATTAAATACATAAAAAAATAAATTAACCAAACTATCTCAGAAATATACAACTTTTGAGTGGCGTCCTCTGCCGGCTTCCTGAGTAGAGTTTCTCTAAAACACATTGCCAATGCCATTTTCAGCTGGAGCTGCAGAAAAAAGAAAAAAAATTGTAAACTTTTTTTCCCCTTTAAATATAACTGAAGTTGTCAAAAAAAAAAAAAAAGAACAAAACAGTCACCTGTCAGCAGCATCTTGGTCAGCTTCAGCACTGCTGTCTGCTTTGGATGTGGATGATCGTAGTTTACTGGGATCTAAAAGCACAAAGAAGGTGTTAGAAAAATACAGGTTCAAAGGCAAAAATTTAAAACAAACTCAAAACACTGAAAGTGTTCAATTACTTTCTGCACCTTGAATCCAGCGGATCTGCGTTGCTGGGCCGTAGCCCTGTTCGTTTTTGGCTGCGATGCGGAAGACAACAGCCGGCCTGTTGGAGGCAGAGCAGTCAATGTGAGCGTTGTCCAGGTGGGAGGGGCTGACAGAGCAGGACATCTTGGTGCCACGGTAGATCCGGATGAAGGCCATTTGACCCGGACGCTCAGAGCTGGTGGAGCGGTTCTTCCTCACTGCCATGTACATGGAATACTCCAGGATCCGACCCGACGTAGATGATGGTGCCTCCCAGGTAATGTGCACCGAGTCATTGGCCTGTGCACAGAAATAAGAGAGTAAATGAAACCAGAAAAAGCAAATTAAATTATTTTTTTAACTCAAGTTGAAGAAATAATATGGTGGGTCTATAAAATGACTTTCTGTTAAACACTCTTTTCATTTAATTTAATATTATTTTATTTTGTTCATCACCAAATGCATGGTATGGAGCAGAAACCTTATGTCATAACAGAGAAAAATAATCTGCATTCAATAATAACAAAATTCACTGAAAAACAGGTAAAAACCCCTTTTTAAAAAGGTGCCTAAAATCTCAAATTCCCAAGATGAAATTTCCACTTTCTGCACGAGTTCACCTTGGTGATTTTGACAGCAGAGGGCGCTCCAGGGAAGCCAGGTTGGCAGGTCTTAAACTCACTGACTGGGCTGTAATCTCCTTGGCCAAAACAGTTGATGCCTGCAACTCTGAACCTGTAGGTTTGACCTGCAATCAGCTCCTGCTTCTCTCTGTCTTGGTAGTCCTGTGGTCCAGGCAGCTTCCTCTGGGGAAGGGGCAGATGGCAAAAGAAAGAAAATACAGGTGAGAGTGTTAATTAGAAGAATTGCACTCAAGTGAAAATTCAGTGGCTCAGAGTGCAGTCATCAGTGCTTGACCTTTACCTCTTTAGTGTTGGTGGGCCGGATGCTGATCGCTGTACTGACCTGATCGTTGTCAGCAGGTAGGAAGTAGTGGCTGACCTCAGAGAAAAGCGTTTTGAACACACCCACATCAAACCACATTGCTTCATCTGGATTCAGTTGGACCTGAACATGAGAGTTCACAACCTTTAACAGGAGCAATTCAAATCAAACAGCTGGTAATTATTGTTGACATAATGTACAACTTACCTGCTGTGTCTTGTCATCTGTGACAGATTCTGTAAGAAGAAAATCTGCATTAAAGAGATGCATAAGGTATTAAATTCAAAATGTCCTAAATTTTGAAAGCCTTCGTATCAATTCCTATAGAAAGACTATTATCAATCTGATCATTTTCAACAGTTGAACCAACTTTTGGAGACGACAGTGCGCTAAATTTGCGGATCAGAGCTTCACGCATTTGTTTTGATCGAGCACCTCACGGAAATTGCAGAGTATTCATCGTGACCTAGTTTT
>JAPSES010000120.1:1317785-1337899 GCA_029822895.1 Maxillicosta whitleyi | reverse complement strand
GCGAATGAGCAGTCTGTATTTTATGAGTTTGCCACTCACTTTAAGGAAAGAGAGCAGCAGCTCAATGCCTTCACCATCCAACCTAAAGGAGACAAAAAGAAAACCAACAGATTAGACAGACTGTCTGCAGTGGGGCCTGAGGTGATCACAGGGGACTCATGACAGGAAGGAAGTGCACAGCTGAGTCTGAAAATGTTCCACAGGATTTCCTACCTGTGCTACACACAAACACATACCATTACTGTACACAGTTACATACAACTGAGGGAAGTTTTTCAGTTTGCATTTTGGCTAATAATTGTTTCTGGATAAAGTGGTAAAACATGACAAGGATGATTACTAGGGTAATGAAAAGGAACGACAAACACACAGATGTCACAGTACCTTGGAGCATGGTTGATGAGTGGCTGTGGTTTGTATTTGGGAAAGTTGTAGGATTTGAACTCGTCAATGGAGGAGATTCCGGGCCAGTTCTCTTCTGTTGGTGTGCCTGTAATCACAGATTAATCAGGATTTATTCTGGCACATGTATTTGGATAGTTTACATCTCTAACATACTGTGGCTACTATTGCAATGTGGCACAGGGTATGTAGCTCACCCAGTAACCGGAAGATGAGATGGAGCTCATCCTCAACGGTGGAGCCGGGGAACAGCGGCCGACCTGCAGCCATCTCATAGAATATACAGCCAACACCCCTGCACGGATACACACACCAACACACACAGATTAATATTATACAGAAACAAGGCAACAACACTGACTACAGAGAAAACATGTGTACAAAGTTGTAGTATTAATTAAAGGTAGATTTCCTTAGTTTGTGAATTGGCATTAGGGCTATTTTAAGTTTCATACCACATATCGATCTGCGTCGAATACTCTGAGGAACCAAGAAGAACATCAGGAGGCCGGTACCAAAGAGTCACCACCTCATTAGAATAGGTTTTAGTTGGGACAGATTTAGCCCTTGCCAGACCTTGAAACACAGAACCGAACATGAGGAGAGCAAATGAGGAAGCAACCAAATGTGTCTAAAAGTTGGTTCCCTCTTACCAAAATCAGCCAGTTTGAGTTCTCCTCTGTCATTAATGAGCAGGTTCTGAGGCTTCAGGTCCCTGTGGAGGACTTTCCTCTTATGACAATATGACAGTCCTCGCAAAATCTGGAACAGGAATATCTGAAATAATAATAATAGACCGTTAGAGATGTCACAGCACAGTTGTGTTTGTGGTACATCCAGCCCATTGAGATGAGAGAATGTAATAATGTCCAGAAAGCAAAGTTAAATTTTCACTGATAGTAGTTGTATTCCTCACCTTCACATTGTGCATGCTCATTATGTTTCCACAGTCATCCATGTACTGCTTCAGATCCTTATCCTATACAAAGAGATTGAACACAAATTAGGTACAAAGAGATAAATAATCACCATATTGCTCTTACAGAAACGTCCCTTGAATTATTGTACTTGTCATTAAACAGTGATGAGTTCTGCCCCCACAATGCAAAACAACACTGTGCATAGAACTGACTTTTAATCTTCACCAGCCCCTATTTTTTTTTTTCCTTTCCATTCATTCCATTTCATCCTACATGTTGTTCTGCTTGTCAAAACAGATCCTCTCAGATTTTCTAGCATCACTGCACTCTTGTGTTTTTTTATTGCTTCTTAATGAATTGGATATTTCACAGCAGGTTTTTATGACTTGTCAAAGCAGGACATGCACAGATGGAAGTTAATGTATGACTAATGGTTCTTTTCCAGCAATTAATGAAAGAAAATCACTCTGCTCATGTGCATACTGAATTAAGATGCAGTGCACTTAAGAGAACCCACAAAGACCACAAAGTACTGGGAGGAAAGGGGGAAAAAATGGCTCTTACCAGGTACTCAAACACAAGAGTGAGGCTCTTGTCAGTGTGAACAATGTCATGTAATGTCACGATGTTGGCGTGTTTGAGGTCCTTCAATAACGACACTACAGAATCAAAATTAGAAAGATATTTACAGCCAGAAAAAGTCATGTGACACTTCCAGAAAGACAGTGTGAGATGTAATAATAACAAAGAGTACATAGTAATTAATACATAGAGTCTGATTTGGTGAGGTGTATGGTATAAAATAGAGGAAACACCATCTGATTACCTTCTCTGATGGCGGTGCATGGTGCTCCCTCTTCATGCTCCAGCCGAATCTCCTTCAGTGCCACAAGATTATCAGTGAGCTTACTGCGTCCTTTAAATACTGTGGCATATGTTCCCTGAAAGCAACACATTATGGCTGTTTAAGTGAATAATGACAGTGAATGCAACTAGGGTGAAGAAGAATAAGAACACCTAGGAAATGACAGTCAGTGGCCTGTTTTGAAGCATGCTCACCTCTCCTAGCTTGTCCAACTTAATGTATGTCTCCAACTTCCCAAAACCAATCTCCGACTAAGGAAAAATAGGAAAAAGTCAGGAGTAAGCATATGTTGTACTACAAGCCCATTATATAGACACACACACACACACACACACACACACACACACACACACACACACACACTATACATATGAGATAAATATACTGTACAATAAAGTTAACATCATGCTTGTCTCTGCACCTGTCAACCTCCCTCTTCATTTCTTATTTTTAAATCTCTACAAATAGTCTATGGTCCTGACCTGTGAGGATGTGTAGTATACCACTTCATAAAAACTCATAACATAATGAAGCGATTGTGCATTATATCAACCAATAAAATTGTATTTATATACTGCCAAATCATAACAAAAATTATCTCATGACACTTTACATATAGAGCTGGTGAAAACTAGAGTCTTAAGCCAGAACCCGACAGAATTCTTCATCAGTTTTCTTGCTGTAGAAAGCGATCTAAGTGCCTCATCTGTAAAACATTGCTTGTTGAGCGAAGTGAGGAGCAATACAAACAGGCAGCTTTTACGCTCCACTGTGCTTTCTTGCTTTTGGATCTGACATTTTAGATATGTCTTCTACACCCTGGTGGAAATATTTGGAGTTGGGTTCAAATTTGTTTTGACTCCTTCTGACTAACCTGTCAGGGACACACAAAGATGTGAAGAAAAACGTCGAAAATAGACAGAAATTACAGTTAAATCACAAATGTCAGCCATTTTGTCATTTTCTCCTGATTCTCCAGAAAGAATGTGAGTCTATGTAACAGTATTAATAACTTTTCAAAGCTTGTAGTAAACGTCCTCTGTGCCATTGACAGTCTGCAACAAAGCTGCATAACAACACAGCAGCTGAGTATTATGATCTAATCTGATAGGCTCAAGGCAGGAGCTGAGAGCTTGTGACTCCAGATTAATCTATCCTTTGGCTCACACCGGGCCAGTTGCCATGGTAACTGGCACAGAGGGAGTGCAGTGGCTGGGAGCACCACACAGCAATAAAGGTAGCGCACACGCACACTGGAGCTGCAAACACACACTGACCAGGGAGGCTCGGCGGGAGCGGCGGCTGAGCGGCTGGTCGAAGGGTGGGCTACTGAGCTGCAGCTTCTCCAGGTAACCATCAGGAATTCGGATATCAGCAGGCAGCGACAGGCGCTTGTTGAGGTCCTAAATCAAAGACATATAAGAACAATGTTTTTGACTAACACTACAGGTGATTGGTCAGATGTTAAATGAAAAATGTACAAGCCAACAAGCGCTTTAGCAACATCAGGTACTTTTAGTAAAACATTTACAATAAACTCATGGTTGTAAGCCCGACTGTTGCTTCTCTGTACACTGTGACAAAATACACAAGCACATGGCTTGTGTCTATAAGGAGGGTATGTTTTTTCCAGAAGCTGCAGAAGACAATGTAGACTACCCAGTCCACCCACCCACCTATACATGCAATGTCTAAAATAACTCGCTCTCATCTCCTCCTACTCCCAAAGAGAGAAGACAGAGATCAGGTCGATCACCATTTTATGGAGGGTAAAATAAGAGAAAGGTGACTGCGGCTGAGCAGAAAATCCACATAAGCAGCGATCAGACATACATATATTAAACTAAAATCATTCATACTTCAGCTCAAGTTTATATCTGCTATTCTTAGGTCATAATCACAAAATAAGCTTGTCACTGTCAGTGGATCTCAGCTCATATCTTATTGTTGTGGCTGCCCGATTGTATCTATTTTAGGATGAAAACACAACCACCTCAGAGAACAATAATGCTGTCTGATGTGGAAAAAACAAGGATGAGTGGAATAAAAATACAGTGAGAGAAGACATCGTATCAGTTTGATTTTAGGTTTGGCCTCTTTATAAATATCCTCAGCTCATCTTCCCTCATTTCATGACTCTTTCTTTATACTTCTAAACAAAGCCGCTCAGAGAAGCTGCTAAAACTACAATGGTGGAAAATAAAGCCTCGGGTTTTGTGGAGTGCATCACAATCTTGAACATGACAATCATTACGTAACAGAGTTTTTGTTTTAAACAACGTCTCCTCTTTTATCTACCTTTTATATGAAGCCTCAATGCTTCATGTCAGTATCCAAATGATTCCATTAGTCTTGTACATAAAAAGTGGTTCTATGTATACACTCACAAAAATCAGCAGATAACATTACTGACTTTGCTTTTTTAAATGAGTGACATATCCATAAGAAAGTGACATTTTTCTTTTAGAACTTGGTACATACTGTGCATGAAAGAATATGAGAACTAAATACTGCAGGACTGTCACACAGATGCAACACTTCTTTAAATTGAATCCCAGAAATTAGAAGTTGTTGCATGTTTTATTACACAGACCATGAGTCAAGTGACTGTCATAAAACTCATCTTAGTGACTCAAACCAAAGTTTGACATCTTTACTCTGTGAACTTACATCAATGATCAATGCATCATTGGACTAATAGTCAATATTTTTTTAATAACCCAGTTAATGGCTGTGTCTCTTTTAACAAAATATTTTCACTGGTACATTGGATGAATAATAAAAGATATAAGCAGCATTTCCAACTTTATAAACACACCAACATATTTAAGTGATTATCTGAGCTCCAAAATGTTAAGAGTTTAAAATGTAGCATGATTTACCAAAGAAAAACATCAAGTGTAGAGGAGACAAAACTAAAGGCTGATTGTGTGGTTGAAAGATCCAAGAAGTGAAGGAACACTCTGCCCTTAACCTACTTCCTGACATAGTGCAGGTTCATTAAATCCTCCAACAGCATCAAAAGGAACCACTAGAGCAGCAGGGCACCCTCACGTAGCTACATGCATGCAATGCAATTTATGTAAGTGTGTGTCTGTGTGTGTGTGTCCCAGGTTAGCTCATCTTCACCACATCCTTGAGTTCTTCTTTTGTGCACGTTGAAATGCGATAGACACTCAGTATCAGCAAGAAAATAGGTCGAGCTAAGTGTTTGTGTGAAAAGGGTAATATCACTTCAGGATGTTATCAAGTGTGAGCGTCCACTTCCCCTTGTTTGCCAGCAGGGGGCAGGAGGCCTCCAGGCTCAGACAGACTGTCCTTTCAAAATAAAACTTTCCACTGGTTTCACATTTATTCAGATGAAGTTTTAATGAGGATGTGTGAGGCAGGGTAGGGTAAAGCCACATTATTATTAACATCCTGTTTTGCAGAACAGGCTTCACACTTTTTCCAATTTATGTTATCATCTGTGCAAAATTCTAAACAAAAAAGATGAGGAACGTTGGAGAAAAAGCACCCTGGAAAATTCTTGCAAAAACTACCATGAAATTGGAATATAGGCTACAAGGCAAAAAAACCCCACTGACTATTATGAGGGCTTTTTTCATTTATCCTGTACATATTTAATAGCTGAGTTTGTGTAACTGGGTGGGCCCTTTAGGCATAACAAAGATACTTTTTAATTACTTAGCAAAAAAAATATTTAAAACATATTCTGAGCAGTGATTCCTTACAAAAATCTATAAATTTGATAGCCTCAGCGCTTATATATGGTTCCAAAATGAATAACCTTGAGGATGGAAAATAAATCACTAGAGCAAACATGTATTGAGAATAAAAGCAGGTGCATGTACGATTGCACGATATACATCCTGGTAAGAACAAAAGAACATTTATCTAACAACTCTCTTTGCCTCCAGCTGAAGGTGGTCAGAAAATCAGTGTTTATAGAATAGATTACCATGCTGTGCCCCTTTACAGCAGCTGCTGTGCTCTTTAGGGAGCAGCTCTGCTATCAGGATCATTACAGCCAGACACAAGGGCCCATTAAGAGACGAAGAATCCCCTTCAACCCCCTCCCGACATCCCAAGAGGCAGAGGAGGAGGTGAAGAGTAGAGCAGAATGAGAGGAGAGGGGGTGATGGGTGGAATGTAGACTTGCCATGTAAGCCATTTTTTAAATTACCTTGTGTATTTTTTTTCCTGTGTTTTGTGTGTCTCACCTCCATGGAGATTCGCCGGTGGACTCTGTTCCTCAGGCAAACGCCTGTTGGAGACTGAACCTCATCTGAAGATGTTCCTGATGCCTGGTCACTCTCTCCATCTGAACCCATCTTCAAGTTCTCATGCACAATGTCTGACATGGATAAAAACAGAATATACTACATTAAAATAATAAGAAAGACACATAACCACAACAGACATGAAATTAAACATATACTGACTGGCTCAAATATGCGTGTGTGTGTCAAATAATAACATGTATTATAATGTTTACTTCTGTTAATAGCTTTGGTTGATAAAATACCAGAAAAATGTAACAAATGTCACATCTTTAATGTGAATTTTTTTTTTTTTGCCAAAGTGACACGAGAAAGATCCTTAATTATTTCAATTATATTTGCTTTTTTTTTTTTTTTTTTTTAAATAAATTCCAAAGTTTTAACAAATAATTACAACAATAGTGAGCGATTTTCTTATTGGTCATAGTGATGGCAGAAGTTGTAGCATAGATTGATTACAGCAACCTTCCATTATATTATTGGTAATAATGACTTTGTAATAGAATATTTCATATGAAGACTGAACAGCAATATTAGTTCCTCTGTTAGGCCTCAAACTACATTTATAAGGCCCTCATAACCCTTGAGGGTCAAAAATTAAACATCCCAGCCTGCACCACTTCCTTCAGGGCAGTAAAACTCACACTACACCATGTCACACCAGGACAAAATGCGCTGATGTACAAACCACAACCCGGCCTCTCCTCCACAAACACACACACCCACATATACACAGTTAATGAGTAGCCATGGTTGAGCAGCTCTGTCATCAGTGTGTCGGCGCCTCTAACCACGCAGTCTGTCATCAAATGTGAAGGCACAAAGTAGAGAAAGGGGAGAAGAAAGAATTCTTTCTAAGGTTTGTGTTGATGAAGATTATATGTGCACAATTATCTGAAAATTTAATAATTCTGAACATTTCTTAAGTATTTCATAAGTAAGGACATAGAAATACAGATGCTGTAGTTTCTGTAGTTCTTGACTGAGATGGCCCACCTCCTGTCAATGAACACCGTCTACAAAATTCATTACATTTAGATATACCCAGTTTCACAAGACCAGTCTGTGAACGTTTTGAGGTCATCTAATCTCAGAGGAAAAAGTGAAAATACTGTACAATATATTAACAAATCTTAACTTACTGCATTTCCAACTAAACATTGTGTTGTGCCGGAGTACCTGAACTCAGCACACTACAGCAGATGGTCACTGTAATACTATAGCATACTATAACCAGATGGGAAGCATAGTGGTGCAGTGGATAGCACTCACAGCAAGAAGGTAAGAAGGTCCTGGGTTCGATTCCAACATCTGTGTGCAGTTTGCATGTTCTACCAGTGTTTGCGTGGGTTCTCTACGGGTACTCCAGCCAAAGACATGCACCAATAGGTTAACTGGTTAATCTTAATTGCCCATAGGTGTGAGAGTGATTGTTTTATTTTATCTCTATATGTCAGCCCTGTGTTGAACTGGCAACACAAGGTGTACCCCACCTTCACCCATAGATAGCTGGTATAGGCTCCAGCAATCCTATCAAGGGTAAAGTGGTTCAGAAGATGAGTGACAATAACCAGAAATGTTTTGTTGAAAGAACAGGACAGAACATATGTGAAGGTGATGGATGTTACTGAACTGAAGGATGAAATTGTTTCATGATTTTGATCTGGGGCTGATTATTATCCTATTTTAAGTTATCCCTTATACTCTTCTCCAGTTCTCTTATGTATACACTTGTAGATGTGCAAGTTTATATGTTTATTTACATAGTAACTGCCTGACATCATTTACATGATTGCATTTCCTTGTGAATCAAAATGTCATTGGTTATCATCTTTAGTTCACCATAGATGGTTGTTTTTACACAAGTTAAAACCCATTCACATTCATATATTTAATGCTGACCCATAGTGAGAAGAACCATTTTGTGTACTGCCAGTTAGACTGTGTCTACTGACATATAGTTTCATTACATACTCCAAGGCTACTTCCCACTTGGCATCACTCATACAAACAGGACCACTGGAGTGTTTTTCTGCACCACGTGAACTATATATTCATTAAACCTTTTATTATATGCAATTATATTGAAAATATAGCCAAAAAACCCCTTTTCTAAAGAAGTGACATATCTCCGTGTCAATTGATGTTGATCCAACTTTTCAGATTTCTACTGAATTTATGTAAAATTGTACAGCTCATTAGATAATTATATGTTAGATGTAAAGTGTCCTGAGATGACTTTTGTTATGATTTGGTGCTATATAAATAAAATTTGACTGATTGATTGAATTAGATCACAGCCTTGTATCTCCACAGTAACCATCATGGAAACTAGGCTATACCCTGCTCTTTAATTGTTCTAAAGGTTGTGTGAGGTGGTGATGTGATCAGCCAGTGGATTTATCTTCATCTTGCTTAACTGTGAAAAACAAGTAAAGTTGTACCCTTCATATATGGTCATCTAAAGTAGGACTGATGTCTGAAATCTTCCAAGTTGTACCTTTGTGAATTGAATTCTCTGGTTCAGTGTTGTTGAGTCTGAACATGAGAGTGGGCATATAATGTATTTCTAAATGAATAAATATTAAGAACACTTTCTGTGCATACTTAAATTTAGGCCCTAGATAATTAACACAGTAGTAGGACTTATTTCAGAAACATATCATCCCTATCCACCCATTTCTTTCCCTCCCCTTTTCAATTACTGTACAGATTTTGCAGCCGTCATGTTTGAAAACTTGACTTTTTCTCTCCTTTGTCTCTTACATATACTTTTGACCCACTTACTTCACTATACTCTATCTCTTTGCACTACCCCCTTTCTTTCTCTTTCATTTTTCATATTCCTCTTTTACTCCCATTCTGTTTTCGCAGGCAGCGGCCCATCAGACTCCCTGTTCCTTCATCGTTTCAACACATTCCTTTACTACCTGCCTCCAAATGATCTCATCTGTCCTACTTTCTTTTTCTCTCAACCTCCTTTTACTTTCACATACCTTTCTGTTATCTCCTGCTATTTTATGTCTTCTACTACACTCTCCAATAACATCCAAAATCTTATTTTGACAATATTTTCACTTCCTCTTATTCTTTTGGTTCCCACAGGCCAAAGCAGTCTTTTTATTGCCCATATTTTTTTTCTTTTTCCCTTAACACTTCCGTTATCTTCTTTATTTCTCAAATTTAATTCTCCACCCTTCTTTGATCTCTCCTCATCATCCACACATACTTCCCTCCCTTTGGAGATACCTTTTATTTCTTGAGACTTCACAATTTTCCTCCTTCTCTGCTTATCCTTCCATATTGCCATAGCTCTTGTGTCTTTAAAGGCTCTGCTAATAAGTACACACACTACAGCCTCAATGCCGGCATCACTGTCCTACTTAGCTGTCCTGTTTTCAGATCCAAGTCCTCTTAATTAGGCCAGGGTCCAATGCGAGCCTCAACAGGTTCTCTGCTTCAACAAAAGTCTACAAAAACTAGCTCAGAGATGCAACCACCAGGGACCATGTGTTTACTGAATGTGTTTCAGAGCTTTCTATTTGCCTTGAAGCTGAGCACTATTTTGTAATTTGACTATTTTGAGGATTAATTAATCACTTAAAATGTTACAAAATGTTAGAATATTGCCTATTAGGAATTACCAGAGCCCAATTTAAGGAATCTAAAAATTCTTTTAAAAATCTTAACAAGCAATACACAAACTGGTGATACTGAGTTTACCATCAGACATGATAAAGAGCTTGATGACTTATATTGACAATCTGCAAAATTTTACATTTTCAAGCAAATGTAAAAAACAAGTAAACAAGTAATGAAAAGCTTGTTGCAGCTCTGAAGTTTTTGTCACCACATCTTCTCCATTATTCAGTAGTCTGTACTACTCAGTTACCACCTTTGGACTGCACAGCAACAGGTGAAGCTGTCATGTCACTGATATTTATTACATTTTCCATTAGTTTATTTCATATATCCTCCATCACTTCATCGCTTTTCTCTAAATCCTGAATCAAGGAATACATTTTTTATCTAAATGAACAATGAAATGAAAGCACAAGCTCTTATAGCTGAGAGACACAAAGTAAAGAATGTTTGTTTTTAAGAACCCACCGACACACATTCAAGGTATGCTATGAAGATCTGAAGTCAAATCATGATAAGCCTCAATACTAAGATAAGACTTGAGGTCTGGATTTTGAGGCTCTGAACCACTTTAATACCATGATGAACAAATGCTGCTTGTGAAAACCTTATTATAGGCTTTGAACTGTCTGCTGCATATCTCATTCCTTCACATCATAGATCAGCTTCACAAAATATTCAACAAAGGCACGAGGCTTCTGTCTCAGCTCCTCTGTTTCACACTGTCCTGTCCTGTGAATAATTCCACTACCCTCTGCACTGTCCAGACTCCCCACTTCAGAAGTGCTGCTGCTTTGAGTCATCGCTTCATCGCTTTCTAACCAGCCCTCAGATGAGACGGAGTGTTACGGAACGACTGGGATGAATCAGTTCACACAGAAAACGTCATGTGTCATGTTTCACTGAATCCCCCATCCAGCTGTCACTCTGGTGCAAACAGCTCAGCTGAGGACGAAGAGAGAAACCGCCTCATAAGGAGATAGTCTCCAAGGCAACAGTGTGCTTGCCAAAAGAAGGAAAGAGGACGGAAATCTCAGGACTGTGACAAGTTTCCTGTTTGTTCCCGGATGCCATCTGCTCTCCCACTACTCATTTCCTTCCAAGTGAGTATGTGTCATGTGTGGAAGTATGCAAACGTGTGTGTGTGTCTTACCTAGGCGACTGCCATTCCGTGGCATGGCCATGAAGGACCCCAGGGTGCCACCAATGACGCTGTGTGGCCGACGGAGAGGGGGCTTCTTGAAAGAGCCTGTGTACTGGTGCAGGAAAGAGTGCATGCTGTGGGAGGTTGGGGGACGGCCGTTCCTCATGAAGGGCTCTGAAATGCAACATGAAAATTAATGAAGCCTATTAAGGCTGATTCTGAGGTTTAAGTGGAAACAACAAACAACAAGGCTCATGTAAAAGCCCCTTGTACCAAGCAATTTAATTTTAATTACTATAAGTGATTTAATTCTTTATTCAATTTACTTTTGTTCAACAGAGGAAAACACATCAGATTTAAGAATGTCTTACACTGATTATTTCAAGCTTTGATGGAATCTTAAACTAAATGTGATAATTTTATGATTTCATAGACATGTTTCACAGCAGCAGCCTTTATTTTTATTTATCAGAAAATTCTCTACAATAAACATAAAGTCCCTATCTAGGATAACAAAATAACCTACTGTAACTAATAGCTAATATTCTAATGTGTCCATGTGTGTCATGTCTTACAAACATTTCATTCACTTTAATGTCGGCCCATCCTGCCTCTGTTTTGGTCATGTCATATCATTGCTCTGACAACACATCAGTGACAGCTGTAGTGGAACATTAAGTTGTTCTGTTCACTTCACTTCACTCTGTTCATAGATAATATAATAACAATACTGGCATTACTTAAATTGAAACTATGCTGATTTCTAACCAAACACCTATGTTGTGAAATTCTTCCATTTTATTCTCAGGAAGTATTTTTAAGTTTTGTACAAGTATAAAAAGAGAAGGTCAGGATGGCTTTCATGGCAGTTTTGGCTCATTCATTGTGCTAATGATTAAGTCCCAAAAACATGATCCTCTTCATGAACCGGACTGGTAGATGAATAGGTGAATTCAATGAGCAGTTTTTGGTAAACATGTGCATATATATAGCATTCTGGATCTTTGGACATAATATAAGAATATGAAGTGATCTTCAGAAATGTAGGTTGCCAATATACAAATGTTGTTGCATGAGGCCCAGTGAGCACCAGAAAGAAGAAGTAATGTCATTCTACTGACGAGGAAGAGCCTCACACCCTGGCATGTGAAGGGCAATCAGCGATCAAATTTTCACTTCTAATTAGCAAGGAAATCCTGTAGGTAAATATGACAATGGAGTGTTTTCCATGTGCGCAGCCTGGCCCTCAAGAATCCAACTGCTACCAGTACAAAAAAAAACAAAAAACATAAATGGCACAAAGATAATTGGTAGATCTGCATCACACTGGCCTGTCACATGCAAGCAGTAGATGTAGTGTTACTAGGTTATTATTTTTGCTGCTACCAACTGTCTTCATGCCAAATGACCTTTAAACTAAGTCATAGGATTGTTTGCATTTAAAAAATAAACAATGTTTCTTGGTGCATTAAAGTACATGTCAAAAAATATGACAAATAAGAGATGCAATGCATTACTGATACAAATTAGGCTATATTTAGGCTAATTGTAAATTTGGTTGTTTTTCTCTGATTAATGGACCAGAAATCTCATTGCTCAAAGAAAATTTCCAGTTTCTCCATTATCAGCTCTGTAAAAAAAAAAATTATGTGTTTAATTCTTTTTTGAGAAACCTTTCTAGTTACCAGCATTTTGAGGCATATTAATTTCACCAGGCAAGCTGACAATCACTATTAATGTCATAAAAGGAAGAATGGTGTGATATTTATACATATTCAAATTTATTAAAGACAGAGTACATATTCATTCTGGCAGTTGTTAAAAGTGCCAGCTAATCACATGCACAATAATTTGTCTCCCAAAATAGTCTCTGAGTCACATAACCTTCTGCCTAATTTACTTTCACAATACAAAGTGTGTCTGTTTATATTTATATACCTATATGTTGATGCTATATACTATATTTTCCCTTTCAGAGCTGCTGTCAAAGTATGTGTCGGCTCTTAATACTGTTACATAACTTAATAGAGAACTACTCACTGGAAGTCCATTACAGCTGTTACTGACGCACACACTGTTCTCTCTCTCTCTCTCTCTCTTTTCATCAACTTCATAATTTAATACCCAGGAGAGCTACCAAGACACTGAAAGCTCTGTGTGTGTGTTTGGTTTTACATGCCTGCTGATGGACATGTACAGGAAGATATAGTGAAAAACAGACCTGTGGAATTTCCTTCTCTGTTTAGACAGTACCGCTGATTCCAGATAAATATTTACAACATTTTTCACTATTAACTGTTGACAAATTCTCACTTAAATGCACCCATTTTTGAAAAGACCTTATTTAAGAACCGATTTTCTGAGGTCCCTACTGCAGGAAAATGCATATAAAATTTTCTAGTAATGAAAAATTAACATTCAAATTTAGAGAAAATGTAAATCAGTTACTGGTTATGCACCAGATTTCTTCTAAAAAGAAAGGTACTTCAGCTTTTAACCAGCATAAACTGCTTGTTTGCCACTTCTTTAAGCGCTCATAGAAAACACTGACCATTGTCCTTGGTGCCACCGTCCTCAATGGTCATCTGCTCTGCCAGTTCAGACAGAGACTCATCGATAGTCTGGCTGGAGCGGAGAGTTAACGACAGACGTTTCTTAATCCTCTTCATCTTCTCCATAGTGGGCAGTTGAAGACCTGCATGACACAGAGCAGCATAATGTAAAGGTTATTTCAGCTATAATGAACAAATACAAAGAGACAAACAAACACATTGCATTCAAAGCTCTGTTTTTGCTGTACTGTATCAATGCATGAATTTTTGAGTGGCTATGAGCAGAGCACAGGGGACTCCTGAAGCCCCCCATAGTCAAAAATATCTCAACTCATGAATAAACCAAAGCTGCTTTTAATCCAATATTCATTCCTCCCAGCAAATGCTCTAACAGCACATGAATAAACCATGAACAAAGCAAGAATAAAAGATGAATATCACTGAGTTAAATACAGCTGTTTTCACTTACACAAGCTCTCACACATTTAAGGTGAAACAGTAATAGGAGGAGAGGGAGACGGATCAGTCATTATTAGGCACACACATTTAAAAGCACAAGTGTGTGGTTTCAGACAAGCATGTTTGTGTTGACGCAGCAGTCCCTCAGGTCACAGGAAACACCTTGCTCAGTGTCCCTCCAGCCAGTCTCTGCTCATTGTGTCGCTGTGTTAACGCCCCATGTAAGTGTGTGTGGTGTGGGTATATGTGTGTGTGAGGAAGGGACATGCAGGGCGAGTGGAGGAAATGCAGTAAGGAAGCAGCGGCAGAAACGCCCCGCCCGTTCAGCCCGACCCTCAACGCAAAAACAAATTGACCCATGCCATCACAGTCTCTCTCTCTTTCTCTCTCTTTGAAGGTCGTTAGCTCTTTTCATACTCATGAGACACCATCTGTCTGCACATGCTCCACTAGAGCAATTTGTCATTCACAACACTGCATGGTGAGAATCACTTCATCAATCAGCGTCAGTGCAGGTGACCGCAATCTCACCCAATACACAACCACGCAGCAAGCAGGAGCATATAAACCCTGTTATTCCCAGAGTGTAGGATATGCTTGTATGTTTGTGTCTTTGCGTGTGTGGGGACATGACCTGAATTTCTTCTCAGCAGGTCACCATTTGACTAATTAAAGGTCTACAGGCTACCAAATGAGGAATTAATTAATTATAAGGTTTCATTTCATGAATGTCAAATATACACTTTTCTACAGAGTTTTACTGGTTTCTTTGTTGTCTGTTGAGAAATTAAACCACTCAGTTGAACTGAAATGAACAACAACTTGCAGCTTGGTTTAATATTTTAGTTATCCTGCCATATATTTTATTATCTTACCATCAATTAGAAAAGGATTTATCCAAACAATGGGAATTTTCAAGTCAAATAATCAAGCCAATATAAGTTGATCAGTTCATGATGTCATTGGTAACACAGGCCCAACACCCAAAATAAAAATAATTAAAAAAAAAAAAAAAAAGGACCACTGCAGTGGATAACACTCAAGCCTCACAGCGAGAAGGTCCTGGGTTTGATTCCAACGCCAATGGATGGGGGTGGGACCTTTCTGTGTGGAGTTTGCATGTTCTCACCATGTCTGTGTGGGTTCTCTCCGGGTACTCTGGCTTCCTCCCACCATCCAAAGACATGTACTGATAGGTTAATTTAAAGTGCTCATAGTTGTGAATGTGAGTGTGATTGTTTGTCTCTTATTTGATCATCCCTGTGATGAACTGATGACATGTCCAGGGTTCACCCCGCCTTCACCCATACATAAGTAGCTGAGGTAGGCTTCAGTGACCCCCGTGACCCTAGTGAGGATAAAGCTGGTTCAGAAAATAAATGAATGAATGACTTATGCCATAAGCCATGTTTCTCTAGCGTTAAACATAAAAATCCTTACACAGGTGCCTTTATCCAAATAAAAATTCCAAAACTGCTATATCCTTCCCCCAAGACCTGGACTTAATGTACTTTTATACTTGCGTGCCTACATTTTGGTTGACATTGTACCAGCTGTGTGTAGGAGAAAAGGTCATTTTAATAAAATGTATGAATCAATGAAAGCACAATTCACAGTAAATCATGTTTTACTGACAGAAATGTTTTCAAAACATATGAAAAATTACAAAAGCGTATGGATATCACACAAACAAGTTTCACTCGAATCATTCTAGCACTGACCGGTTAGTGAAATCAAATCAAGTTTTTATATGCTTTCCTCATGTATTTCTAATCTTTGTGCATACTCTAATATTCAACTATGACATGCTTCATTAAGACTTTCACACAAAATTCCTGACATTTCAAGGTCTGGAAAATAGTGTTTCCACCCGCTTCCACCCCCAGCCTAATTAAATTTAGTTGACCCTTAAAAGGTGTCAACTATGCTAAACATTTTGAATAACAAAATACTCATGCTCACCCCTGGTTAATATGTATTAGTAGTAATTGCCTACAGAGTTAAAGATAATGAAGTCACACAGTGTGCATGTCTAGAACTTTTATTGTGACAGGTAAAAGAAGTGGTGGATCTGCAATAACTGACTCGCTGTTGTTTTAATTGAGATATCTAGCAGCACACAATATGTTGAGTATTTAAATTAAGGGTACTTTTAGAAAAATCTAAAAAAACAAAAACAAAAAAAAACCTTATTTGCCTCTTGAATTGGTGTTGTTAAGAATTGAATTTTGATTAAATAATGACTGTTTTGGTCATGGATTATTAAAAAAAAATGTTTGTTTTTTTCCAACTTTGTCTTGTGTATAAAGTGAAAAAAAACCCCAAAAAAACCCTTCATTTCATTGATAAAAACATACTAATCATGTTACTATTAAGAAAATAATAAACTAATTAGAAAAGAAGACAAGCTTCTTTACACAATGGTATCTCAGTATAACGACATATTTGTTTTTGTTTCTTTCCCTACATAATCATCATGTTATCCAAGATAATACTTGGATTTCTGCTTATTTTAGTCTTAAAAATGCTAAATAAAAGTATAAAATTCAGGTTAATTATCACCCCAGAAAACCTTTAATAAAAACTCCTATCCATGTTTTTTTCTTCTTCTGTTAACATTGCTGATCTTCATTAATTTCCCCTTTCTCTTAGTTGAAGTGTTTGGGTTGGTCTGTCAAGTAACCTATGTGTGATTAGCCCACTTTTAAAGGGGAAGTGTGTCACGCTGGCCCCGGTGGCCATATCGGCATGCAGATCCGATGACGCAACACACATCCTCACACACATGCACACAAAGGCAGGGCTATCACTCTATGTTGTAATGAGAAAAAAGGAAATAAAATTCTACCTAATGAGACTGAGAACTCCAGCTCATAAAACCTGTGATGCAAATATCAAATGACTGCATTGGAAAACACTTGCGCACACAAACACACACACTTGTTCTCTCTGTCACACACAGCACTGTATGTGTGATAAGCACTCTTTGTCTCCCTTACAGAGGAGTGTAACAGAGCAGGGTTTTATCTCAGCAGTAAACCAAAACAAAGAGACTCATGTGACGTGTGTGTGAATTGAGAGTACAGCATCTGGCAGACATGAATGATGTGCGTGTGAGTGTGTGTCTATGTGTGTGTGTGTGTGGAGGGGATTCAACATGAAAAAGCACCACAAGCAATCTGCCAAACGGTAGAAAACTGAGGCCCTACGAATCATTTCCAGCATCTTTTTCATCATCAGCATATTCAGAAATTCTCTTACACATACATTTTGACCCACATTCCCATCTACCCCCACTGCAGTACTCCTCTGCCCCCTCATGCATTTCTCCCAAGTGCATTGTGGGTAGTCCGGAGGAGGAGACATCAAAGGCTGAGCAAAGGGGGGAGACACCAGGAGACGAAGCCAAATTACTGTGCTAATAATTACACACACTCCATCCCACCTCCATTCCTTGCCTTCTGCCATTTCTCATTTCTTCCACTTCTGGTTTTCCCCCGGTTTCTCTTTCATATTTTTCCCCCCAACTCCAAAATCAGAATGAGGTAATAAAGTGGAAAATGTGGCTTTATACTGTATCTCAGGGTGGGTGAAAGTGTGAATGTGCAGAGGAGGAGGAAGGAAGAGTTTGAGGGGGAAGAGAGGAAAAGAAGAGAGAAGGAACAGGACAGAGAGAAAATGAGTTTATTTCAGGGAAAGACTCATAATGGAGTCTTTGTGTTTAGTTAAAAGCCATGAAATCAGCCAATGACTGCCGGCATGTACAGTACCACAGAGAAAGAGCAACGATAGTGGTGGTCTAATGTTTGGTTTGGTTGCAGCTAGATTTTGTATTGAAGTCAAATTTGGGAATTGAAAACATTAATCCTTGTCGGTGATCAGCCAGGCGTGAGTGTCTCCAGAATCTAGCTGGCATAAAGTTTATGCTCACTTTGTAATTACTACTCAAATGTATGGTGGTCCACAAAACTATTTGGTCTTAAAACAAGTGCTCCCACAGTTTAAGTTTCCAAAAGTCTGGTCGCAACTCAGTATCGGGTTCCAGTGTTGCACTAACCACAATCATAGTCAGTGTACGTGAAATAAAGGACTCGGAATTTCTGCAGCAAAATTAATTCAGCTGGCAAATCTTGACAGCCTGCCAAATGATGCCAAATGTTTATTTTAAAATATGGGCATTTCACCTTTCAGATCTTTCATTTAAGTTAATCATCTGTTGGCTTTTCCCTGCTCCAAAGCACTGTCTTTACGAGTCTACCATCAGTCAACCTCTATATACATAGAATATGCATAAGTCCAAGGCCAACATCAGGTTTGTTGATTTGGTAACGTTATAATGACCACACATATGTATTTCTCAGTCTCTGTATTAAGATGCAGTTTGGATACATGAGAAGTACGCACAGGAGTAAAACCAAAAGTGTCAGGTAAAAAACAGCTTCTGTTAAGAGGTGGTATTTAGTGTGACCGTCTTTGGAACTTAACTCTTTTGTTCAGACAATACGAACAAAAGAGTTAAGGGTTAATATATTTATTTCATTACCGTATTTTCCAGATTATAAGCCTATACTTTTTTCCTTGTTTTGAATCCTGTGGTCTATAATAGGACGCTGCTAATCTATAGATTTTTTTTACGGGCTAATGGCTTCCAGGGGGCGGTCTTAGCAGGAAGTGCAAAAAAGAAGACGCTAGTTTTAAGCTTAACTCATTCATACACCCTCATCATGGAAAACACAAAGAAATGCATATGATGCAGCTTTTAAGTTAAAAGCAGTCCATCTGGCTGTACAAGAAGGGAATAGCTCAGGGGCAACTTTGCCTCAAGATGAAAGTGACATTGCGAGTGACAACGAAAGAGAGATTGAGTGTGTGTCAGAGCCTTTATGACGCTGTTCAACTCCGACACAGAAGAAGAGGACTTCAATGGTTTTAGTGCACAAGAGGGAGATGGAGACTGTTTTTAACCAGCTGTTTTACTGCCATGTTACTGCTGTGTTACCACTGTGTTACAGGCACTATTTGGGAAAAAGCAGTTAAGGTATATAAATAAATATTTAAAAAACATCTTTGTGTTTACCATCTGTCTGTGCAAATATGTCATGTTGCAACGTGGACACTTGGGGCTTATAATAAGCTGTGGCATATATATATATGTAGAAATGTTTTTTTTCTTTTTAAAATTTGGTGGATGTGGATTATATTCATGTGCACCTTATAGTCCAGAAAATACGGTGATTTTCTGATGTTTTATAGCATTTTTCATTCAACACATCAGATGTTTCAAACCATTTGTGCTTATTTCTTGTCATGGGGTCAGGGTCACATTAATAGTAGTTGCTTTTACATTGACCCTCAAATTGCTGGATTATAACTTGTGCATAAAAGTTTTCCTCATGAAAAAACAACAATTTTCGACAAAACTAATTTTTCAATTAAAAGTTTCTATACTGGCAAGGTGTTTTTTAAGGTAGCACAGTTGATATATCACTGCAATGGAAAAACCTGTTTCCACAGGATGGCACAATACATGTGGACACACAAGGAAACAAATCATTTTTAATTTAGTACAAGAAAGAGAGGTAGTAATATATAACAATAATAAATATAGACCGTGTTTGTTAACAAAGTCATGGGTAGCTCCCACGTGGGTATTAATAGTTCATTGTAAAAGTTTGTTTAGTATGATATTTAATTCTAAAATCCACAAGTGTATGGATTTAATACAAAACAAGTATTATGTGAACATAGGCGCGATCCAATTAGGCAAAATCTGTAATATTACTGTATTTGACCTTGAAAAAATAGGTCAAGGTCAAATACAAGGTCACCAATGCAAAGCCCACATAT
>JAPSES010000120.1:1279017-1317685 GCA_029822895.1 Maxillicosta whitleyi | reverse complement strand
CTACTACTGCTACTACTACTCTTTATAATATTGTTATTCTTATTATTATTATTATTATTATTATTATTATTAATAATAATAATAATAATACGAAAAAGAAAAAGAAGAAGAATAACAAGATGACTGTCCCAACTAAGAATATCATTGTTATTATTATTATCCTAATAATAATGAAACTTTAACATACTGATTTATAGTCAAGATAACATCCCAAGTGCTTCATATGAAAATCAGTGTAGAATTTACACATAAACAAAGATAAAATATTGTTATTAAGGTAAGATGGTAAACTTAACTGGTAAAGAGTAAGCAAACATTGAACAGGACAGTGGGGACTGCTATTCCTACATATATTTAAAACCTATTCCTGTACAGTGGGGCTAAATATAAATAGATAGATATACTTAATTTATCCCACCCTGGGGAAATTTTCATAAATGGTCCACAAGTCAGAAGATGTTAGTAGTCTACCTCAGAAACTCAGCTTTACAGTGTTGTTGATGATAGTCTCTAACATAAAATATCATCATCATGATCTTCATAATCAATATTGTTGTTTGTGATCTCATTGTGAATTTGAAGTTCACCATTTATGTATCTCACAAGTAACGCTTTTATTTTGAAAGCTGATCCTCTTTATTTCCTGTTAACGCTCGTCTCTGTCTCTAACTGGACGCAGTGTGGGCCTTTACAGGTTTTCATTTCCTCAATGTGACGTCGGGAAACATGCAGCAGATCTGGATCCAGCCGCAGTGCATGTTGACAGAGGGCAGGTCCATCCGCATGTTTCAACCTCCAGCCTGTGGGCGGAGCCAGTGGTCAGCTGACGGCGGGAATTCCCTTCAGGTGTCACCTTGTGATTTCAAAAACAAGATATGAAGGGAGATTCCCACATCCAGTCAGGGTCACACTCTGATTACGCGTACAAAAGATGAATAAGTCAAATATGCAAAATGACTATTATCCTTTGGTAAGCCACAGTGTCACATGGAGCTGTCATCATCTTAACATTTAACAGTAGACTGAAATTAAGAAATTATTTGTAATATAAAGCTTTGGAAATAACGATTATATCACTGTATTAAGGTTGTGAAAAGTAAACATTTGTCAAAATCTAACCTTTAAAGCTGTCAGGTTTTTTTTTTTTTACAAAGGCAAATAAAAATGCACATTGAATGTTTGCATTATGCTAATAAAGAAATAAGCTGTATTGAAGAGAAGTTAAAGCTCTAGTTTTTCCAATGACAACATAAATTAATAATGTCAAGTCTTAAAAAAATACTCTAGGAAAAAATTATATCAAAACCTTTGAAGGACTATTATATTAGTTTTATGGAAAATCATAGTTTGTATGATACTGCTTTGAAATTATATAAAACTGCATAATTATCAGAGGTAAAATGTGCTAAATCTTAAATATTTTAATGACCTAACCTGAAAAACAAATAACTAAAGTGATGATTGCATTTTTTTTTTTTCACAATACAGGATAAGCGGTTCTACATATACATACATAGGTTTATATATGTTTTTATACCATACTGATGTCTTACACCAGACATAATCTGTAAAGTAAATCTATTCTAATGTGCAGTATTTTGAAGGAGAACTCATAACTCAAAGACAAATATCCCTTTCAATTAAACCCATACTCACACCATTTCATAAAACGCCCCAGACTATGGCTAACTAGTACTTTTAATGTGTGTTTTTTTTTTTTTCTTCTATATTGCAGATCAGTACGCCTCCAACTATTGTAATGTGCTGCTGTTCAACCAAGTGCCCGTTAGATGGCACTGTTATCAAATCAAAAACCAGTACAAGCCATTAACGCCAGTGAAGTGGTTGACATGGTTGTTTTAGGAAACTGAGATCTGGTGGCTTGATTTCCTTATTATTCCATTCTACTGATGATATTTCTTCAATATATCATGAGCTGTCTGCTGCTTTACTCAAATGCTTGTGCTGTATTTGTTATAAAAAAGTAAAGTACTTCAAATTTAAAACAAACAAAAACAAACCAAAAAACAGCATCTAAGAGAGCCAAACTGACCTCAGTTGATGACAACAGTTCGTATCCCATTAAGAATCATGCAAATTTTCCTTAAATTTACTGGTCCAAGCGGAGTACCTTTGTGATGTTCCCCTGAAAGAACCAACCAGGACCCTGTAAACACCAAAAATTCCAGGCCCCTTATCCTACAATAACCCTTCACAATCAAAAAATACCCCTGGCAGCACTTTAAGGATCCCTGCAATTTACTCAAGTCCTTCTAAAAGACCTCTGGAATTCATCTAATATCCCTGTAACTCCTTAAAAATGTAAAACAGAGTAACCCATCAGGGACATCCAAAACCCAGTCACTATCCTGGATTGTAAGCCTGCACATCTTCAGCATAAATGATACTTGTATGTAATATTCTGTGTAAAACACAAACCCCCTCATATTACAGAGTGGGGGGTTATTTCCTCCTTGTTTCTCCTTTCACCTTAGATGCTAAAATATATGGAAAGTCTGAGTTCTTATTTTGAATTTCACTAGTATTCAATTTTGTTAATATACACTGCAAAATATATTTTGGTTACATTCATAGTGATATTAATCCTACTTGGTGACTGTTTTGTATCTTCATTTACAAAATAAAGATAAAAATGAGTAAATTTTGAAAAATGGACATCCCACACAAAAACCTCAAATGTCGGACCCTCGCATAATTCCGTAAACGTCTCACCAAGCTCACTTCTGAGTCGTTGTCTCACACTGCAGACGGATGAGATGGACCCTGTGGGAGGACTGCAACAGGTTGGAGTTGCGCAAGTTTCTGCCAGTTGAGCTGATCATTCCAAATCTGCAAATTCAGAAAGGGCTAAGTTTATGTTCTGAAGAAGATCCATTTCTCTCGTGTGCAGTTAGAGGTTATTTGGTGTGCTGTTTTGTACAACATCCTTAAATGTTTAAGTTGTACAAGTGTTTAAAACAACTTATTTGTTCATGCGTTTAAGTCACAATGCGCATGTCAGATGCCTGAAATTGCGTTTAGACAGAAAAAGGAAAATAGTACAGTTCGTGAACTTTTGTCCATTAAAGCATCACTAAACAGTCGTGAAGAATCAAAGCTGTTGCGTTATGGTTTCCACGGCTCTGCTGCTCGTTGCGCTCGGCGTCTTTGCGCATCTGGACACTTTTACGCACGGTTGCCAGCTGCCGTCCGAGTGGCGTCCGCTGAGTGAGGGGTGCCGGGCTGAACTGGCGGAGATCATCGTTTATGCTCGTGTGCTGGGGATCCACAGGGAGACGCTGAGCGGCGGCGCGCGGAACATGTACAACTCACTGCCCTTTGGGTTCGGGTACGGGTACGAAGGCGCAGAGGAAGGATTACTCTACTCGGCAGAAGTGGAGCTGTTGTGTGACCAGGCTTGGGGAAGCATGCTGGAGGTGCCGGCAGGATCCAGGCTCAACCTTACCGGGCTGGGCTACCTGTCCTGCCAGTCCCACACCGTGATGGAGAACTACTCATACTTCTTTTTTCTCAGGTGATGCGCAAAGACCGGATGCACCTACACAGATTACACAAGCATTTTATGCACGAGATTGCATATTTTTTAAAACATTCGAATCAAATAATAAGGAAATTAAACTAATAAAACGTTAAATCAAAAAGGGCATCTGAGCTTTACAGCTTAAGAATAAATGTTTTTGTTTCTGTCACCTGCAGGATGGATGAGAACTACAACATCCTCCCACATGGTGTCAACTTCCAAGATGCCATCTTCCTTGACTCAACAGAGAACAGGCGCACATTTTCCAGCCTCTTTCAGTTCTCCAACTGCACCCAAGGGAGCCAACCTTTCCACACCTTTAGCCCTGAGTGGGACATCCAGGAGGACAACAGAGTAAGGCATCATATTTTTTGGGTTACACAGTCTGTCCTTCAGTGTCATGCATGAATCTCATGGGGCACCCATCAGTGTATAAAACATGTGGTGAGCTCCCCAGTGTTATGGGGTTTATGTAGAGATTCCAGGTAAATGATCAAGATGAGGAGCAGGGGTTATGGTACTGAAGAGGTGGGAGATTAACAAGTAAATCTGTGACCTTTGGAGTTACTACTGTTGACTGTTTGTAACATAATGACCTAGGAGCTGACAGTATGTCTTAAGTGCATGTGATCCAGTGTATGTTGTGTAAAGAGTATGAGGAGTTTTGTGTGTGTGTGTGTGTGTGTGTGTGTCCTTCTGATCCCAGGTTGACTTGTGACTCTGCTGACAGGAATGTAGAGTGGTTCAGAAGGAACACAGGTTGAGTACCCTCCAGCTGTGCACACACCTGTACACGGAAACATATGTCACCACACTACTGATAAATTTAACCTTTTAAGTAAAGAGGATATAGAATATTGTCAAAGCATGTGTCTTTCCATCAAAGTTTTAATCCTCAAACGATGCAATGAGTCTACCATGAGAAATGATACATTAAAATGGTTGGTCATACGTGGCCATATCTCTGCTCAGCTCCTCAGGCAGACAGGATACTGACTGTCCGAAGGTCAAAGGTCAAAGCAGAGATATCCACATCTTTGATAGGTAGTCGTTTGAAAGTGTGTTTGTCCACAGCTTTGATCAATATCAGTTTGAATCATCCGTGCACTCTGCTGACCTATGACCAGAGATAAGCTGGACTCAGCAAAGGCAGAGAGGTCTGTGGATGGGATTCAGGCATTGATTATCACATTCTGTCTGACAGAACACAACAGCTCACCCTTCAGACAAGAAAGAACAGGGCGCCTGGGGATAGAGTGACATGAGGTCTTAAACTCATAAAACAGCAACGTTTTAGTGCACTGCCCCAGTGACATCCAAAACAATATCCAGGGTTCTTGGAATTTGACCTTTTTTGTGCCACAGTGTTGGATTGGGTACAAAGTTAGACCACTTCTTACCTAAATGAACTTAGAATTTGACTTGGATATGATCATGCTGATCAGTAAATCATGTTTTTTAATCATTAACATGCCAAACACAAAATAAAATACAGCCCAAGACACAATGAAGAGGATAAATCATTTCACTTGTGTTTATTATGCACAGTTCAGCATGTGATCATTTGCTCCAGTTACATCACAGGTAATATCATCGTCACAACATTGACCAACATTATTACACATTGCAGAGCTTTTTATTATATTTGACTTCCACTGACTAGTCTCTACATATAACTTGGACCTTTTTTAAATGTCTTCATGTGTCTCTGTTGACATCACACTTGATTTGGACTTGTCTTCATTGATTGTATAGATCCTTGACCATTATTTTTATTTATGTATTGACTTTTCACAGTTGCCTGTTGAGATAAATTGAATTGTTTCCATTAACAATGGCAGTTGAGTTAGGCTTGTGTGTCTTGCCTTGTTAAGTTTTGTCTGGACTTTAATTTGTCAACTTGAGATGAATCTCGATTAATATGAGGCTTTATCTGATACTGTCACATTGTCTTTTGATGTAACAACTTGAGCAAAAGCTGGAATCGTGTCACTACTTCTGACTTTTTCCAGAAGAGTTGACTAAAGTAATTTGTAGTGTTGTGATGGTGAGTCAAATATCCATGTGTCTGCAGTGATTTGTGGAACCTTTAACTGTTTTATTTGCTTTATCAGTTTGTGATTTATCAGATTTTTTCCCTTACTTCTGACTGACCTAAACACTTGGCAGCATTTATAGAGGACAACATGACTGTTTCCAAACACAGACTTTTAATGGATTTTGTTAACTTTCTCCAGCCAAAGTAGAACACGTCCAGGAAAAGGTCTGATGTGGTGTCTTCTGGTACCTCTTCCTTTGAGTTTGACGTCTGCAGACTGATCTATGAGCTATGAGGTTAGAGGTCAGAAAGACTAGAGGTTAAAGAGACCTTTCATATAGTGGACAAGCACTCACATGTAGAGGCCACGACCTTGAGGCGAGGCGGGACGCTAAACAGGTGTTTAACTCTGGGAATTTATGAAGGACAATGAGATTCCTTTTTTCCTTTTGAATTTTCATGATGGGTTATTTTGGTTGTAACTAAAATGTAAAAAAAAAAAAAAAAAAAACCCAACCAAAAATAAGATCCTATTTATAATTTGTGTTTGAAGTTTTATAGAATATTAATAGTGTTTTTAGTGGCTGCATCAAGAAGTTAAAACACTGGATATCTCTGAGTCTGAGATTGGGAGGTTGGTTTCTTCTGGCTTCAGTCTCGTGGGAACCAGACACCCCTCCAGAGGGATAGACAACAGACTTCCTCCACTTTTCTGCCAAAACCTTCAATTAGCTTTTGTTCAAAGCTTCGTCTTATCAGCAGCATTCAGAGTAGCTTTTACTATGAGCCAAAGGTAGAGGCAGCTACAAGTTCATCCATTACTGTAAGAAATCCCCCTTCATCTTGTACTTTCATCTTCTCAGGTCCTGATTTGAGAAGTTAGAACAGAAATGAATGAGATGTAACTGGGAGAATTCTCCAAACACCCCTTAATCATCATGTTTACATGCACTTTAATGATCCAATTGTGACCAGAGTCAAGCTGTTGTTTTACTGGCATGTAAACACCTTTAACATGTTTTCTGACTCTCGTTAAGGTTTTATGAGAATACAGACACAAAAGGACAACACCCCCTGTTTTAAACTGTAGTAAAAACTAAAGCTTAGGGTGAAAAATGGGAGACCAACAAGGGAGAAAAGAAGAGAAATGGATGCTTTCCACATTTACTGTCTCACTTTTGTTAACCTTTCTTTCATTGTTTCCTTTTTTCTTTTTATCTCTTCTTTTTTGTCACACACTCACAACAGAATAAAAACCTCATGAACATGGGAGGAGGCCTGTTGTGTCTCTGACGTCAATCATGAAGCTCTAAAGACACAAACGATGAGTGAGTGAGTGTGTGTGTGTGTATGTGTGTGTGTGTGTGTGTGTGTGTGTGTGTGTGTGTGTGTGTGTGTGTGTGTGTGTGTGTGTGTGTGTGTGTATGTGTGTTTGTGTGGTTGGCCCTGTGGACCTCAGTATAACTGTAGAGGATAAAATCAAGTCCGCCAATAATGCTTGGATAATGAATAGTCTGCAGTAAGAAAAGACCTGTTCAGCTCATACTGGACACACACAAACATGTTGTTCGTTCCCGTCTCCCATTTCACTCTTTCTTTCACAGCCTCTATTTTATTCCAAAATAGACTTTCCTCTCAGTTTTCAAACTTGTTTTTTCTGTCTTTATCCGATTATTCTCCCAAGAATGACTGAAAGCTTTCACCATTCAGTTTACTTGCACCAAATGTCAGCTCTAGTGGCATCATCTCCTGTTTACTACGTGAAATACTTAAGAAAGCAACACAAATGTCCTCTTTACAGTATGAAATGATAATACAGCAAACGACAATAGAATGACCCATCTGCATTCCCTAATATTCTGAAAATCTATTCATCAGAATATGCAGCACTGTCCTGCCTTACATCCTGTTAAAACTTCATGAGCTTAAATATTTTAGTATATTCATGTCCTTAGCTACTATAGACACACATTAAAATAACTATATTTATTACTGTGTCCAGAACAGGTAGGTCTAGTCCATATCTGACCAATTTGTTCTCAGTTATTTGAAGTTTGTTTGCCATTATTTGAAATCATCCATATTTTTTGTAAAATATCTGACAATCTATCACTTGGCTGTAAATGATGTCATAACCACTGGAGGTCAGGACAGAAGGCCCATTAATGAAATATTATGACTTTATAAAGTGTGTTAACAGTTAATCGACACATTAGTAGCAAGCACTGGGTATGTTTCACTCAATTTAACAAGTTAATTTAAATATTTACTTATTATTACATTATTATTATTTACTACTTCACTTAGTTTAGCTCATGACACAGATATTTCTGACTTTGTTTACCCCAGTTAGCAGATAATTATGCCTTTTTTGTAGATTTAATCAAACTTAAAACCAAAACAATGACTGTAAACTATAGTCCTGAACAAATAGGCAATGGTCTAAAGAAGCTAAAATGCATATAAATATATAAAGTTAATAAAAATGATGTAAGAATATGTTACACTTTTCACAATTTATGTTATGTTTTCAGTGACTCAGGTTTAAATACCTACATAACCTTATGATTATCAAAGTATATAAACATAAGGTTATCAAACGCTAACTAACTTTAAAGCTACATTTGTCATATTTTCACCTTAACGGTAAAAACATGACATTTGCAGGGCGCTGACCGGCGACTCGTCAGTACAACTGTATGATCAGTTGTAACTGGAATGTATTTTCTTTGCTCTTGTGCAATGACAATAAATCATTCATTCATAAATATTATGATGTAAAACATGAAAAAAGGGTTGTGGCCTGGAGAGTGCCACATTGATACAGACTTTTGGAGGCAATGCTGTGCCTATTTTTCTTTTACTGCAAAAAAAACCCCAAACAAACATTGCACTTGAATTTGAGAACATTTTGCGCATGAATGTATGTGTGTTCACTTGTCCTCTAAATACTGTTTATACAGATGATAGGAAACAGCAGGCAGGTGACACCCGGATGTTTTGACAGGTGGTGTAGGTTTGTGTGCGTGTGTGTGTGTGTGTGTGTGTGTGGTGTCCAGCTAAGAGCTTTCCTTCCAGCATGAGAAAAGCTTTAAACTGTAAAAAGTATCAATGTTATGTAATATGGATTTGACTTGTTCTGGTCTCTCTTAAAGGATTAGATCACTCTGAAAAAACAATACTTGCCTTTGGTTTGATATGCC
Organism: Maxillicosta whitleyi; assembly: GCA_029822895.1. NCBI lineage: Eukaryota > Metazoa > Chordata > Actinopteri > Perciformes > Neosebastidae > Maxillicosta > Maxillicosta whitleyi. The sequence continues at coordinate 1,308,903 of JAPSES010000120.1, read as the reverse complement.
ATATGCATATACAGGGTGTATCAGAAAAAAGTAGACTCCAAAAAAAAAACAACAACATAAAACCAAAATGCAATGACATTTTGAAAATCTGGTCATATGTGTTTATTGAGCCTGTAATTCTCCTTTGTTTGACACCAATGTCCTGGGTCAGTTTTCATGTATCAATGAATAATGATAATTTGAATTGTGCAAAATGGGCGTTTGGGAGTGTAAGGGTTAATATCAGATCTGTCACCACGGATGACAAGTCCCACTGGTCTTTTGCTTGATTGATTGATTGTCATTGCAAATATCTCAGAGCAATGAAATGGCCTTCCAGTTACAACTGATCAAATACAGTCGTACTGATGATTCGCAAGGAACTGCGCTTCATTGCATACATTGCATACATTGTATACCTAAAACAGGAAAAAAATAATTACATATTTACCCCCTACCATCGATACAAAGATTTCACATTAACGACAGGTTTGAGTCTATCTCATGCCAAACACAAGGGGTTAGTACTGTTAGCGAGGATTCTTTAAGCTTGTTTTTGTCGTTTATGACCATATGAAATTTCCATCAACATCTGTAATTCACTGCACCATCACAGCTGAAGTGGAGCTCCTGAGGCAAGACAGGAACATGATTAGGTGTGCCGCCTATACAGAGGGAAGCACAAATGTGTATGGCAAGGAACAGGGCCCATGTGGAAGATTAAATGTGCTGGAATCCTTGGACTAACAGAAGTGTGCGCCTTTAATTAAACTCCTGACGTGTTAAACCCAAATCTAGACTCACTGAACAAATCTTGCTATAGATTTTCAGTTTGTCACCGATGTGTGAAATCTCTGTATCAACACTAGGAGGTTAACGTGTAAGTATTTTTTTTCCACCTTTGGAACTTGTCATTCACAGTGACAGATGCACAAAAGACTTTTATTTTGAGCAATTCAAATTAGCCTTGTTCACTGAAGCATGAAAACTGACTCAGGACACTGGTGTCAATCAAGGGCGAATTACATGGTCAATAAACACATATATGGCCAGATTTTGAAAATGTCTTTGCATTTTGGTTTTATGTTGTTTTTTCTGGGAGTCTACTTTTTCTGGTACACCCTGTAGATGTTTCTGGTCTAATGCTATAAGAGATCTGCTGCTACACAATATTCAATATAGTCACCATATTCTGTATAATAATAAATAATAGAACTTCATGAGATTAAATGTGCTGATATCACAATGTACCAGAGTAGCTATTAATTTCATGTTCAATTTTAGACTATGCTGCTAATCTTTAAAATGAAATGATACTATTAACTTTTTCACTCTTTAAATTAGTGCATATAGCTGTTAAATTATACACTGTAATGGAAAAATAAAGGGGCATGAAATGAATGCGTTAGTTGTTGAGTTTGAGGTGGAGTCCACTATAGCCACCAGGCTACAGTAAAGTCAGTTCTATGCAAATCCTGTATGTTAAGGTAGTGATTATAAAGTGGTATAGGTATTAATAATTCCAGGTGACACTGTGTATAATACTGTGCAAAAGTCCAATGCCAATATTAGATTTGTTGGTTTAATAAAGTTATAATGACCACACATGTGCATCTCTCAGTCTCTTTATTAAGAAAAAATCTGGATATATGTGAAGTGTACAAAGTAGCAAAAAGTAAAAACAGAGGTTTCACAGAAAAAACAGCTTCTATAAACCACAGTGGTAGTATTTAGTGTGACCTTTCTTTGTACTTAACATGTCTTTAACCCTTTTGCTCGAACAATATGAGATTTATTGTATTTATTTTCTGATGTTTCATTCAGCACATCTCAGATGTTTTCATGCTTGTTGTCACAGGGTCAGGGGTCACCATAAAAAGTGACTTTAGCCCATTTACTTTAGTTTCTTTGTCTCTTTTAAGGCTGTGCAAACATTTAATGTATTTTCTTGTTGTATCTTGAAGAAAAGAGAAATATAGAACTATAATTGTATGCTCATTTCAACCCTGCAAAAATAACAAAGCTAAAGTGGCAGAATTTTACACTGTACTATGCTTTACATTATTAACCTTGTGTATGTGTGATGATGAATGGCAAGACGCTCTTGGAAAAGAGACTTTTAATCTCAGTTAAGTTTTCCTGGTTAAATAAAGGTAATAATAATAATAATAATAATACTCAGCTTCTGTGCAGCTCAGTACTGTATGCACAACAGTAAATATGAATACACTTCATATTAATTTATGAGAGTATGTTAATAGAGTCAGGTCACACATAGACCTGCACCGGGATCATGAGAGTGTTCACCCGTGTTAACCCTGCGTGTTCGGGTCAGCTGACGTCTACCAATGAAATGGAAAATAGGGCCTCTGAAACTTTAAAGTATGTGACCCCTGCATCGTAAGATGGTGATGGGGGTCCACGGGGTCAGACATTTATGTTAGAAGGACACACATACACAGGATACATCATACTGTTGTGTTTTCAGACTTGAAATGGGAGGCCTACATGGACATAAATGATGAGGGTCAGGACCTGCACTTTATTTCTTAATCCTCCCTCCTTCCAAGTGTGTTAGGTTTGTCAGAACAGAAAAAAACATGGGCAAGGGGGAAAAAAACAGCACTATGGAGATCAAAAGAACAATTCTTTTTTCTCAGACAGGCTGCTGGGAAAATCACATCACCATTGCTCCCACACTACACCAGCAATTGACGAGATGGCAACTGGTGGTTTATGGTTTGTTAGCCTGAAGACAAAACAAACAGCCTCCCAGTATGTTAACTTACTCCACCACTTTCCCTCTTGTCTCTTCCAGTTGCTGTGCTCCTCAGTGCAGGCTGCTCTCTTCGAAGAGGAGGACCGAGGCCGAAAGCTGCAGGAGCGCCTGGCCGCTGCAGAGAGAAGGAACCGGCAGCTGAAGGAGCGTGTTCGCAAAGTGAAACGCTCCCTGAGGAACGCCCGCAAGGCTGCACGTAAGGCTGAACAGGAGACTCAGGAGCTGCAGGAGAAACTGAAGGCTGCAGAGAGAAGAGCAGGGCATCATCTCAATGCAATCTCACAGGAGGAATCTTCACATGGGAGATACACAATTCGCCAACAGATCAAACTTTAACTTATCTCACCTGCTTCGATGTAACTGGACTTGGAAACTTTACTGTTGAAAGTGAGAGACTGCTGGGTAGTCTTTCACAATTTAACACATCACACAGTCTATAGAACTGATTCATAAATAACGGACTCTCTTGCTTTAAATCCTAATCACGACAGTATGACACAACCTGTAGAGAAATTTGACAAAAGATGACATGTTTTCAGAGGTGTCTGGCTGTGATCACATGTAGCACATGCCCTATAGTGTGAGCAACAGCAATTATAGACACAGCTGGAGTGAAATGGGTGTAAGATGTGACACAACACTTTGTATGACAGTTGACTTTGAGAGTTTCCAACCCAAAGTAACATGATATATTGCTGCAGATGGAAATCAACAAAGAGCGCTATATTATTAATGCAGTATTTCATCTGTTTTCAGTCCATTTTATTTAGGAATGTTTCTTGGTCAAATTTTGAGCAAAACATAAGTAATGTTAGGGTTTAATGCTGCGCAAAACTCTTCTACCAAAAATAGTCTGATAAAGTATCCCTCAGAGTAAATGGGAATTCTGGGACCAATTTCTTGACCATCAACACATATATACTCTCACAAATATGGCAACACCTACACACATGTGTAAAAATAATGATTCTATTACACAGGATGCTTGTGCAACTCTTGAAAGTATGGAAATTTTTAAAGTCTGGAATTTTGTGTGAAAATCTAAATAAAGTATGGAAAAAAGTTTCTCATAGTTGAATTTTAGAGTATGCTCAAAGGCACGTCATCTTATAAGATAAGAAATACATGAGGGAAGCATTTAAAAACTGGATCTGATGGCACTAACCGGTGGGTACTGGCATGACTAGTGAAACTTGTTTGTGTTATATCCATGCACTTTTGAGATTTTCATATCTTTTGAGAACATTTCTGTCAGTTAAACATAATTTACTGTAAATGATGCATTTCTGCAACACACAACAGGTACAGTTTCAACCAAAAAAGTAGGCACACAAGTATAAAAGTACTTAAAGTCAAGCTGTGGGGGAAGAAAACAGCAGTTTTGAAAAAGTCTGGAATTTTTATTTGGATAAAGAACAAGCACCCTGATAATACTGTAAAGTAACCAGCTTCAGGCCATACAGTTATTCACTTGGTAAATTCACTGTAAATATATAAATTAGTGTGCAATAAGCAATGCTGGTTTACATTTTTTTTTTTTTTTGTCATGCTTTTCTAATGTGAACCATAGATGTGAATGTAACACTGCAGAAACAGTGTAAAGATACAGACCTGCCAGCTGCATTAATTGACTATCCTTTTTAAATTTAGCTCTTTCCAGTCAGACAACCTTATTTGTAATTCCAAATCACTGACATAATGCTTTGACTAATAATTGTCAGAAACCACAGGTGAGACTTTGAAAATTCTGGTCAATTACATTACATTACATTTAATTTGGCAGACACTTATCCAAAGCGACTTACAATAGAGGATATAAACATAGCATATAGCACTTGCAGATACAAGGTGTACAGGAAATATACAGAACAATAGGTCAAGAACTTGATATTGAGGAAAACAGAGTGGCGTTATATTCATTAATGTTTTGTTGTATGAAAAATGTCTGCTGTCACACAACAAACTACATAAATGAACCCATGACATGACATGTATTCATGACTTACAAGTGCAATGATGACACAACAGACTAGACATTTAATTCTCATGCTACTTTTAATCAACATTTATTTCAAGTAAAATATAGAGAAAAGACTGATGTGAAAGGAGGTTCAAATTCTGTTGTGTCTGACAAAGTTCATGTATTATTAAAGCAAATGTTCAAAGACTAGAAGGTCAGCTTTTCATGTAAATATTTTTGTATTGATATTTTCACACATAAATTTAAACATGGACAAGCATCAGTGTGAAGTGACTGTGTTTTGAAGTGAAACATGAAGATCTGGGTCACTGGAGTGCGGGAAAATAAAGCTACACACATACACTGAGCGTTGAATGCACAGTATCAAGCTGTGAGTCCACACAGAGGTCAGTGAGGACATTGTGCTGTATTTGACCAGGGGAAGTGAAAGTGTTTGTGTGCATATGAGGTTGTATGAGGGTATTTGTATAGGCTCCCTCTGAAAAAAGACATTTATTTATTTATTTTAAACTAATGTGTATTATGTGTACCTGCATTGCATGTGTCCTGTTATGTTTCTGTGTGTGTCTGGTCCATCAAGTGACTGGAATGTGTTTGTGTGGGCAGCAGTGTTCTGAACAGCAGGACGTCTGCTCAGATATTCCTCTCATTTAATCTGACGAACCAAAAACTCTGGGGGTGGGGGAGTGGGGGCAAATGGTCGTTACATCACAAGACTGCAGTGAGTGCAAAGAAAACAAATCACTAAAAGATGACAAAACAGAGGCAGGATCTTAGTTTCATTAGAGAAGAAGAAAAATATGTTAAAAAATGTGGTCCCATATCTGTTATATGTCCCATATATCATATAACTGTCAGTGTTTTGGTTCTTATGGTGCTTAGTTGGCATGTAGATCAGCACAGACTTTATACATATATAAGGAAATGCACTAAAAGGTTCTGAAAAGAGTTTCTGCACAAATGTATCTGCAGAACTCACACGTTAGAGGAAATATAATAATTACAACGAAGAAAATACTCAAATGGTTGTTAAATTTAGTGAGGAAATTAAGTGTAGCTGTTTTCTAAAGCATTCAATTAACAAAGGAGTTCAATTTTTAATTCTATCAATCCACCTGTTGCTTTGCATGCATTCAGTTTAGTGCACCTGGCAAAGCAGGAATGCAGCCGATGCCAGTGAGCTCATGAATGCACGACAAGGTTCTGCCTGCACTAACCTTGTGCTCCATGTGTATGCTTGTCCATTCTAGCTCTTACGTAGTATCACTTTTCATTTTTCTCATCATAGGCGCTCAGTATTTGTGTCATCCCCTGCTGTTTGCATGCTGAACTGTCTATCCAAATAACACAGATGGTCCATTTACATTACATAGCACACCATGATCCCACCTCCATTTCCTGTGACACTTTGCATTATCTCACCATTTCAGACGACATGCCTGCATTTGCTGCCTCATCTATCGAATGTATGTGTCACAACATATGTGGCTTAGTTAAAACCCAAACAACACATCTCTGCAGGAGAGGGAGAACAGAAGAAGAAGGCCTGCATTGAAAGATGGGCTGAAGAAGAGAATGATAGGCCATGGAGGGGAGGGGAAAAGTCTTGAATTAAAGATGAGAAGAAATCAGTTTAAGAGTCAGACAGACCAGTGACTCTAAGCACATGCACGCTTAAAGCCTGACAGCCAAAGTCAACAATAATAGAAATTACATTCTGCTGCTTTGCTGTGTGTGTGTGTGTATGTGATTAGAGAAGTGGCTGTATGTGTGCATATGTTTTGCTATCAGAGCGTCAAAGGGGTGTGAAACACTTTGATTTCACAATTTTCATTTTGGTCCTTTGGCGTTATGTGTGCAGAGGGAGGAATAATTTGAATAAGCATCAACATGTGTGTACGTGTTCCTGTGAACCGAACTAAGATGGAAGGACAGTTGGAAAGAAAATCTCCAACTGAGATGGAGGGAAAAGCTGAGGAAGTGTGATGACTTAAACTGCAGGAAGCTCCAATGGGCCAAACTCTGCTGATAAAGGACCCATAATACCAGTCCATCTCTTAAAACTGATCAGTAAGAAGATCTTGATATTATATCTACAAAATGGTCTCAGATTGTATCAATAAATGTATTTTTGCACAGCCAAGTGGGAGTGGAAGTGGCATCTTTAAGGTGGGGATAATCTGAAAATTGATCTTACCCATAAAGGTCCAGTGTTACTTTTGAGGCAATCCTGAAATGAATTTTTCTCTATTAACTTTTCTTAACTAATTTCTCACCATTTATGCTAATATTATGCTCTATATTTATCATTTTTAAATGTAAATCTGACATTGCCCTATATTTAATTCACTGATCATGTAGATGTTCATAAAAGCTCGAAATTAAAGTTGAGGGTTATTTCACTTTTTTGTGTGTGAAATCTATCATTAACTGAACATAAATGCAGTGCGTCCATTCACTGTCACTGATGCAACTCCATGGGTTTTACTGTTGAATCAATGTTGTAGAAGATGATGGTGTTTCCACGGTAACCTCTGAACAACCAAACGGGTCATATCTGATGACCATGAAAAGATGACAAACTGCATTTTACAGCAATTATTTACATGTAGTGATAGGATTAGTGGATCAACAGGTATTAAACATCTTAGATCAGTAGATGGTTTTGGTCATCAGTGGATGTGTGGGTCTGCATGGGTTAATCATAAATAGTGTCAAAACAACTGAGTGACCCTACAAAAAAAGAAAAATCAGTTGTTCCAGATGAATGTACCTCAGTGGAAAAGAACTAATTGTAACTAAACAATCACAAGTTGTAGCTGGTTATTTTATTGCAGATCATTCATTTATCAGACAGAGGCAGTTGTTTGTTTACCTGCTTGTTTCATCTACTTCCTGTAGCCTTTGTCAGAAACATCACAATGATGTTGCTGTGACGTGTCTTATAGGCTGCCCAGTCAATAGTCAAGCAGGTAAACAAACAACTGCCTCAGTCTGATAAATGAATGATCTGCATTAACTATAAGTGGAAGACAGTATGAAACTTTACCAGAATTTGTAGCTGTGTTATAAGCGACAGCTAAATGCGAACTTATATAAAGGGTTTTTTTTTTAGTATGAGAGTTCACAAGTAAAGTCCACCTGTGACACACAATTTTTAGACTCATCCTATGGATTTAAAAATGCTTTAAATGCATAAATATAGTCATGATGACTCTCTAAAAACTATAACAAGTGCACACTTTGAAGCTTTAATTCGTCATTATGTCATTTTGTAAAAATGATGTGTAATTTCACATTCAACAAAGTATTTTTTTTAAATAGCTAAAAAAGATTTTTACTAAATGCATGATTATTTTAGCTGATGGTGAAACAGCTGTTGAATCTCAATGAGCCAGAAACAACTGCCACAAAAACACTGATACTGCAAAAGTGCTGAGAAGTCCTGAAATGTTTTTTTTTTTTTATCTGAACTTTTACTGAACTCTTCGACTGCAAGTACACAACCTTAATAATGAGAATAGCAGAAAATAAACCAAAGGGAAGTATGCTGAAGGTGAACCTATAATTTTATATGGGCATTAACATCTGTAGACAGTGGGTTTTAAAAGGCTTTACTCTAAAAATGTGACCTAACATGTGTGAGAAAAGGCAACATCTGTCTTGTGTCTGGTAAACATCTGCTATGCAGCATACATATTAGGCAAAATGTTGGTCAGTGGTTAAGAGTGTCTGGTGTCTGCTTAACATCCATGTGCAGTCTGTGGGTGTTAGGATGAAAACACAAACACAGGGCCAAGTTTTACTTACAACATGCAGCAGTCATAAGCCAGTCATATTTAGTCAGATACTTTTCTTTCTTTCTTTGCCAAATCATGATTACAGTTAGTGTTTTGATAAAGATGTCTGCACTATATCAGCAAACACATATTTCCATAAACAAAAAAATGATGCAAAAAGAGGATACAAAGCCATATTACGATCATTCAGGATTTATTCCAGGAGAAAGACAAACAAAACACAATCAGTCGCTCTGGGCTGTGTTGTCATGGTAACTCTGATATGTGCACATGATTGTCAAAGGCATCTGATATACAAGCCCCATTAACAGAAAGTAATCATCATCCTCACCATCCTCATCATTACAGCACAATAAGAACAGCAGGCAAAACCTGCTCTGAAAACATGAGGATGTCATCATGGTGACGACAGTGCACAGGATGGGAGTTTGTGGTCACATGCAGAGAATAAATACAGCCAGCCAAGTCAGCAGGCTCTGGACAATGACACCCACAGGGAGAAACCGGGTCCCAACAAGCAGCATGTGCAAGACTTCACTCTTCAGAAGCATAACTCACTGGTAATGTTAGTTTTCACAAATAAATTAGACTGACTGACAAACCAAAAACATTGTGACTTTTTATAAGTCGATCGATGCTAAAGATGTAACGTCTGTTGAATTTGGCATCAAACGATAACAATCCGAACACTTCATGTAAACCTGCTTCCCAAAACATCAAAAATACAGTAAAGCCAAAATCACAATGAAAATCAACATTAAAATGAAATGATCTCTGTTGAAAAAAATACACAAATACTGTAAGTACTTTAATATGTGAACATGGAGGTGGAAAATTTAGTCTTTTTGAGCCCCAAAACATAAACTTCAGTGAAAATGCTTTATATTTATCTATATAAAGCTAGCACATCTATGTTAGCTTCTTAGCCTGACTGATTCTCCAAGCCATACAAAGCTGAAAAGGTAAACTAATGAAATATTTCAAGTTCACATGTATTTTCTTAATTAATTAATTTTTAAAAATGTAATTCTACTTTGACCAGAAACATTTTTTTGTTAAATGCATTCGTGTCACCCAGTCTTTACATCACTCTCTTTATTTGCATCACTGGTTAAATGTTGTGCATATTTTTTAAAATGCTTTATAATATTAGAAGTCTTTTTGGTACTTAAAATGAAAACAAAAACAAAACCCAGTAAACAATAATTTGCTAAATTGCACATCAAATGAGCCACAATTTTTTTGCGCTGAAGCATGAAAAACGTCACTATACTCAAATGTAATTTATTGGAGAAATGTGTCTCCTTCTAGAAACATTATGTCCAGTTCTATTAATACATCCATGCTTTTCCCAGTTATCTAAAGGCATCAACAATGATTTGATTTCAACCTTTAAATGCATTGAAATATGTCATTGTGAAAAACCCTTTTAGTGGACCCGGGTAACTCAACCTGTATGTCTTTACATAATACAGAGATACTAACATCATACAAGGGCATATAAGATAATGCAGACACTCATGGTGAAGTTGGATTCTTCTCAACATGCTTGTGTTATCTTTTGTGGTGATGCATTTTCTGTTTAGTGATGTTAAAAAAGGTCAAACTTATGTGAGCTAAAAGGGGAATAAGTGGACAAGTGAATCGCAGATGCACCACGTCCGTAACAGTGTGTTTCTGAGTTGATCACAGCTTTGGATTTCTTCTTTTAGAATGGCAAAAACGTAAGCCTGAGTTCAGTAAACGATGCCTTCGCTTGTAGTTGGACTGACACTGAAGTAGTGGAGGAACACTGATGGCGTTAAGCTGCACTGTGCAGCTCTGCAGGTGGCAGTCACACAGTGCTGGACAGCATAGAAAAGCAAACTGCAGTGGGAATAAAGGGGATTTCAGCTTTCTTCTCTTTTTTTGTTTTTGTTTTTTACATTAAACATTCCATAGAGAGTACAATCAACTTCCCTCGACTCACACTCACTCATTCACTCACACATGCTTGAACAGCAAAATATTCGTAAATATTATCTTGAAAATGATCATTCATATCCACAATATATTTACAGTAGTATCTTTTACATGAAAAAAAAAATCATTCAGAAAACATATTACATCTCTCTCTCATTTGAAAACCTTCAATAAAAAACCCCCCAAAACTAGCAGACACAAATCCACAGAGGAGCATGAACCTGAACCCTCCGCCTGCCTCACAGCACATTCATAAAATGTCCAAACTGAAGTGGACAGTCACACTTAATGTAAATAAAGTTTACAGTGTTGGCTGAAGGTAAATCACATTTAGTTAATTGAAAACAACAACAATAATAGTAATTCATATTTAATTGATTGTAATTTTCTCTTGCAGGGATCAAATATCTTCTTCAGCCATTTCAAAAAGTCTTTCCCCCAAAAAACTAAACTAAACTGTAGCTGCTGATGTTGTTTCCATTGTGAAAGAGCATTGACAATGTGCTGAAAAGGGTTTTCTTAAAAAATGCATAGCAATCAATGGATTACATGGTTACAATGCATTATCAGATTAAGGTGATCATTGGAATAAAGCCCTTTAATGGTTAAAACTTCCCCTCAGTAATGCAGATTTACACGACTCAGAGTTGAATTAATTTCCTATGGGGAAAAATGAAAAACAAAGTTAGAATATCAACAATAAATAGATTTTCTGAAATAGCATAGCCATGCAGGGTGACTCACATTAAAAGCTTAGTATTTTGTGAATGCTACGATACATGCACATTTAATAACACTCTTTACTCTATGCTAAGGCTAATAAAACCCTATTAGGATTGTTTTGGCTGCAAGGACAACATACAAACAATGCTCTTAGTCAACAGGTGGACAAGTACCTGCCTCCTGTTGGTACTGATATGCACCATGACTTTGTCCAAATTTTCTGAGATTTATGTTTTACCGCTTAAGCTAAAATGAATTAAACCCACTGTATCTGTGTAGAAGCTAAAGGTATCCATGAGCTGATGTCAGTAGTTTGTTTTGCTAAAGGACAATTCAATGGTGATTGGAGGGGGTTTATAATTTAATTTGTTAATTATTAATACTTTTTTTTTTTTTTTTTTAATTATTATTATTTACAGAGTATACATAACATACCATGAGCCATCTGAGGCCGTCTGTAACTAGTTGTCAGGTTGCTTATCATGTATAATCCCTTGATCTAAAAAAATATTTACTTTAATTTTGGGGAGGAAATGCAGTATATCCCAATGTGACCAGAGTTAACAACTAGCAGCATTAAAGGAAAACTGTGCATAGAAAAAAAAAATCCAAAGAGAGGACAAAGAAAAAAGATCTGGACAATCCAGTGCTGGAGCTGTCCTTAAAAACAACATTTAAAAGTACTAAAGTATAGACAACATGAAAGCATAGGAAATGTTCACCAATTAATTGTCAGGTTTGTGTTTAGTCATTTCAAAGCTATGTAGGTGAAGCTCAATATGTAAAACAATAGAGCAATAGGAAGTTAATCTCAGCTAAGGTGTTGTCTTTCTTGAACTTATTTTGTCATTTTTATCTACCTTATGACACCAACCTGACATAAAACAGGCATCATGTATACTTTATAGATATTCTTCAGTTGCTCTTATCAGAGGACATGACTATCATAAAAATGCTGAACCGAGACAGAAAGGAGTTAACTGTCAGTAACTTTCCCTCCAAAATACTTTGCAGCTGGAGTTCAGCCCTTAGTTTTACTTCACTTGTCTAAGAGCTTCAGATCTGACTAGTTCTGATTCAACTAATTCACTAAACACACCAAACTGAATATCCACATACCTAGCACTACTCTTTGGCTACAATTCACAATAAAGGGATAAGCAGATTTCTGTTAGCAGAGACATGACAGTCTGATATGCGTGAATGAGCACCCAAAGGCCATTATCACTACTGACCAAACTCAAGTCATCTCAAATCTTGTAAAGATTGAGAACCATCGTAAAGCAAATAAAATCAGTATCCCCTCTTCCATTGACACTGTTTACACACAATGTCTGACAAAACCAGGAACTAGAACATTTTTAGCCTCCTGTTTGAAAAGCATTAATGGAATGGCTCTTGAAGTTGGTTGCTTATATTTGGTGTTATAAGTAAAAAAATGCATTGAGATCAGAAATTTGAACTTGTTGAGTCACTCTTCCTGATCTGTTCACTAAGACAACTAATATTAGTCTGTATATGTCTGTCGTTTGTACACGCTGGACTGCTTTGTTGTGGTGGTTGGGTGCAATATCCATGTACACTAAAGGACAAAAGAGTTAAATCTACACTGAGTCTCAATCTAATCATTTGTGGGGCATTATGAGTCTAAGTCCGAGTCTTTAACATTCAAGTCGTGACAACAGTAGAATCAGGACGCAGCCAGTGCCTCAAAAACCTGGATCATGAAATGTGAAATGTGCTATAAAGCCTGACAGAAAAGACAAAAACTATATCAAGGAGCCAATATTTGCCAGTGCACAGTGCAGCTGCAGATTTCCCTGAGCACTTCTGAACTGGATGCAGTTTGACAGTGCAAGAAGGTGAAGATCTTGGCTTCATTCATGGGGGGGAAGTAAAATACAGCGGCAGGCAACAGCTTCTCCATCTTGGATTTTGACACCACATGGGACAAACCATCCTCATGTGGGAGGCAGTTGGATATCTAAGACATTAAAGCCACCTTGAAACTGTATTGCCTGTATGTGGTTAGTTTGGGAAGTCAAACATCTAGCTACTAACATTCTGAACTGGAGGCAGTTTTTTTTTTTTTGTAGTAAATACAGACCTTCACATTTATCCTCAGCCTGTTGCATGTTTGTATAACCTGTATGTGTGTCCCTTAAAGGGTGATTGTTATATAAACCTTATAAAGTAAGAAATCGGAAACTTTCAGACAATAAATAGGTACAATGGTCTGACATCCACTATTCATAAATGAAAGGTTTACAATCTCTCCTCTCTCTGTTAAGCATAGGTAGATGGCAGCTAATCTGTGTCTGAGAACATGTCTGACCTTCTCTGTGCAAAATAGATAAAGCGCTTATTCAGGTTTCCACATCTCAACAGTCGTATGGTACTTTTAAAGCACTTCTTAAAGCACAAATAAACAGACAAACAAGCCCATATATGACATAAAACAGCTTAAAGGTGCTATGTGTAACTATTTCTGCCTAGACTAAATCATTGCCGTATTAGAATGCAACATTAGTAAAATTACTGTAAACAACTGTTATAATCACTGTTTGGAGTGTGGAATAAAAAAAACAAACAAAGCAAAAAAATGTATCCATGCTGATTCACTTCACAAAAGTGGAAGGACAAAAGAAAAAGGAATATGAGGAATATAAGTTGAAAAAAAACCTAGCAAATAGTCGCAAAGTAGCGCGAGGTAGAGGCGAGCAATCCTCTTGACTATGGTTGTATTTATTTACAGTACTTATACCAAGAAAGCAGTAATAATTTGACAATGATATGTTGGTATTTACACATACCACCTTTAACATCGACAATAATAATAAAAAATAAAAATAATCCAGTTACCAACAGTCAAACCTAAATTGAAAAAAAGCTAAATAAAGTGTTGCAGAAAAGACCAGATTCAAGAGGGAAGTTGATGTTAACTGACATTGAATAATATGATCCCACAACCCCACCACTAACCACCAGTCACTGCTCCACCTCAGAACAGTCCGTGCCCATTTATCATTATGTAGCTGGCTGTCAGTGGACATGCTGCTGCTGCCTATGCTGCTGCTGCGGTGGCGGCAGGATTCCTACATGGCGTTCTGGTGGGTGAACAGTATGGCGCTGTGTGGCTTGAATCTGTGGGGTGGGGGTACAGTCCTCTGCTCTCTCAGGAGCAGGGCGGGGAACTGGCTGGGTGGCACATCAGGAGGAAATGCAGTGAGGAGAGGGAAGGGATGAAGAAAAGGTGATCCTCTTCCTCTACTGTTATCCTCCATCTCTGCCCGTCTCTTGGCTCAGAGCGCTGTGGCCTCCCAGCTGGTTCCCCGCGGGACCTGGCGTCACTTGGTCTCTGTGAGCACTGGGGCGGGAACTGCCGTGGAGTGTGGTCGGTTCAGCTCCGTCCCTGCCGCAGGAGAAGAGGCTGCAGACGCCAGACTGCAGGGTGTGGCCGGTGTGGTTACACCTAAGACGAGGGAATCAATCACTTGTTAAATCAACAGCATCTCATGTGTTTTTATCTGATTAATGTGAGTGTAATGCACTTACGTTCGCTGCCACTGACTCATACTCACATTCTTTGCGTGTAGCTGAAACGTTGTTGTCTGTGGAAGAGTTTTTGCTGGCGGCTGTGTTGGTGCTCTGGCTCTGTGCTGCCTGGCCGGTGTTCTGGCTCTGCACTGGTTGGTTCTGGCCTGTCTGGGTCTGGCCTTGGGCTGGCTTTTGTGCCTGACTTTGCCTGTTTGGGGGGTTGGAGGCGTCCATGCTGCTGCCCATGCTGCTGCCAAGTTGGAGTCGTCTCATGTGCCGAACCACTGCTGTGGCATTGAATGCTTGCTGGAGAGTCAGGAAGAAAGACATGTGAAATAAATGGAGGAAACAACATTGTTTTCCATTTCTGGAGATCATGAACAACATTGTAAATACAGAGCTGGTGGAAACATCATAAAAATATCGTGCACATTTGATACAGCATGTCAACTGTTAAAATAACATCCAGATTGGTATTATTTTCCTTTGAATGTATCGATTTGGTCCTATTGATTATCAAACAACCTCCAAATGCTGTCTGACTGATCAGACTCATTTAGATCCAGTTAAATACGTCCAGATGCTGATCCCATGCTTGTGTTGCATGAAAATGGGGTTGCCTTATAGAAATATAGTATTTCAAGGAATTGAGATGAATGATTTTTTTGTAAATTATGTCAAGATAGAAATCTATATTTTATTCTGATAGTGACTTTGAAGTTCATGGCTAGAATCTGTTTTGAATGAAGTGATACCAGTTCATCCTTTGCCCTTTATTAGAAACACCTGAGGTTCAGGTATAGCTTTAAAAACAGTCCAAAGACTGTGAAACCTCAAGGGGAAAAGTGGATGATGAGAATTAAATTCCTATCCATATGGTGGGCTGTGTTTTTACTACAGACTGATTCATCTTCTAAAAACCCAGACAATCGTTGGAAGAGCTGTAATGGAGCATAATCTAAAAGCCTGCTGCAGTGAAGCCAAAACCACAGAGAATAAAATGCAGTAAACAAAACTGTACCCTCCATTTGCTCTTGGCAAAGTTCTTTCTGATCTGCCGGCTCACTGACTCATGGATGTTCTTGCAGAGAGCCGTATCCCCAGCAATCCTGACAAACACAGACACAGACAGGCAAAAATATAACACTTCTTGACTGTACATCAATAACTATTGATTTAATGTCTTTTGTGATTTTCTGTTTGACAATATATGTTTCTCACCAGGGGTGTCTGAGCGCCTGTTCACAGGTGAAACGCTTGGCTGGATCTTTTTCCATCAGTCTGCTGATGAAATCCTTGGCTGGAAAAAGAGACATCAAATAGGCTGTTTTGTCAATAATATCACAAATAATAACACAGTGATATAATATTTTAGATTTTAGATTCTAGCACAATGTCTGCAACATCTGCAAAATCTCCAGTAACTGTTAACACCATGGTTTCTTGCACTAGTATTTTTCAGACCCCACGCTGACATCACTTCATTGCTATTTTATCACCACATACTCACAAGGACACACACACACACACACACACACACACACACTGGAGTTTCTAACAGGTTTTCAGCAAACACCAATCAGGTTTTATTGGTGGTCTTTGCACATGGCTGTGCTGTGACTGCTGACCCCCACATGCTCATACATTCCAGGCAGATGACGTCAGTGGCTGTGATGGAGCGGTGGTGTGCAGTCCACATGTACCATATGTTAAAACTGGCAGATGACAGGGTTTTTAGATGAAGAGGAAAGGCTTGGCTCACCTGAGTCTGATATGTCATCCCAATATGGCGCGTCAAACTCATAGTCAGCTTTCAGGATCTGTTCAAACAGCTTGGAGTCGTTTTCATCATAAAACGGAGGATAACCGCACAGCCTGCAGACAACAAGTTCAGTAATTATTATGATGTAAGAATCCATTTATTCCATTCATACTGTACCAAAAACCTATAAAATATGATGAAACCTATAGTGTGAAACAATATTGTTCAGTATAATGTTACACTTTCTGGTAAATCTAATGATTAGCTGTGACTTCATGTGTTTGGTCCAATGGTATAAGAACAAGAGCTATGTCCATGTGTCTGGTCAAATGCACTGTGTGTGAGTGCGAAGGACATGATTTTTCTTATTCATCGTGATGCAGGCAAATCTTTTGGGATGTGTTTATTGTGCATGTTACCTAGTAATTAAATTTATTCCATTTACCTTAGAGTACTGTACAAGGTAATGTGCTTGTTTGCAATAATGTTTTTAAACATATTAAGTTTAATGAATAATAAATTAAATGAACAAGTAGAAATTTCTCATTCATTTAGATTTGTTTAGTTAAAGAACTGTAAGAAAATGATAGAGAACAGATACAGAACAACATGTCGCTAAAGGCCTCTGAAATAGGGACATTTATTGTTTGTTTTATTTTCTATTTATCTGTAAATAGCACCAGTGCCTTGGATGTTTATTCTATACTCTTTTTTGTTATTGCCTTTTTGCACCATGGGTCAGAGAGGACTGAAATTTAATCTATGCTGTATGTTGTAAATGTACAGTATATTTAATAATAAAGCTGACTCTGACAATACATACGTCTTTAGGTCCCAAAGAAAACCTTTCCTGAGTAACTAATAAAGTGTTGAAATAAACTTCCTGAACACCCATATACATGACAGCTAATATATTTCAGCATTATATTCAGATTTGTTATGTATTAATCCACCATTAGGGATGAAGTGCAATTATTGCAATTGTTCAGTTTGGGACAAATAAAGTATATCTATCTATCTAAAACAAGTGTGTTACAAAAAGATGGGACATATTATACATACGTGGCTGGACAACAGGTTTCATTTGTACCAAAGGGCAAATTGAAAGTAGACGAAAATGTGTGAATATCATGAATTTGCCTAAAACATTTATATGTGACATGTAAACAGAACCCCATAAAACTGGTTCTTGAATGAGGTCTGCTGGCTGATGCTTGTATTTGTCACTGGAAATAAAGTGATTTCCACTACAGCCACAGCGCCTGTGCTCACACTATTTACCTGTATCACCTTAATTAGGTTAACGTGAGATTAGCCATTCCATCAAATTAATGAAAGCTTCAGGGTGAATCTCCATAATGAGCTAACTGAACCAACAGCAGAGTCGCCGTTCAACCAAAAACATCATCCGCACCTCATTAATGAAGTTCTGGATGCACCAAGAGATTTTCATAAAAACTCATTAAAATGCCGTTCTCCATTGATACACACCAGAAAAACTACAAAAAATTAAAAACACCAGGAAGGAAGGAAGGAAGGAAGGAAGCAAGGTCATCACCTGCTGTGATACACAAAGCCTTTCACTTTGTTTTCCAGTTTCCTCATTTGTTTAAAGCCTCACCTGTTGCACAGCTCACCCTCCACTCCCACTGAGCCCACCGACACCCACATTCATACGCACACACCACGATCCTGCCTGGTGAGAGGAGATGCTTCCCCTCTGTTTTTACGCTTTGGATGGAGACTAAGCCATTATTCACCATCCATCTGACTGAACACACACAAGAACAGTGAGGATCCTGGGTGATTATCATGGCTGATTACCTAATGTGATCTTTCCACCTGAGCTGCAGCTAAAAGCTAACAAGGTCTGAATCCCAACACTAATTGTGCTAATTGCCAGTGGGGAGCCATCGTTTTTCTCTGCACACACATGTACACACGCACACACACTTTCTTCTCAGAGTTGCCATCTACATCACAATTTCAATTTGCTTGCTTTTTCAGAAAAAGCTTTATTTTATATGAGGAAACAGGGATCTATGAGGGTGTGACACCTTCGGTCAACACATAAAGGTGGTAAAGGCAGGATAGTTTATGTGTGCACTGCTCTTCTGTCACCTTTCAGGCTCTGCATTAGATTAACAGGGTGTGTACCCCTGACCTCTGACCCCAGGCTTAGAATAATAATGTGTCTGTCAGGTGAAGGTCACACATATATGACGGGAAACACAAACACTGGCACTCCCACACACACACACATGCACGCACGCACACACACACCTCAAAATAATTAAAGGGCTCATATTTTGCTAAACCCACTTTTATTAGTCTTTGGTTCATTTATTCATGTATTTGGAGCCTAATAGTTCATACAGTTAGAATTTGAACCCTCCAGGAGCTGCAAAGTTATCTTTATATTTATTTTGGCAAAATATCCAATGGATTTCTACATTAAGTTTTAATTCCTGCTTAATTTGTTATATTTTATACATAGTTATGTCATGACACTTGTACATATAAGGTCTTCTGACAAGTGTTAATAGGACAGAAACTGCATGCATACCATCACCAATACATGTCATAAAAGTAAAGCTCTAAATTTTGAGCTCCTTAAGAGATGTGGGAGGTTTCCTCAAAATGTGTTCACTGTAAATTCAACTTTAAAATATTCATCACTGTCAGGACCTCCAGGTGAAATATTTTTTGTTGTTGTTGAGAAAAATAGAAAGAAATGGGGTAGTCAAAGTTAACTCTTGCGTGAATCTTTAAAAAAAAGGCTGAAAATTTAACATTTTAGCATCCTAAACGCAATAAATGACACACCAATCTGACGTGAATGGCTGCATCAGAGCTAAACTATAAAGGTCAGGGTGAGGGTGAGTAGACTGGGATGCACCACTTCCATTGTATCTAACAAGTAATTAAATCATGATAAAAAGCAAAGAAATAAGTCTGAATTGCAGAAAGGCTACACAGACATTTCAACATATTACACAGTATACTGAACAGCTAGCCTTCAAAACTCAGATCTCTGTCCTTTTGTGAATCTCTGGCAAGAGCTAAAGGTCTGTAATTGAAAACCAGCTTATTTGAAAGAGCTGGAACATTTCCGATGAAGACAGAAGAGGCAAGCAGTGACCTAATTTCTATGACAGTAATTGAAAGAATATTTGGATAATAACGTGGTGAGGTCATTTGTATTTGTTTGCATTTCAACTGATCATCAGTTGATATCAACAAATATTATGGAGAGTTTATCTCTATTCTTTTAGAATTTGGAAGTGGTTCTACTTTACATGCTTTTAGCACTAGTCATTTTATTGGCAAAGCTGTATATCGGTCCTTTTTATCAAGGAAGCTGATAATTTTGACCAAAGCGGTACATCTTACAGACATTAGAATAAACTCAGATTATTGTTGAAACACATGCACACATATACAATAGTTGGAATGAGGTGGCAGTGACGCAACCTAAGAAAAACAAAAAAGCAGACAAAAAGAGTCCAGTCTGCAGCTCCATGTCCATACATGGCCATTCAGCAGAGCTCCATCTGGCTCCGATGACGGCACACAGCATCATCATCATCACCATCATCATCACACAAATAAAGAGATGGTTAAATCAACAAACACACACACGTGCAAGCAATGAGTGTCTCAGTTTCACCTACAGTCGTGTCACATGACCATTAAGGGCACCAGGCTGAGTGTATTTTTAGCAGACACTGGGTTAATAGAAACAATGTGAAGATTTTTCTAAGTCATGTGAGTTGGTGTTGGATCCTAATGTAAATGAGCCACTGTTGTCTTGTCTGTGGTTTGTACCTACACATACTGGAATCAGCAAATTGTATATGACCTTGGCTTTAATACTGTTCAAAAGTTTCACTATTTTACATTTTTCGCCACTGATTAATCTTTCAAAAGAGTCGCAAGCACAAGAACCATGAAGTCACAATTAAGGAGATGTAATGGCATCATAATCATCAGTCCTGCAACATATTTCCACTTAAAGTAGAGTCTGCAATGTGTTGCTATAGGAGAGGTTGACATACAGTCTAATAGATATGACTATAAAGCATAAGTGTGCATGACTTGTATATATCAGGTCGTGAAAAAAATTATTAGACCATCAAAAGTCATCAAAAACAATGGTTATGGAATCAAGTACTAACTCCTGTGTGTATCATGTGACTAAAACCGACACGGAAACGCGGAATGGCTAAAAGCTCTGTTTTTGTCACTGTTTTTTGTCACCTGAAAAAAGAGTGGGATGTTGATATAGAAATGATGAAAATGTTTTTTTTTTTTTTTTAAAGGTACAAACTGACTGTAAATCTGGTACTTACAGAATGTAGGCGATCACCCCAATGGACCAGCAGTCCACTGCCTTACTGTATGGCTTCTGCGCAAGAACCTCTGGAGCTGAGAACAGAAAAGAGAGTTGGTTGACTTTTGGGAAAGTCCTTCGTTACACAGAATTCTGATGATTCAATGATACTTTAACAGCATTTTCCAGAAGCCTGATGGTTGTTAAACTAAGCAAAAATCTGTATTATTTGGTGTTTAGGTTTTACTCTCTTGTCAGTTTGAGGCCTACTTAAACTTGCAGCCTGCTTTTTATGTGAAAGTGTAGTTTTTATTGGCCTGAAAACACACTCTCTGTGTTTATTTAAATGAAAATCACATGTTTGTTTGGTTAATGATGGGAAATTTTCTTCAGAAGATATCGCTTCTCATGCCTCTAGAACGTTGTACCTGGCATGGAAAAGACGTGTGGTGATTTATCGTAAATTCCTCCAAAACGCAAACCCAAACACAGGAGTTAACTGCTGTTTCATACAGTCAGATCGAGTTCTGTTGTTTTCTCTGATGTTTGTGTTTCTAAAGGAGGTCCACCTGACCTGGCCTTCCTCTGTAGCTCATTACTGAGCCCCGGACAAAGCAAATTAGCAATGACAGAGAGCTCACCATAGCATCACCTCATACTCACAAGGTTGGCTCAAAATAGAACTGGCACACATACATACACGTAGCAAGATATGAAGAAATACTCTTCATATCTGGGGCAAAATATAAACTTTGCACATGTGTGCTGAATCAGAGTCCTGGAGTTTGTTTATAGGTCTGCCCTGACTCATTGGGAAGGAGTGTATGTGTGTTATTGTTTTGCTGGATTCATAGTTAGGACATTTCTACACACTGAGGTCACCTGCGTCTGGCCAACAACATTTTAAGTGAATTTTACAGTTTGAGATGTTATTTCGGTTAAGAGTTCATAGAAGGTAAATGTATACATGGGCAGAAGATTCAATAAAAATCAACATGAGGCATCTTAAGAAGGTGGTGGGACATCAGATGCCAAAATTCTACAAGTCTGTGAGCTCTACTGGAGGGGTGGACACCGTTCTTCAAAAATATATGACCCCCTTTGGTGTTTTGACGATGGTTATTGAGAATGATGTGAAATCTCATTCATTTATTCATTTTCTGAATCTGCTTTATCCTCACTTGAATCACAGGGTCACTGGAGCCTATCCCAGC
Organism: Maxillicosta whitleyi; assembly: GCA_029822895.1. NCBI lineage: Eukaryota > Metazoa > Chordata > Actinopteri > Perciformes > Neosebastidae > Maxillicosta > Maxillicosta whitleyi. The sequence goes on along the minus strand of JAPSES010000120.1, from coordinate 1,286,833 downwards.
TACTTATGGGTGAAGGTGGGGTACACCCTGGACATGTCAGCAGTTTATCACATGGCTGAACATATAGACACAAACAATCACTGTCACATTCACACCTATGGGGAATTTAGATTAACTGATTAACCTTTCAGTACGTGTGTTTGGATGGTGGGAGGAAGCCGGAGTAACCAGAGAGAACCCACTTAGACACGGGGAGAACATGTTAACTCCACACAGAGAAGTTCCAGCCCCAGATGTTAAATATGTCTTTCTGAAGTATCCCATAGGTGTTAAGTGAACTCTCAAATGTGTTTTCATCTAAACCCTTCTCAATAGAATTGTTGAGAGGCTGTTGTTGCAGACAGTCTGGTCACGTCCTGCACTGATATTTTCAGCTGCTTGTATAAGAGTTGCTCTTCTGTTTATCCTTGCATATCCCATTTATACACAAGCTTATTGCTTATTATACATGCACTGTCAAGCACATTTTGTGAGACTATTTACTGACATCTTTCCCACAGATCTAGAAGCAGATACCACTTTACTACTTTAGTTCCTGTTGAAACACTCCACAGGTCTTTGTGACTTAAGCTCCTGCCACTCAACAATGAACATACTTATACTCAAACATAACATGGATAAGTTAATTTCAGAGTCCCTTAGATCTTTTACTCTTGTCATCCAAAATCAGATCAGACATCCAATCGTGTCACAGAGGAAGACTGGATGTTAATTACCCAACCATGCAGTGTGCAGCTGTGTGAAGTCATTATAACATTTATTCAGCCTTTTCCTTAAATTTGTCACCTGTCTGAATACAAGAAATGCTGAATACTTCTTGTAATTGACTTTTTATTTGCTAAAAGCTACTTATACTACCTGATAGCATTACATGTGGCATTATATAAATTTTGATTAATTTATCAAAAACTAATTGCAGTAAAGAGTAAATGAATGCAGTGAATATACCAGCCTGTGCTTGCAGTGTCACATTTGACAAGAGATTTATAGCTTTTGTGGACATGTTAAACTGACATTCTATTGGAAGTTGTCTTTCAAGAGTAACTCTGGCCAGTGGGAATGCATTTATAAATAGAGCAAAGTGGAGCCCCCCCCCTCAAAACAAAGGAAATAACAAAAATGCATTTGCAAATGCTTGTGATTATTTCAGATCTGGTGTTCATTTGTTTTGTTGGTCTAGAGTTATTTAAGTGAAAGTTATTTTTAGACACACAGTCTGCCGTGGAAATGCCCTGTGGTATCACTGCAGGAGGCCTGAGTTAGAACCCCACATGCACTGGACAGGACAGACAGATGAATGAGGTACAGAGAGACAGAGAGGGAAAAGAGGGAGACTGAAGCAAGGATTTGACCATTTAAAGTAAAAGACTGGTTGATGTGTTTTTTTCTACAGTGTGAGTGAGTGTACTTACTGAAGGATGCATTTGAGTCTTTAGTATCAGTGGTTTTATGAACTTCACATTTCAGACACTAAAAGAATAATTCACTTTGAAATGAAATTGCAATTGATCTTTGTGTGTTTCTATGACAGATGTCCTTAGTTTCATCTCTGTTTGCATTCCGGTATGAGGGGAGTGTGTTGCTGTCAACACTGTGCATCTGTCTCTTATAACACCATACACACGTGTTTGTGAGGGGAGGACAGACACACAGACTTCCAGGTCACAATGAATGAACAAAGATAATGCAGCTACATAAATTGTGTCAGATGGAAATGACATGTGGTCATTGAATTTTTCATGTGTTTTCTTGGTTTAAAGCCTGAAGACAACCATGTACATCCATACCCAGAATGTTTTTATGTATTTATTTAAATTAGGGAGTTTTTCAGAAGGTATGTTTTGGGAAACAAAACACGGTGGTAACAATGTGCAGTAGCTGAGTGAAAACCGACTATCTTACCGACATATCCTGGCGTACCGCAGGCGGTAGACATGACGTCACCGCTGCCTTCCATCTTGGAAAGACCAAAGTCACTGATCATGATCTTTGACTCATCTTGAGGGTTAAAATACAGCAAGTTCTCTGGCTGGAGAGAGGAGGCAAAGGTATTTAATGTTCTTTTTCAGGTCTGCTATAAGTGTGCGGTTTGTTCACTCATATAATTATCACATCAAAGCCTCATGGTGAAAAAATGCAGTGTGTTTAAACACAGACTTTTATCTCCGTTGTTAACATGCAGGAGTTCATCCTGACCAATCAGCTCTCTCCTAACAGCTTGGACATGCCATTCTGACTTGTAGTGCAACGCATGTGTGGAGCCTGTACCTTTATGGTTGCAGTAAATCATTGGCTGTTAAGTGAAAGTGAAGCACACCACTCCCACTGAATGTGTGTTAAAAATGTGCAGAACCCATGTGTTACCTTCAGGTCTCGGTGGACGATTCCCATCCTGTGCAGGTAGTTCACTGCGTCCAGAACTTGTCTGATCAGCGTGCTCGCATCCTTTTCTGTGTAGAAACCTTTTTCAACAATTCGGTCAAACAGCTCGCCTCCAGACACACTGCAGGAAGGGACAAAGTGTGTGTCACAATATGTGTGGAAAATAAATTACAATGCAAGCACACAGTCTCTCTCTCTCTCTCTCTCTCACACACACACACACACACACACACACACACACACGGCAGTAAGCGGTAACAGGCTGGAGAGGGCTGTTGGGGTCGAGATTTCTGGTAATTTATGAGCTGTGCATGTCTCCAGCCAAGAGTATGTGGAAGCTGTGAGCCATGTGCTAACACACACACACACACACACACACACACACACACACACACACACACACACAAAACAACCGTATACTATGCAGTCTCAACCAGAACTTGTTATGTACATTCGAAATAAAAGTGTGTGCAAGTAATTTTTCCTTTCTTTTCCTTTATTCATACCGTAAATGTTAACTGGATTATAAACATATCTGGAATACAGTAATATTCCATAATCAATGTACAATGTAGTTTTTGATTTGTGTTTTCTTCAGCTGTGATTGAAGCATGTCAGAGGTTTGGGGCAGGAAACAGAGGCTAAGCAGGAGAAATGCATGTGCCTTTTTGTGTTATTAAGCCATAAAGTTGAGAAAATTGTACATGTTTTATCAGTTACACATGATAATAAACTACATTCTGTTGTTGGAGTTTGTACTGTTGCCTTTTGGTCAATGCTGTAATGTGCCCAAAAACAATACAAATAAATATGTAAAGTCTTTTATTAGTTCCTTCTGCAACTAATCCCATAAACACAGATCCCATAACATTGGCTATTTTTAGAGGATTTATTTATTTGATGATATTATGGGCCCATATATCTCTTAATGTTTCCTTTCCATTACTGATCATTGTTGTATGCATGTGAGAAAGTTGCAAATGAATTGCTCCTTTGGGATAAATAAAGATGTGTGAAATTAACGGAACTAAATAATAATGTGCAACATCGGCATTAAATACTGCAGCAATATATACAATGATCTGCCATATACAGAAATCAAAATATGTCAAATGTGTTTAATCCAGGTTTTGAAGACAAAAATGAAGAAAACAGGGGGTAAATTATCCAACTTTTATCTCTGGTTAATTTTCAACAGAATGAAATGAATCACAGCTGCAAAAAAAAGAAGAAAATGACACTGTCAAACTGCATCTTATTTCCTCTGGTTGATTCTTTTAAGAGTTAGTTTCATGTTTGAGGACTCAAAACTTCATGAAAAGATTCGTTCAGGTGCAGGTTCTTCTGGCACAGAGCTCATTATTTGCTCTGCAGGGCCATAGCCCCCCCTGCTGGTGGATAACCCCTACCCACAAACAGTATAATAAAGCATCACGTCCAATTGTGTCCATATTACTGGAAAAATGCAACATGTCAAAATAAGATAAATTCTACAACAATATTGGAGCAGTAATAATAAAATGATTAATGGAAATTATGGTGTGAAAGTCAAGAAGTAGTGGAAGAAGATACAAACGTATGCAAATATGGACTCTTGGATCAGGTATATATAACAAATCAGTCAAACGGCAGCACACGGGCAAACATACGTGCAAACAAAGTCACACAGTGTATCTGTGGTGTGTCGCCAGGGAGACAGAGTAGATTAGAGCCAGTGCGAGTTAAATTCTAATGAAGTTTCTGAGAAAAAAAAAAAAAGAGAGATCAGAATTAATTGCTAATCCCTTCTGTGACTCTTCAAAGAGGGCAGCGACTCTGCAGTTTTTAGGCAGTCATGACAAGAAAAGGCTAAACATGCGCACACAGTTGAACACACTCACACACTTGGGAGATCAGCCACCAGGCTGCATGGTTGCGTAAGCTTTTGCGTAAGGAGACCATGGCAATCAGACAGAAGCACCCCCACACACACACACACACACACTATTACACACACACACACACACACACACACACACACACACACTATTACACACACACACACACACACACACACACATCAAAACATCAACATTATGAGAAGCACACCATTCAAAGACACAAGGTCACACACATGTAAGGCGAACATACACTTAATAAAAGCTCAAATAATGATCAGAGATCTGAGTACAAAAGGTCAAAGGTTTATAATAACAACGTGTTATTACAAACCTGTTATTAACAAGGTCAACATGTGCAACACTGAGATACTGTACTGTACGGTAGATAAATAAAACAAGAAGTTTTTTGCATTGGTTTGAGGGTGTCGAGGGCTAAACTTCAGATATTAGCGTTTTTCCAAAACAATTACTGCCGCATTGCCCTCTTCTTCCCACCATCCATCTCTCCTCCGACAGCCAATTCGTTTATAGGCAGGCAGTGGTATCACTCTCTCTCTCTCTCTCTCTGATGGTTGTGCATCATGTCCTGACAGCGAGTCTTATTTTCAACAGAGTGTGTATGTGTGAGACAGGCTGTTCAGTGTGGCAGAGATGAAGAGCTATCACAGTTTAGGGACCTGACTGACTAATCACAGCAGCGAGTCAGAGATCTGACTGGAGCTGTTGAACTGCTGTGGTGATTAGTTGCCGTCAGGGGAGGAAAACCCCACTTTTGCTCTTTCAACAGAACTGCTCGACGCAGTTTCCAAGGCTGCATTTACGTGCAATTTGCAATTTGCCTTCTTCGATGCTTACCCTCTTTTTTCACATGAACACTTACAGCAGATTAAGCAAACACTAAGACCATCATGTAAATGCTATAATTAACCTAATTGTATTTAACAGCTAATCCATGTATGTATAACCTGATTAACACAGTTAGACAGCTTTGAAGAAGCAAAATCATTATATTGTATTTGAGCATTGTGGTCTAATTTCATATGGTTTATTGAACTAGTGCAGGAAACAAACACAAATAACTGACAGCAATGGTATTACTGCATTTCTGTTTCATATATTTTTTTACAACTAACAATTTTCCTTTCATGCTTTAACTCTGATGATTGAGTTGATAAAAGCTTGAACTCACATAATAAATAAAAAAGTAACATTGAATTGAAGTATTGAAGGTAAGCATTACAGGTATGATAGCAATGAAACTATGTTAGGAAATCTGATTGAAAATCTGAGTCACAATAGTAATAACATTTCTATTTCTTTTTTTTTTTTTTTAACAATATGACAGTATTCCCCGGTGGAATCAGTGTTGCCTTTCCTAACAAAAACTCATGTTTTATAGTCATTCACTTCACTTTAACAGTACCTTTGCTGATGTGTGAAAATAGTGGCACAATGTGTTTCCAAACTGAGATAAAACAGTTTTTTTGTTTTTTTTTTTTATCTTTCATAGCTCTGTCAAAGAGGAAATCTGTGTAATGAAGACAGTTAGCCCTCAAACCTGTTGTTTATTCAATCAATAACAGAACAAATAAAAGGCAACATTAAAAACATAATCAATGATATTTTCCAAGTAAAACAGTATCATCTTCCCTTAAATCGGTGCTTCTGTCTTAAATACTGAGCAAAGCTGGTTTGTCTCTGCACTGTGTTTGTCTTTATCATTTATTAATGTGCACTTCACAGCTGGAACAACATTAAAACCCACATTGGACTTGGGTGCATCGATTTTTCATAGCAGTCCAAAGTGATTGCTTCCCTGGTCGAGCTTACATAAGGCAAGCTGTGCTGAACGGGAACCGCATAGACACTGTCAAACCGGATCGATCTGCCACACTGCAATTCCACAGAACGACATGCAAGAATCCTCATTCCTAATAAGACTCCTTTGATTTGACAAAAAGAACTGACATCTCAATAAATATTCATAATCATAACAAATGAGGTTATGCACTAACTTAATGATTGGTACGAATGCAGCTATTACACAACTCACTCTGTGCTTTGATAAAGCACATCTGTCTAGCATCACTTAGAGGAGATACGAAACAAAGATGCTTTATGCTACAGCAGATCAGTTGTATAGTGATGGTAGTAGCGTGTGCTTCTTAAAGAAGAACAGCCTTGAGCGATAAAGCCAAATGAATTGGCAGTCGGAACTACACACTCTTCTTATGCTCTTACCCTGCCTTTTCAATAGTTTAACATTGTTTTCCACAGTGAAGCATTTTTGTGATTATCTGTCTGCACACATACGAGCTTGAGACAGTGCAGAGAAAAATGCATCAAAACAATTAGATCACAGCTAAAAACAAACAAACAAACAAACAAACAAACAAAAAACACCAAAGAGTCTAGATGATGTCCTCAGATGATTCACAAATCCATATAAATAAAATTTTAATTTTTTAATTCATTCATTATTTTTTTGGCTGCTTTGAAGCAGTGGGAGCAACTAAAATAGAATCACACATATCCTTAAAAAGTTGTTATGAGAAAAGTATTAGCAAACAAAGACACGTAGCAACAAATTTGGCTCATTAGCAGCAAAATAATCCACACTGTTCAGCAGCCCATGCTGTTCTGCTGTTAGAATGAAGGCTGATACAGAAGGTTTGGCAGACTTTTTTTTTTTAACAAAAAAATTACTGCACTTTGGATGTGAAAGCGTATAAATATTGCAGGCAATAAAATAATAACAAGACCAAAAAGACTATACTGTTAAATATGTCAGAAGGAGAAATGTACGCAGTTACATTTATCTGCCTGTTTATTTACAGTATAGCAATGGAAGTTCATAAATGAAGCTTCCAGTGTGTGTTGGCAAGTACATTTGTTGGATTACTTTTATCTTTTGGTAGAATGAAAGATGTTGACATTAAAGATAAAGATCAAGAAGAAACATTAGTAGGGCTATTGTTTATTCATTTGTTCCAGATAAAGATGATACAGTTGACCATGTTACCATGGCAACTGAGCATATAGTACCTGAAAGGGTAATATAAGGTAAAGAGATGGAGAGCAGAGGCTATCAGCATTACTGTTTTTTTTAAGTAGAATAATTTGCATGTCTACCTTCATAATACACAGTCATGGAAAAAATTATTAGACCATCATAAACAGAGGTTACGCAATAAAGTACTACCTCCTGTGTGTATCATGTGACTAAAACAGACAGAAAAGAAAACATGGAATGTCTAAAAGCTCTGTTTTTGTCAGCACAATGTCATAGATATTGATGTAGGAACTGAAGCGATTTTGGTTTTTATGAAGAAAACATGGAAAATGGATATCAGCTCTGAAATTAAACTATTATGAACTATCATCATCATCACTGACTTTGTCGACTGGTGTGAGCAAAACCACCTGCTTCTCAACACCAGGAAAACCAAGGAACTAGTGATCGACTTCTGCAGGACACCCCCACAGCCCACACAGGTGAACATCCAGGGCTTAGACATTGAGATAGTGGACTCCATTAGGTACCTGGGTGTTCA
>JAPSES010000120.1:1223304-1278917 GCA_029822895.1 Maxillicosta whitleyi | reverse complement strand
AACGTCATTTGTGGGCGGAGTTGGCCATCCCTGGATAGGAAGTACACGCCCCCTTATTGGATTTCTCCCCCATATTATGTCATATGGGGAGAGAAATCTAAACGGCTCAACCAGAGCTTCTGACAAATTCATTTAGTAATTCACAGAAAATACCGGTACATTAAAGTCAAGTGCCTGAATATATCTGAAAGTAATTTTTTTTGTTGAGAATGTAAATAAAAATACATAGAAACATGGCTTTTGCTGTGTTTGATCATGTGATAAAAATATTATTGATTTTGCATAAAGAGATAAGATACGATAAGATAGTCCTTTATTAGTTTCCCCAGGAGAAATTCACATAAATGTGCTATATGTACCATTGTCTTGATAAAGAGGATAAGTTTTATATACTATTATATCATAATGTTCTATTTTATAAATTGGACAAGGCTGATGGTTGAAAAAGTGTTCAGTCAGAGAGGAATGGCTAGCAGAAACAGATTTGACTGTAACTTTCATCATCTTGTAACCTCTCCAAAGGCATGTCAGACTCTGTTGTCAGGTTCTGACCCAGAGGCTGAAGAATGCTGATGTGAATCACCATGGCAACAGGAGTCAGAATTGCACGGGTAAGGATTTTATTAATGCTGCAGCCAGAATGCCATTGAGAAGAAAATTACAGGTAAAACATATTCACTGCTGTCATATGCATTAAAAAGAGAAAAACACACTCGTGAATCTTTTAGCAAAGTCTCACCATGACTCATCAACAACAACATAAATAAACATTTATAGCTGTATGAAGGAAATGAAGCTAAGAGACTCCCTTCCTGTGTGTTTTCCTTCCTTGCATGTGTATGTGTGCACTATAAGCTTTTGTTGCAGGCTTAACTAGCACTGTTGCCACGGCAGCAATTAAGTGCCAATTATAGTCTGTATTCTCATGGAGACTGCAATAGCAAAAGATGAAGACAAGAGAGAAAATGACTGCACATTTCTCTCTGTAATTAAGATAAAATCCACAAAACCGACAAGTCAACGAGAACTTGGTCTAAAGGCTCTGACAGCATAATCCCAACCCTTGCACATAAGGGTGTGAAGAACGGGCTTCACTCCACCATCAATGGCACAACAGATGGGGCATGCATGCTGGCTCTGCAGGACCAAATTAAACATTAAAAGAAACGCATGAACCAATGATCACAGGGCAGAATTATTGCTGAATGTCTTATGATAAATATCTAGTACTGATGAATGAATGTGATGAGCTTATCTCAGATCTTGGATCCCAGAAGTCCAAAAGTAAGAATTTTGTGATTCTACCAAAACAGATGCTATTAATGGAATCAATAATTACAAAATAATAGAAGACCAATAAATAACTAACAAAATAAGTTAAGGAAATGTTCTGTATCTATTTAAAAACAAAGCAACGAGGAACAAACTAAACATCTTTCACACTGAATGCATAATATGTCGTAAGTGTCCAAGAAAAACTGCTAACACCGAAGAGCATTTTGCTGAGGTTTTAAATTATTAGAGAATTATGGTAAAAGTAGTCAGATGACCCACTGGGAACCATGGGTCCTAGATCATCTGATACAGTTCATTCCTTTACTTTCTTGGTATTTAGTATTCCACTGGCATTTTCAGTTGAATAACCCCTCAGCTGGCATGTCTGTTTCTGCACATGAAATTTGACACCATGACAATGTGGCCCTATTGTTAATCTTTTGCTAGGTAACCCACTCCAATTCTATGATTCTATGATTCTGGGCATAGAAACATGATTGTAGGGTTACCGTATTCCAAAATTACTAATATCATCCAAAATATAGGTCCAATCTACTTGCCATTTCTGCAAGTCTCTTCCTTGACAAAAAAAATACATAAGTATAGCAAACTGCAGCAGCCAGCTCTTCCTGGATTTTATCTCCCTTTAACAATATGGAAGAAGATACGTAGTGATTCCTTAATTTTCCTTTTTCTCACTGTCTTCCTCTTATTTATTTATATAGAATTTCTGCAATTTCTTTCTACACTGCTGTAACTGTGAACATTTCCCCAGGGTGGGATGAATAAAGTATTCTATTCTATTCTATTCTATGAACAAATTCACCATAAAACACTGCTCATTTGTAAAATAGAAAACTGAAGTCCTGATGTTGTCATGGACTAGCCTCGCTTGTTCTAGCTTTTGCCTCTTCCCGATTTTTTTTTTTTTTTTTTTTGCCATTGGTCTTTATGATTAAAACAAAACAACAAATAAATAAACACAAAAACAGATCATTCACACACTTAAATTGCTGACAAAATAGCATAATGACAGACACTATGATAAATGAACTAAGATAATAGATGTTCCATGGCTGGCTTTTTACTAATGGCTTATTGTTACATGAAAGCAGCACTGGTTCCTTGATTAAAACAATTAGGAAATGATTGTATGAAAAACAGTCACAACATATGTGAGTGCATACAAGCGGAAAGAAGGAAATTTAGTTTATTAAGATATTAGTTACAGCAAAGCTACAGCTATATTTCCTAGGATCAAACACATATTTACACACAGCAAGGCATTGCCAAAAACGTGAAAAACGAACCAAAAATAGGCAAAAATAAAACAAAACAAAAAAACTACTATAGAAATGACATACTCCTATTAATTCTTTTAATTTAAAGACAGGCAGTGTACTCAGACCCCTTTCATTTATTTAAAAAAAAATATCAAACCATATCAACTACAGCTGAAATGTACATCCATACATCTGACAGTCAAGTCCAGTGTTCTCAAGGTACATAATCTTTATTTCCCCAGCTTATCAAACAGTCAATATTCACCAGTCAACTGTTAGAATATTCTATACTTCTGCATTGTTCTATATGAGATGCAACCTCGCAGGAAAGAATGATAAAAATGTGGTGAATCCTGTCGGCTGTGTGTCTTCACATCCTGCATACAACAGAAACGCCAGCACAAATGGAGCCACTGAAGTATGGATTTGCCATGGCAACAGCCCTGACCACTACTGGCACTTAGGAGACTTTCCATCTGTTTACATTAATTGCCATAGAAACAGCCTGTTTGTGAATATGTGCATGGACATCGGTGTGCGCATGTGTGGTAATGTAGTGCATAAAAAAAATCCCCTTGTTTTAAGGTGAGGCTTTGTGAATAGTCTGTCAAAAGTTTAAGTTACAGAGAATGTTAATATTCTGCTATTATTCATGTGTCATGTAAACAGCATTTTCTGTTTAGATAAGTGCAAAATGCTGAGGACAAGTGTAAAGTACCTGTCACATTTGTGTGTTTTACCAGAGGCAGTGACACACAGGCCTTATTTACAGTCAACCAGACTGAGATCCTCTATGGTATGAATGGATGCTCCACAGAAAAAAAAACATATGTTCAGGTATTTGGATGTGCAAATTCAGAAAAGCCAACATTTATAAGAAGATGTTTGAAGGAATAAATGAAGGAGGCTGTGTCCACACTGTGGAACATCTGCCACCAGAGGAAATCTCCTATTTTTAGCTCACCGGCCACAAGCTACTGTCAAGGTGCTATGTTTGTCGTCATCTTCATCATCTTTGTCACCATCGCCATCATCACAGTTGTCGTCATAGTTGTGTTCCTTGTGGTCTTCGTCATCATCTTCTTCATTAGCAATTTCAGAGTCTCAGTTAACCATGTGGCTAATGATGCAAGTTCATTTTAAGACAAACTTGGAGTGTACTGTTAGTGTGACAAGCTAACTAACCACTAACTAACTAACTGAAAAGGTAAGCAGAGCTTACTAATACCCGTCCCACAACATGTTGATCCTACATGTTACCCTGGCTACTCAGGAATTAATTTTGAGTCTTAACTTCCAATCTTTTTTTAAAAAACTTTTCAAAAATGTGTAACAAAAAAAAAATACTATTTTAAAATTTAACTAATGGCACATGTAAAGAACATGTGTCAAATCTGAAAAAGAATCATGTTAATAGTGTCCAAGAATTGATTGGACACAAGTTGAAATTTTCAAACATTTGTTAAAAATCCAGAAATGTAAATGAAATGGTAGGATGGATGGACTGATGGAATTCCTGGTATATTTATATCCTTTTTCTTCACTTTACAATATTTATATCCTCCCACGTGCCCAGAGGGTGAGGGTATAATTAAAAGTGTTGACACTGACAGAACATTAAACATCCAAGCAGAACTGGAAGTTCATTACCATGGTTTACTTGATAACAAAACAGATTTTTATTTGTGCCAATAACTATTATTTCATGCAACATCTTTACTATGCAGACACATTTCTCAATATTTGCAGCTTTTCTTGAAAAATATTTGAAATATTCACCATCTCTTAAAGATGCAACACTGAAAATGTCTATAACTTTGCAGTAAAACATCCATTTAAAAACAGTGCTACAGACAGGGCTGTTTTGTTGCCAAAGCAGTGGGTGACTGAGCAGTTAGTCTCCTTTGACCTTGGAGATTCCCTCCACCACCTACACACACACACACACACACACACACACACACTAGTATCAAATGCAGCAAAAAGGTGCAAAGCTGACTGCAGTGACAGTACACACACTGTCAGCACTGCACAGGGGACTCCTTGTCAGCACATCAGAAAAGGAAAATCAATTAGCCAAACAGTTATCAGGTAGCTGCAAATAGGATAGATAAATAAATAGTTTATTCCCAAATACATTTAAAATATTAAGCACAACTTCATAAAGAGTCCCTTTAAATACGTTAAGGCTATAATAATCATAATTTGAACAACCACAGATTACAAGAACAACACACTGCATCTCAATAACCTGGAGATCTTATCTACGGTATGCATATATTCTGTGAGTAAACATCAGTCTATTTGCTTGGGACATGAGTTTAGAGGCATAAAGCAGGAGGCTGACAAATCCCGATTTCCCTCTGAGCCCATGCAGCAAAAGACAGAAAGTAATTTTCAAGTTACAAACCAAATATAAACAGACTGTCCGTTGAAAGTTTTATTGAGAGTGTTATTAAATCAATAACTACAGCAAGTTACACATGTGATTATTAATGAAGTGTCAACTCCATGATGGGGACGTATGTTATTCCTGTCAATACTAAGAGGTAACAGATATTTGCTTACTCTGTTTTGTTAAACGTTTTACCTATTAACAGTCAACATTTTACAAAAGATTTCTGTCCAAATAACAATGCAAAACTGACTAAAGACCAGTGGTCAGTGTAAAACTGTATAATACTGGAAGCAGCAGACGTAGAGGCTGTAATCTGTGATGAAAGTGAGCAGCAACAAGTCAGTAAAGTGACTTTAATGATTCAGAAAGGCACAGTGTATTCTTGACATTATATGGATTTGATCACCTACTGTCAACACCAGTCCAATCCAATCCAACTCTCAAATGTATCTGTGATCTACTGTAGGATTTACACTGACTTATACATCTGGATTTGATGCTTCAGCTCATTACACAAAATAGTAACACACGTACACAGAATGGGGTGTGACTAATGCATTTTAGTTTAGTGGTGTTTTTTTTTAATTTTTTTTTTTATCTCAGTTCTCTGTGACCCATTTATACATACATGTACATTACTTTTGGCATCTTGACAGTTTGACAAGTTACTGACTCATGCACACACACGTTACGTCTCTGTTGAAACTATTTATTCATTTCCCTCACAGGCGCATGTGTGTTTCACTCACAAACATGAAAAAACAAGCCAAATGGCACACCCAAATACACTCACACACTAGGAAACAGGTGTTAACAAGACTGTATCACAGCAAACGGTTAGTCACTGAGCTTTATCTTGGCTCTGTTCAATAGATAACACCTGCATGTAATCACTCTCACATCACAGTAGCATGATTAAAGCACACAGACACATAAAAAGGGAGTAAACAGTAGCAGAAGGTTGCTCATGACGTGGCAGGCCAGCGGCTTACACCAGGCAGCCAAGCACACCTGCTTCTTAGGAAAATCTGTGGGTCAGACACATGCCTAAAATATGAATGTAGCATCACTAATAAACAGGGCTGAATGAAGTGACGTACAATGACGTCAGCCAGTGTATGAGTTACATTAAGACTAAACCAGGTGCAAGTATCCCTCATTTGCTTTATTTTGTGTAATGTATGTCCAAAGTGTGATCAAAGTCCAGCTCAGTATATTAATACATGACAAAATAAGTAAATATTGTAGCTCTGATTACAAGAGCTGGCATATTTCATAACTTTCATGGTTGATTGTACAGCATTGTGTTCTGCTCAAGGACGACTTGAGTGTGTTGTAACTGGGCCAAGCTGAGCCAGATAAACATCCACACACACATACACAGTATTACACACACACACACACACACACACACACACACACACACACACACACACTGCTCTAGGTACAGTAGTGGGACTCACTGAAAGTAGGTCTGCTGTTATAATATAGGAAAAAGCCTCCAAGGTGTAGATGGGTGTGTGTGTCATTCTATGAAGTCTAATGCTTGCCGGAGCAGAAAAGGTGTGTCTTTACAGGATGGTGATGTGTGCTGCATACAGAGTTTGAAGCAAAAACGTAATTAACATGAACACTTCAGACTGTGTGTGTGTGTGTGTGTATAGCGCCTTACTTTTTGGTATTGTATTTTATGACAAGGCCTATATGTGTGTATCATACTTTATATATATATATATATATATATATATATATATATATGAGAGCATTTCCAGTCTGCCCTAAATTACCTGTCTAGAAGACAGAGTGTGTGCTGGCCAGCAGTAGAGCTGCTGTGGCGCTGGTTCCATTAACGGCAGCGATCATTCACAATCTGATGGGCAACAGCTAGGTGTTACCAAGACAACCTTCGGCATGCCTGCCAAATATTATTTGGGTACGAGTTGTAACGCTATAACTAATCTCTGCAATCTGACTACTATAAGATGACCATGGTAAGGCTAGGAAGAGATATAACAAAAAAGAACCATACACTGTACTATTATATACATTACTATGTTAAGAATCTATTCCATAATAAGACCATATTTCAGTTGTTATGGATTTTACAAATAGCTACCTCTGTGAACACATTTAACTCAGTACTTAACTATATAATACTATGCTATACATTTCTGTAACCATCCATAAAGTCCACGTAACAAAGAATTGGAATAAATCAAACATGACATTCACACAACAACCATAAAAGTCTTGGAAAAAGTCAGACTACACTTAATTCTTTTCATTAAAACATGTAATCTTGTAATACTTTTGGTGCTGTTATTTCAAAGATCATATCCAGCCCCGAATGTTACTGTGATTATGTCTTAAAATGACGCACTTACATTGGGGAAAAAAAGGGAAGAAGAGATTAATCACGGTGCCTTTTAGGGCTCTTTAAAATGTCAGTGCTTTAAACTAAGCATCAGATGTGCCAGAGTAAAATTAGGTTTTAAAAAACTGCAATTACCACCTTGCAGTCATACGTTGCCTATAACCAGTCATGTTACAGCAAGTTGCAAAGGAGCTAGAAATGAAAAATGAACACACATCTGTGATACAGAAGCTCAGACCAACACCGTGAGCACAGTTTCAAGTACTCATTGAATATTACTGTCAACAATTTAGTACCTATTGATCAAGTGTTAAATATGGTCATAATCTCTCCCACTGTGATTTGAAAGCAAAGTTGACTCATGACATTCTGAACATTATAAAAATGCATAACTTCATCATTTCATCCTTCTTTGTTTTTAATTATTTATTCTTGATTATGGTCCAAAATGTGTTCTGAGAGCTCACACTGACATTTGACCTTTGACCTATGACAACCAAGTCAGGTCATCCTTAAGCCCAAGTAGATATTTGGGCTAAATCTGAAGGAAATCTGTCAACCTGTTGACAACAAATTAACAGTTTCCAAAACCAAAGCCATTATGCCTATTACCTGCACAGCTACATATGATAAATATATTATATGTCATTATGCATAATCATCACTTCTGTCAGTGTGTGGTGCTGTATTAACATGCACAGACCCTGTTCTCTGACTGCATTTTCTATTTTTTCCTCTTGTTTTGCTGTGTTCGGGAGGTTTCTGGGAGTCCACCTTCAGGCAATGAGCTTGTATCTCCAGCCAATAATATCATCATCAGTGTGGGTGGATGGAACAATAGAAAAATGAAGCAAATTCAGTATAAATTACTACTCTTCTCATTTACAGTTTTAGCTGTATAATGACACTATAAAGTACTGTAGAGTTGTGTGAAGGTTTTGAGAATGTAACTACTCTGACAACATCTGCAAGTAACATTATACAGTCGTGGGAAAAATTATTAGATCATCACAAGCCATCAAAAACAATGGTTAGACAATCAAGTACCAACTTCTGTGTGAATCATGTGCCTAAAACAGATTGAAAAGGAAACGTGGAATGCCTAAAAGCACTGTTTTTGTCAGTACAATGCCATAGATATTGATGTTATTATCAAGAAAACCATGGAAAATGGAAAGATATCAGCTCTTCAATTATGAGATATTTGTGTTTTTATCATTATATTTGTCCAAACAAATGTACCTTCAATTGTACCAAGCATTAAAATGAACAAAAAATTTAAGAAAATAAGGGGTGGTCTAATATTTTTTTATGCGACTGTATATTTCTTTTCCACCACTGTATTTCTTACTACAGTGTTTGTGCTCAATATTCACTCTACTGATTACTCTAAAAATCCTCCTTTCACAGCAGCAGACACCTACTGGTGTATGAGTGTGAGTGTGAATGAGTGAATGCGAGCCTCTGTAAAGAGCTTGCGCACCATGAAGGTGTAGAAATTGCGCTATATAAGTGCAGCCCATTTACCATTGAACAGCTTGGAGCACAAAACTGGGCAGGAGTTAATGATTAAAAGTGACTACTGATTATTTCACTACGGGTTGGTTCATCACTTTTATGTGAAATGGTCAAAGCATCAGCTGATTTGTTGGCCACCGATTCAGAACAGAAGGATCAGACATCTAGCAATGGCAGGAAAACCACTACAATGTCAAAATGAAAGGAATACATTTTACTAATTCTGACACACCCTGTTCTTCATCAATAGAGAAGTTGATGATAATTCATATTTGTGTACACTTGGTAAGCTTAAATGTTATGTAATCATGTGCTCAGGATGGTTTGTTACAATATTTAGTGCAAGAAAGATAGTTGTCAGTAACGGATCAAAGAAAAAGACACGTAAAGTTCACATATTTATGTCTAATTTAGAAAAAAATTATATAAGATACTTTAAAGTATGTATAAATATCTTTATTTTCTGTCATTTTTATTATCAAGTTCCAAGTAAGGTAAGGAATCAAATGCCTAAAATCTCCAGGCCCCAAACTTTACATGCAATGAATATTACATTTTTGAAAAGTTAGTATTAAAAATCTCAACACAGTATGTGGAATACAAATACAACAGGAAAATAGAACTTCATTTTTGAAGTTTTTACAACATAAAAATAAGACAAAATTGCAATTCCCAGATGTGGTCGCCGAGCAGATATACCCATCTTGGTATAGTAATAACTTGTTTGTAAACAGGATTTTTTCAAAACTGAAAACGGATCCAAAAACTACACAAAATTAGCTATAATAGGTATTGAAGGACATTTTTTATTTTTTACTACACACGTATACCTTCCCTCGACCAGGCCTACCAGGGTCTTCAAAAACTGGCAACCATCAATTTAGTTTTACTACTTACAATTGATGAATGGGAATCTATTTTCTTCTGCAGTAAATAATTATATATATGTATATATATGTATATATATATTTCACATGATGATGATTAATGACAGTGATTCTACGTGACTCTATGGCAATGACAAGTTCAAGACAATGCATTTGCTCTTTCCTAACAGAGAACAATAATTATATATCAACATAAATCTAAGCTACAAATGAGAAAATAAAGCAACTAATTCCCCTTACAATTTAAACTAACCTGAAATGCTGTTAAAGTATTAGATCAATAAGTGGCATCGACAAAAATAGGAGTACCAATAAAACCTTAATGATACATATAGTATCTAAAATAACAAATAGATAATAGCCAGTAAACAACCCTCTTTTCCCTCTTTTGTAGAATCTCCTTGTGCAAGCCAGCCTGTTCTTTCCTTTTATTGTCGTCTCAAAGGAGACGAGGACGGAGAAAAAAAATGTTCCTACAGAGAATGAAGCTTCACAAAGACGAAAGAGAAGAAAAGAAGGGCAAAACCTCAGACAGAAAATGATCATTTTTAAAATACTGATCCTAAATTGCTTCCCTCATTTTTGCCTTGCACTTTTTCCTAATGCAACTCCTCTACTCTTTATTATTTATTCTGTATTACCATCATCATCACTGTGTACCTATAAGCAATTACTCTGCAATTTAATTATGCTGACACTCATGTTATTTTTAATCTATTCTTTTTATGACTGTATTTTTATTTGTATTTTATAGCATTTGTATTTTACTGACCGTTTGTGACCTCTCTTGTCTGTGAAAGGTGCTATATAAATAAACTTGACTAACTTACTTAAACATGAGGTAAGATTTAGAGAAAAATAGTATAATCACTCTCTGACCCAAAACAGGAAGTGGGTGAAGTTCCTTCTAAGCAAAGAGGATAGAAGGAGTAAAAATCTGGACCAAAAATAAATAAATAAATCACTTCCAACATATTTGTCCTTTAGCAGAGGAAGAGGAAATCCCTGGGGAACCCTGAGGCCATCTCCTTAGGCTTTTATGTGCTTCTTCTCTCAACACCCTCTTTGCCTTTCATTACAATTTCTTATTACCTCTGTGTTATCTGCGCTCCTTCTTCCTTTCCCCTGTTGTCCTCCTCATAATATTTTGTTATAGTTTGCAGTGGCTCTGTTAGAAGTAGCAGAGCCTTAAGGGGAAATATGCTAAGCTGCTTTGTGATGTGTTCTTGTGTTCAGCTAGACACTGCCTCTCCAAAAATATCTGTCAGCAGGTATCACAGCCGTCACAGTTTACTCCTGTAGTCTCAAAGTATACACAGGTTACTAATACCCCCACCCGCTCACACAACACTTTGCCCCTCCTGCTCACTGATACCCTGCCTACCCAGGGATGAATTAGTCTTAACTTTCAATCTTTTAAAAACGTTGCAAAAATAATCCGACGAATAGTGGCAGAGAAATCAGTGGACAAATTCTCTAAAATGACTTTTTTTTTTAAATCTAAAACTTTTAATTCAGCCATTTAACTGTGGACTGCACATCTGGTGGTAAAGAACATGTGTGACATTTGAAAAGAATTAGGTGAATAGTGTCGGAGAAATGGAATGGACAAAAATCTCAGAAGATAAAACTGTACATTTTCATCTCTCTCCTCTTTTCTGTTACTGAGTGATTTAACCAAACGTTATATCTTTCAGTTTAACTTTAATATAACCAAAGCCTCAAATTAGTGAAATGTGTTCCCTGGACATAATACCATTTCATGCATGGATATTTGGAATTTTTGTATTTCAACTTAGAACAATAATACCTCTGTGCTCCACTTTACTTTAAAAGTGGCCATTTTTACATTTTGTTTCGGGATCCGTTCCAGGGTTTCCAGACAAAGGGTTTCGCCGCTTGATTTTACTCAAACGGAAAGATGCTGCCCCACCCACCGTATCACATTGGATTAAAGATGTTTTGTTCCATCTTAAGTTGGAAAAAATTAGATATGATGAGGAATTCTGAACAGAAGTTTCATCAAGTATGGAGACCTTTTCTGACTTTTTTTTAGCCAACCATCAACAATGGTATCAGAGTGATTTTGGCCATGTTTTGGCGGACATATTATTTCTTGGTCTGAATAATTGTGTGTATTTTTTTTTTTTGTGTGTGTGTTACATCCATTCTGTAAGTGACAGTGGGGTTGGGATTGTTGTTTTTGTGGGTGGGTTTTTCTTGTTATGTTAAAAAAAAAAAAACAATAAATATATGTTAAACACTAAAAGTGGCCATTTTTCATCAAATCTGTAAAACCCGAGTGGAAGCCTAAGTATCGCAAATCTGTTAGTCTTTCTGTGATTACACAAACCAAAACGAATGCGCCATTTGTTTTTGTTTTGTTTTTTACAATTCCACACAGTCACATTATGGCAGCAGCAGCAAACACAGAAACAGCTTCATTGCCTCTTGCTGCTGCGTAGAATACCCAAAAAAACACACATTTTTGGCTCTGTAAAGAAATAGATTATTTGTGGCGGAGGACACTTCGAAGTTCATCGTGATGTGAGTGATTCAGGTGCGTAATCACAGAAATATTGGAGATATTTAGGCTATCAGTTAGGTTTTACAGATTTCATGAAAAATTGGTAACGAACATCATACACCGCTTTAAACAAAACAATAAACAATATTTATCACTCCTCAACTTTATAAAAGACATTTTTCTGACAAACACTGCTGACTCTGTGTTAGACCGAAAGATCTCAACTAGACCAGCACTGAATGGTTTACCCTTTTGCACAGATACTTCTGTTAATCCCCTGACTTCCTTCTAACGCCGTCAGCAAGTTTATATTTACACTTTTTGCATGAAATGTCTCTTCAACTGTTTAATGGAATGCCCGGAAATGTAGATTGTATGTATGTTTTGCTCAGGCTGAATGGACAGTAATCTCTATCACCATCCCTTGACTTCTCACCACCATCAGGAACATGTTTCAGCTGTTTCCACAGTACTTTGCAGTGCTCACAGTTAGGCTCGTTTCTACTAAAAGCAGAGCTGTAACACATTTATTTAGGCACAGATTATCCCATACTGTCCTCTGTTGGCCTCTAATGATGTTCTGAGAGGTCAATAACCTGCAGAATGAGAGTTAACAACACTGGTCATGTTCCCCGAGTCTGCGGACCTCCAGCTCCCTGTTGTCCTTGATCGGCTAATTATGGTCATCCTACCAACTGCTAACTTCATCATAACAAGCAACATTTGTGTCCCAGCAGGCTGTGGCCCTGATTTCCCCCTGGAACAGCAGATGTTGTTGTCAAGACCCTTCAGGATTGTGCAACAGGACTGAAACCAAATCCTCCAGTCAGGAGAAACAAGCTGAAGCGTTACTGTCGAGTGTCCCATTTCATCAGCTGCAGATACACACACCTGCTTTTATTTAGTGTCTCCATCTACGCTTCATGCACTGCATCTGTGTCTGCAGAAAGGACACAACGGGACGTGTCTAACATCATCATCATCATCTGTCATTTAATAGGTCATGAGAAATTAAGAATTATCATCTGTTTCTAAATGATTTCCATTGAAATAAACTCTCAATTTTATGGTATTTTGTAACAAAAATAAGAAGTATAACAATGAAAACAATAAAATATTCATAGACAACTTTGAAATAATTCAGGTTTCTCGAATTCAATTTTTGAGTGTTATTGTAGATGAAAAATTGAGTTGGAAAACACCAATACTGATCTTCTCTGTAAAAAACCATGAAGTCGATTAGCAATTTGAGCAGAGCCTAAAATGTCAACATTTCTATACCGGCAGTTTTTTCCCTGCTAGCGGACACATTCAGCATGTTGATTTGGATTTGGTTTTTAAGTCGGATGCCCTTCCTGACACAACCCTCTGTATTTATCCGGGCTTGGGACCGGCACAATGAGACACTGCCCCCTTGTGGCTACAGGTATAGGGATGTATAGCGTAAAGGACCTTTCCCAAGGGTCCACCTGGGTCTGGAACCGGCAATCTTCCGCACTAAAGCCAGTGACATAAACCACTAAGCTGCCCAGTTCATTGATACATCATCCTTTTTCCTGACTTTTTATTATAGCTTAATTTATCCTTATATTATTTATTGCAGTACTGTTTGGGTTTCTCCCTGTCCCACTTATCTCTATAAGATTTTCCTAATCCAAAAGAAATGTTTAAAAATAATCAGCTTTTCTAAGTGATACAACTCATCTGCTCCTCTCTTCAAAATATTGTAATTTCTCATGTTCTTTATGTACAAATATGTTTATTTAACCTATGACCTTCCTAAAGTTTTCCAGAACTTTTTTATGTTGTCCTCTGTTATTCATAATTATCCTACATGATACTGTAGCAGATTTTATCTTCCATACTGCCCTGTCGATCAGAAGGTTATTCTCAAAAATATCATGGACCACATCTTTGGAATAATCCATATGTCCTGAACTTCAAATAACATCTTCTGTATCATTATTTAAAAAGCATCTGAAAAAGACTCTAATTTCTGATGTTTTATAATAATAATGTTTTGATAAATGATTTGATTTTTGTATTATTTTAATTATATATATATATATATATATATACATATTTTATTCTTTCTCTCTTTTTCATGTATTGTTTATTTTTGGGGAGGCATTTATATAAGCCTTTTTAGTTTCTATCCTCTAGGGCACAATGGTGTTACTTGCACAGTATTTTTTTTTCTTGTTTGTGAAGCTTGAATAAATAAAATTAAATAGAATAAGCAGCATTTTTTTCTTTCTTTCACACATGACAATAAGAGTCACAGTGGGACATCAGGGCAAGTTGCCTCAGACTAACACAGGACGTTTAAAGTTCTTTTGATGCATAATGTCAAGCTTTTTTTATATTTATGTACTCACAAGACAACATGACTGAGTGCTGTAACTTAGAAAGTCTTCGAAACTGCCACAAGAGTATTTTCCAGTGCGTTATAAATCTTCTTTGCTTTAACTCAGTCAACCTTATTATGAATATAATAGGAAACATATCAGTGTCCATGCAACTGTCAGACAGGACCATGTGTGTCACAGCGGCATGGAGACAACAGGCTTTCAACCCAGGGCCATTATAAGCTGGATGTGGTCGCCGAGAGGCTTAAAATAGAGCGCTGATCCGATAATGGACTAAAGTTTATGATCATTAATACTCATAGGTCTGAACATACACGTGTCAATGTGTGCAGAGATATGGATAGCACCCCTCCCTTTCCTTACATGCTTCATTACATTTACATGACAAGGAAAGCCCCGACAGCTGGCACACACAACTGTTTTTTTTGTTTTGTTTTTTGTATGATGAATAATAATAAAAAAAAAAAGATGTTTCCCCTCAGTTGCTTGTAAATGCTCAGTGTTTATGTGCTTGTGTGAAGGTGAGGTATGTGTGTCAATGTAACTCAAACTAACACAGCGATACCAAGATTAGATCCGCACATTCACTGTTAATCTGTCTAGAAATCTTCAGCTGATTAATACCTACAAGACAAACAAAAGAATCAGTGTCATGAGCAAGGGTGTCAATAATAGCAGCAGCGACAGCAACACAAATATGATAGCACTCAAGCAGAATTCAACCTTCTGGAAAATGTGAAAATAACCACAAACAACAAGTCAGACTATCGAGTAACACAAAAATGTTTCAAGGTAAAGCACATTTTAAAAGAAACAAAAAGAAAAAGGTTCAAAGCTTTAAATATCCGTCTAAATTAACCCACCACCTCTATTTCTTACCTTAGACCTGTTTTTATCTATGGTAACAACCATCTAGTTCTAAAGACCGTTACAAAAAAAAATCACTTTTACGTTTACCTCTATATAAACTGCTGTTCCTGCATCACTTTTTCACCTTCAGATAATTTGAAAAAGAGTCCGATCAAGGGAAAGTGATCATCAACATGAAAAAGTAAATTTGCACATATCATTTATCAAGTGGGCTAATTTTTTTTTTAGCTAAAGCTAAAAGCTAAAGAGTGCTAGAACTATTAGTTATTATTTTTAAATACCACTTAAACAGTACAGAAGTTCCGAACCTTCTCCTAGGCTGCATTTAATTAATACAAAAACATGCAAAAAGATTGTCTATTACAATTATGAAATAATTAAATTAAATATCAAATCAATTAAATATCAAATAAATACAATAAATAAAGCATTGTGATTATATTAGAGTTGCTGGTTTTAAAAATAAGTCAACAATTTGGGTGATGCATACAATGGTAAAGAGTCATCCACATGTTGCTATGGCAACCCGCCCACGTGTTACCACATTCTGATGTCACTACAACAGAGACTTTTCAACATTTTACTCCAAAATTTCTTTTCAGCATAGTTGAACATAATATCTCAAAGGTTTTGTCCTCCGTGATATCAATTTTTGTCGTGAACATTGACCATGAATACTTGAGTCAGTTTTAAAGTTCACATGTTACCGAACAGTAATTTTTCACCTAAAAATTTTATCTCACCAAAGTTTGTTATCGATAATGTCAAAGTGCTCATAAATACCTACTCAAATATGTAAAATACATGCATATAAGTTACTCTGCTTACACGACAGAGACGGATCTGATCCAGCAGTAAAATGAACTCAAGGAACACTTACTAGCATCTTACTGTCTGCTTTGTTGTCATGGAGACAGCTGTCAGTGGTCACCATGTGATGATGACCTCTTGGATTATGTGATGAAAACTGAGCTTTGGTGTTCACAATATTCCAAATTGGCAGCAACATAAACAGAATAACAACATCAACACTTAACTTTAAAAGAAAGTATAGCCATAAAAACTAAATAATAGATCGATTGCTGACATGTTGTTATTATCAGCAACGACTGAACACACTATGTCCAATTCCAATGTAATCTGAGATGGTTTCAGATACATGGAATTATTATACATCAAACCACAAACTGATCAGGGATATGACAACAGATGAAAAGCTGGCAAAACCTAGAGAACAGACCCAATGGGTAGAATCATATATACAGTACTATGCTATGGCCTACAGTGTTATTTGCATGCAGACACACAAGCGACGTGAAAGACGTGGGCTTGAGGTCCACTGATGAAGGCGTTTTTGTTACAGCAAGCAATCTGCTTTTGTTCTATTAATAGGTTGATATTTATAACTTGGATAAAAGTAGAGAAACTTCAAAATCCACACTATATCCATGGTGACACTAGACTAGGTAAGGAAAGGACAGCTTGTTCAACATACAGGGAGGTGTGTGACAGAGACATAAAGGTGGGGGGGCTCCGCAGTCCCAGAAACAGTACAGAGAACAGTGCCAGCAGCAGGGAAGTAGAGCATCAATTAAGGGCAGCGTGCCCTAGATGGCACCGTGACGTTCCCACAATGCATCACCATCACTGCTACCACTTTACTTTCTGTCTCTATCTGACTCACAAGGACCATAGACGCAGCAATTTGGAAAGACCTTTCACTGAGTGCTTATTGTGCCTGACCTCTTACACTTAACCCAGAGTCTTAAACAACGATTTCATCAACACCATAGTCCACACTGCACTGAGTGCCGGGAGCTAAAAGGCACACATAAATACACTTTTTGGTCCTCTTTTGCCCACTGCCTTTTTCTGTTTTGATGTTCTTTCGCCGTTGTTCTTACTGTGTTCTCCCCCACTGAGAGCTGAAGCATACCTGAGACGCACACACAGTGACACGAACAAACACACCCACGCTCACACAAAAAGCACACTCCTGTCTATATTGAATTATTGAGTAGTGAGCAACAGGGACACACACAGCAGAAACATCAGGGGAGGGTAATAAGACACCGAGGAGGACCTCACACACGCGTACGCACGCCCATACACACACTTTCCACCATAAACTAATACTGGTAAGATTAATTCAGTGGCCACTAACCAGTATGCCACACACTGAGGAGAGGCATTAAAGGAACAAAAGAAGTGCGTAAGTACACACCGGCTCTCGTCAATGTGGGTAAGGTAGTGTGACCAGACAAAGCATGAGGGGTCAGACAACCTGTCAGCCATTCTGACATCACTTCCTATTGGTACAGATACGACTCAGAAAACCTGACGCAGGGCACATTCAACAAGGCAGTGATGCTCAGCTCAGCCAAAACACTCCTTTTCCACATGTGCCACTGCATCTGAACACACCACTGCTACCAGAGAAATCAACTACAGGCCTCTGGGAATTCAGAAACTGTTTATGAAATCACAAAATTGTTGCTTTCATTCCACACCCACTATTATCTGTTTCCTATTCCACCATCACTACCCCATCCTGCACGCGCACACACACTCCTCCTTGGCCTTTTTCTGCTGATGCATCAGGTTCAAAGATCTGCAAGCAGCTTTGGTTAATGTGTGGCTACAATATGGCTGACTCAGATCGCAGAGTCCTGTACCTGTCTGCGCACTCAAAGCATCTCAGTCCAAAATTCAAGTGTTGTCAAAAGGACAAACTCAGCTACCCAGCCATTCCCCATTACACCATGTGAGTGAATTTGCTTCCTGTCGTGGGGAGTTTTCCAAATCCACATATAGTTAATCCCAATCTAGATGTGACCCCTCCATGCTGCTGTCCAGTCAGACACAACTCAGTCCTCACAGCAGGGAAACAACAGACGCTACACTGGGACCGGCTGTCAGAGCTTTAGGAGCCGTTTGCTGCTGACCTGTATTCTGTTACTGTTGAATGAATGAAGCAGAGGGGAGAAGAACAGCAGGAAAAACAACAAAAGCAAATAGGTGGAGATAAATGACACAAAGAAGAGATATATTTACATGTGTATGGATATTAAAAATAAAAATTATTCTAAGACATGTTACTAAAACAGCAAATCTGCTACTGCTGCTGCTGCTGCTGAGAGCCTGAAATTCCTGAGGTCTGGTAAAGCCCTGCTGTCATCAACATGAAAATCCCCTGCAGGAATATTACAGAATGTGCTAAAGAAGGCAAACCATTATAACACTATGAGCTCATTGGCAAATCCAACATAACCAAAGAATAATATTAAAAAGAAATACTATGAGGACTTACTGAACCCTCCATTTACCATAAAATATTCACAATACAGTAACAACAACTGCATGGAGTTGGTATGAATTGTGCACATGAGCTCTTTACATTACTAATTCAGTGATGCAGTAAGCAATATTTACATTCCAAGTCCATATCACCATGTTAAATTACAGTGTAGGTATGTCTTGCTAATGAAAATGCCCCAGTCTTCAACAGCTGATTGGCACAGATGTACACATTGAGCTGTAAGTGGCTATTAAAGCACAAGAGCAATGACATGTCATAGTAATATTAAAAGGCAGCCATAAAGGGTGTGTATTACAGCAACACACACTACATGAGGACATTACAGTAACATTACAGTTCAACGTACGTAGCTACCTATTATTATAGTAATCCCACAGCATAGAAGGGACATGAGGCAGTGATGTGATCACAACCCCCTGCTGCAAACACAAACATCCAACAAGTCTCAGCATGAATATTACAGGAAAACAAGTGAGTATTGACAGTGGATGAAAAGAATATTATCAGATCAGTACAACAAAGCCAGCAAAGAGCCAAAAGGTCAGAAAAAAAAAAACTCAATATGCAGCCCAGGATCCACGAGGGAATATGAATAAAATATCAGAGAGAAGTTAGTCAAAGCAGAGAACACTCACGTGCCCAAGACTTCTTTAAAATCAAAGATCTTCTTGATATCATCGACTTGTTTTTTCCACGTCTCTCCTCTGCCGGTGTCTCCGTTCTCCCGAGCCATGGCGCTGCTTTACCGGCCCGAGTCCGTCCGACACTGGGCTGCGGGAGGAGGGATGCGGGAAGGGGAGGGAAAAAATAAAAGGGGAAACAGAGGAGTGGAGATAAACAGCGCAGACAGCGAAGCCGAGCAGAGTGTGACAGACGGGCTCACAGGAGTCCTGCTGGTCTGAGTTGGGCTGCGGCAGGACCATGTGAGTCCTCCTCCTGCAGGTTACTGTGTCCCTGCTGTCTCCCTCCTCCTCCTCTTCTTCACTCCCTCCTCGCGCCCCCCCTTCCCCACTCCCGGGTGTTTGGACAATAGCAACTGTAGATGCGCAAATGCACTGTACAGCTTCCGATTACTGACTTTCACAATAAAAGTCGTGAGCCATGAGACAGACTAGACTAGACTAGAATAGACTAGACTAGACTAGAATAGAATAGAATAGAATAGAATAGAATAGAATAGAATAGAATAGAATAGAATAGAATAGAATAGAATAGAATAATAACTGGACTGAAAAAAACTTTCACAGTTTTATTTAACCCTTATATAGTAGTCAGGTCAAATTTGACCCGGTTTGACATTCTACAGCAGCAGCAGCAGCAGCAGCAGCAGCAGCAGTAGTAGTAGTAGTAGTAGTAGTAGTAGTAGTAGTAATAATGATAATAATTAAGATAAAAAAAAAATACTCCAAGCATCATTCTTTTATCCTGAAATTTGATGACTTTTCCTAAATTTTGCGAAAATACACAAAAATTAAAATATTTTAAAATGATATGCTTTTATACAGGTGCTACAGATTTTGGACACTGAGGCTGGTTCAGGTAAATTTTACATGTAAATCATAATGGTTTTTATGTGTTATGTAAAACAGGACATGATACTGTGTGATAGTAGATGTTTTTCTCCAAAAATGAGTGTTGTAAAACTTAAAAAAAATTATGCACTTCCTGCTGTCTGAAGTATTATATCTATATGTTACATATATTTATTAAAGTGGGATAGCCTATTTAGACATTATTAATAGATATGTATCTCATAATTTGGTATAGACACTTAGGCCTACTATGAGCCAATTCTTGGTTTCGGGGTCTAGGTCTGGGTCTGGGTTGCAAGGGTTAAAAAAAAATGCTGGCTGTTGCAAAGTACAATCCATTAATAAATGAATAAATAAAAAATATTTCAAAAGTGTATCTCCAACAACTGTTGCATTATGCAGTTTCCAATAAAGACAGTTGTTTAATGTAAAAAAGCTAAAACTTTCACTTTCTTGGGTCTCAGGAGGATATGACTCTGTTGTGACCTCTGCCATCTTCCACATGTGGTCTGCTGGGGGAGTAGCATCACAGCAGCTGACAGGAAGAGGCTGGACAAACTAATGAAGAAGGCTTGCTCTGTCCTGGAATGTCCTCTGGAAGCTGTGGGGGAGGAAGGGAAGAAGAGGTTGACCGCCAAGCTGTCCTCCATGATGGACAAAGACTCCCACCCCCTCCAACACATACTCACTGCACTAAGGACCTCCTTTAGTGACAGGATGATACACCCCAAGTGTGTGAAGAAGAGGTATGAGAAGTCTTTCCGTCCTGCAGCTGTCAGGGTCCACAACAGAAACTGCTCCAAATAATTTTGTGCAACAAACAGTCCAATAAACTATAATCTCTGTCCAACCTGTGGCATTATCAGCATGTGCACAGCTGTAAATAGTATAGGCTAAGGCTAAATGTGCAATATAGGTAGAAATATGATTATTAAATATGAATATAAACATGACAAAGCACAAAAATATGGCAATAAAATCATAGAAAAGTGTGCAATGTTGTGCAATTACTTCTAGTATAAACATGTTAAATTTATGGCAGCATGGTTGACAATGTGACTGATGAGGTGATACAAAAATAGAAAGAAGAAAGAATAGATAGAAAAATGACAGGATTTTACAACTTAGACATTTATTCCACCACAGACTATTGCTATTTCTCAATTTTGTTACATTAATATTTCAGAAAAAGTATCATAAAACTAAGGATGTTGTTGTCATGGGATGTTATATTTATGTTAAACGATGCAGAGCACATCAGTCCAGAGAACTAAACAAAACAGGTGTATGGTTTGTGTTGTATATTAACTAAATCCTGTGCAATATCACACTATCATCAACAATATCATAAATTTGCATAGGTTTGGTATAATTATGAATGACTTAAACCCAGTCATTGATGACTATTGTTTGTAAACTTTTATTTGTTAATTTTCAGTTTTTACTCATTGATTGATTGTTGCTTTCATTTACTAATCATAATCTCTCACTATGTATGTGTCACTATTGAGCCCAAGACATATTGTGTTGTATTCATTTCAGTATTCATTTATTTATTTATTTATTTATTGACGTACTGCATTGTAAATGGTATTTTGTAATTGTTTATAAAGACCTTATTGCTTTGCAGGGCACTGCGTTCATTACTGTTCTAGTAACTTCATTCACAACACCTGTAAAGCAAGTTATTGCTTCGATCAAACTTATGCTCAAGAGCTGTTTTATTTTGAAGGCAAAACCCCTTCATTTCCTGCACAGATCTGCTTATCTCTCTACAGCTTGACCGCAGACTTAGTGCCACCTGCAACAATATAAACGCCTTTAATTGCTGCGCTGTTGGTTTGTCTTCAGGGTTTCCATTGTCATAGAAGCACGTTTTACGCATTTTTATGTATGTATATTTCCTTCTGTTTTATGTCTCTGCTGAGAGTATTTACTGTTGTACAACCCCGACACCATGTATTATTACTGCAAACATGTAGATGAAAGGAGCTGATGTGATGCTACATACATTGTGATGGAGAGACAGGCGTGTACATGTGCGCCTCGGTGTTCGCAATGCACCACTCTACTGATGCATGGATCACTTTTTTGGATCCAGAAATCCGGGGGGGGGGGGGGATCAAAGGTGACCCCGGCTGTTTCGCACGTTTGTCCGGATTTAACTGGTCACATAACACCTGGATTACAAAGTTTCAGTTTGCAGAAGAGCACCGACAGCTGCAGCCGCTGAGGTCATGTCAGGCCAAGCTACTGCCAAAACACACACTGACACACACTGGACCTGAGTTCTAGGCCTGTAACACTGTAATGAGGAGAAGAGGAGAGGAAGAGAGGAGGGGAGAGGAGAAGATGAGAGGAGAGGAGGAGAGACAAGGGGAGGAAAGAGGAGGGGAGGAAAGAGGGAAGGAGAGGAGGGACAGTGTTGCAGCCTCAGCTACTCATGAGTATTCCGGCTGCAAACTACTGCAGCTCTTCCCAGCGCAACCAAGGAAAACTCCTCTCTCCCCTCCTCCTCCTTTACTCTGAGTCAGCAAATCTGA
This sequence comes from Maxillicosta whitleyi, assembly GCA_029822895.1. Classification (NCBI taxonomy): domain Eukaryota; kingdom Metazoa; phylum Chordata; class Actinopteri; order Perciformes; family Neosebastidae; genus Maxillicosta; species Maxillicosta whitleyi. The sequence continues at coordinate 1,256,022 of JAPSES010000120.1, read as the reverse complement.
CCTCCCCCCTGATGAAAGATGATTACCAAGCTGCAAAGGAAGAAAGAGGAGAGGAAGACAGCTACGGTCCATTTAAAAAAAACAAAACAGGATGAAGGTCAGTGCAGATGTAGGTGTAGAAATCCTCCTTAAAAGCTGAAATGCAGTCACTCATTTTTGCTTTTCCGCTCATGCAGAAATAATCTCCCGTGGGTGGGCTAACAGGGGTGGGGCCAGAGGAGAAGCAGAGGTTTGTGGATGACATATATGTTTTATGTCAGTTTTGACCTTGTCCACAGACGTGTCATGGTTCCATGATACAAACTAGTCAGAGCAGAGAATGAACATATGTGTTAACATGCTCTGCAGATATACCTTCAAAATGCTGGACTGTGGTATTTGACATGTTGAAGACACACATGACAGTATGCAGGTGCACTACTTTTGGACAAACTATGCTTACAGTCACTTTAATTGAATATTGGAAGATTCCCACTCACATCATAACTTAAACATTGGATGAAGGAAAACCAAGTCTGTGACCATCAGTAAATTGTCCTCACTGTGTTGTTTTGTGTGTTTTTATGATGTGTTGTCTTCTGTCAGGTGTCTTTATTGCCACCTGCCTAGGGACTACAGATGGAAATGAACACTTTTGCTACAGTCTGGCATATTAACAGCTACAATTGTTGAAGATGTTCATTAATATGCACTGTCCCTTTTTTATTTAATTTATGGACACTTCTACGGTGCCTTTTTTCCTCAAAGGTAATCAACATGCTTTAGACATGTCAATCACCTGTTCATGCACCAGTAGGGCCCCTTTACACAGCACAGAGGTTGTTGGGTGACCACTGTGCGATTAAAAATTGCCCAGACCTCTTAACATTCTCCTAAGCCTTGAATAAGCAGTTTCTGTCTAAATATTTGGGAGATCCTTGTGCACTTAATTCTAAATAGTTGTCCTCATTCCCTCATTGATGTCAGCCTTCTCTACCTTCAGGGTGGAAAAATTTGGTGTTTAATGAAAGACTGTCAAGAGATCATTGGGAGATCAATGAGGGCTCCTTGGGCGCTTGTTCAGAGGTCACTTCCCTTGGCGATTGTTGAGAGATTGTTTTGGACGGAGTCAACTTTGAGGAGATCTTGGTGATCGCTGGACACTCACTGAAAGATAGTTGAGAGATCTGGCCATTTTTTCATCGCTCAGTGATCGCCACCTGTGTGTAAAGGGTTTAAAACACCAATGGGAGCAACTGTGGAGCTCAGTGTCTTGCTCAAGGACACTTCAATGCATGGAATGGGGTAAAGGATTGAACTACCAACGGTACAGTTTGTAGATGACCTGCTCTGCCTGCCGACACACAGCTGCCCTCTTATGACAGCAAACCAAGATTGGCATAATTCACTTTCATAACTTGTTTGACTTGGTTAAGATTTGGATGTAAGTACAAACCAAAAACAAAGTTATACATTTCAACGACACTGGTCAAAGTTTGCAGTTTGACTTTAATTTGGCAAGGACTACTAAATAAAGTGTTCTTTAGCAGACATTATTCCTATGTGTGCGGGTGCTGTACATCATCAGTGAGACTCGTAGGCCTCCGCCTCCACGTCTGGACAGTATGTTTACAGCCAGATTTCATTTTTGTAATGATGATTAATATGCATATTCCCGGTAATATGTGCCTTGCATACTGTTCTAGATCCACTGCATTTCTCCACGGGAGCTGTAACTCTCATCACAGGAGCACTTTCCATCTCCCTGTAATTGCTCTATCAATCTACAGCAGGAAAAAAAACAAAACAAAATAAAATGAACTGCCCTGCGTTGTATGCACAGCTCATTTAGCTCCCGGCATAATGAGAGTTGTTGCGTAAAAGCACAATCAATTTCTAATGTGCTAGTTTACAGCACCCACCAGACTGACAGCCGAGTCAATACACGACAAGAAGTTTAATGGTGTTTTTCAGAGCAACAGTCTAGAGCAATGCATGATGGGAAAAAACAAAACGCTAAAGAGTGCCCGGAGTAGCTCGAAGCAATGAGTGTGTCAAAATTGCTAAGAGGAAACTGGCTATAGGAGAGATGGAGAATCAGGGATGTCCAAAAAGAAATATTCAATGTAACTGATGAAAAGATTTAGTGTTAAATAAAGAATCCCTGTAACACACACACGCACACACACACACCATGTTCATCTTAAAGGTATTTAGGCTGAATGGCATACACATAAACTACACACTTGATTAAAGTATAAAAGCAGGCAGTATTTTACAGTACAAGTGAATTCTTTCTCCATTTAAAGAAAAAAAAAAATCAACCAACTGACACCACTAGAGTGTGTCTCAAAGGGCTCTAAGGATCAGCGAGGCGGCTCTTGGTGGCGTCAGGCACGGAGCAAGTTGACAGAAAAATTCTTCTTCATCATGATCCGCTAATTTAACATGAGTGAGCCATTTGAAAAATTGCACACACAAAGTAACAGGGCAGGGGAGGACATGTCATGCAGGGGACATGATATGGAGGTTGATGACACTAACAGCTACTCTTCAGGTCACTGTGGAGCATTCTCCTCCTCTTCCTCGTCCTCAGATTCTTCCGGTTGGCTTTTTGTCTGCAGATGGGAGAGCAGAGTGAAACTTTAAACACTCACATGATACTGGTCATTTACAGGACTTTCCATGTTGTCAAAGTAAAGTTTTATTATGTAACAACTAAACTGATGAAGCAGGACTGCAAGACGTGTTAGATGTCCTAAAACATTAAACCCTTTTGGTAAACTACTTGGCTTTCAAACTTCATGCCACCAGTTTGTAACAGACTCATTTTTCAGACGCCTAAACGGATCATTTGGTGTAAAAGGTGCAGAATAGTGCTGCATGATTTTGGACAAAAATCAAATCTGGATTTTTTTTTTCTCTGAAAACTCCATTTTTGATTTAGATTTTTGGGTATAAGGCCAGGCAAGGCAGGTTTATTTATACAGCATATTTCATGTACAAGACAATTCAAAGGGCTTAAAACTAGAAAAGACAACAAAAATCAGCTGTTTTCATGAGCAGCCTGCAATGTGACGCACTGCTCCTTACCTGAAATCTGTGATGGTATCATATGATCCGGCCCACAGAAGTGATGCCAATACAATGTGTGATACGCATCAGTCATGTGTGTGTGGACAACACAAGATGGGTGATCCCCTTGTAGTTATATTTGAATAGGGGATCTGTGTGTAAATCTATGTCTTACACTGCTATCACTACTGCGGCCCGTCACAGATTTAAGGTCCATGGTCATTACATGGACTTCTGTGAAAGACCGCTCTCACAGATAGGAGGAGCCTATGGTAGCATGCAGGCACGAGGCTTGGAAGCGTGCAGCCCAGAGGCACAAGAGAGATGAAATCGATTTGATGATTTATCCTTTTAAAAAAATGTCCTAATTAAAAAAAATTCAATTTCAATTTAAAATCAATTAATCATGCAGCCCTAGTGCAGAATGTTCTTTAAAACCCTGTCTACATGCATGTTTCCACTAATTTTAATATGAGAATCTACGTTTTTTTTTCCTTCTTTATTTACGCAAATGAGTAGACATCATCAAAACGTGTAATGATGCAGTGAATGACAGGATGACTAGTGATTTGAGTTCCAAGTTAATTATTATCTGTCTCCTAGTCATGACCAAAAATACAAATGCTGCCAGCAGTTGTTTCAGTTCCCAGTGGGATGTGCTGCTGTGTATGATGTCCTACCAGCTTGAGGAAATCAATCAGCTTGTAGGCGTCTTCTCCGGTGGAGAGGTCGACAAAGTCCCGTGGGATTCTGTAGCTCAGACAAGGACTGGGCTGCACCGTCACTTCACTGGTGGTGTAACGAAACGCAGGGCCTTCCTGAAACCACACACATACACAGTCACTGTAGCATCCATGTTAAAGCTCTCACTTTAGCTTCAACAGAACAAGCATGATGGCTGACCTGATGCTGGTTGAGTTCTCCACCTGACGTCAGCTCCTCCCAGCTGAACAGCAGTGAGTCTGTCACTTCACCAAACGGGTTCAGGTCAATGAGCCACACTCTCCCCTACAACACACAAACAAAATACGTGAGTGCAATTTTAAAGATGCATTTTTTTAGCTATTAAAAAAATTTAAAAACATGTATGCTTACCTGACTATCTCTGTACACATCAAACACAACTGTAAAACAGAGGAAACACAATACTATAACCAACCACATTTTCAGTACATCACAGTGTCTGCTAGTTTCACTGACACAAAGGCTACAAAGAAACTTTTAATGGTGGCTAGATATTAAAGTTTAAAGACATGCATAGCTGAAAAAATGATGTCACACATTTAATCAGTCTTTCCATTGACTTTCTACTGCTTTAATGATCCTGTTTTCAAATATAAATATTTAATGCCTTGAAAGTTGGATGGAGGAGGAAAATGGCCACAAGAACTTTGGTAGCTTGAAAAGAGACTAATACTCACAGTCTTCATCCAGGAAATTGTACTGGATGTGCTGGCTGAAGAAGTCTTGTATGGCCTGACAGACGTGCTCCTCCTGCTTCAGGATGTGCTGATAATATTGAGTGTAGTCTCTCTGGGAGATTGCTGGAAACAGACAACATCAAAGAAGCTCAAGTTTAGACTGACAACTGCTGATGTTATCTAGTAAATGTAATACTGAATTTTTCTGAGACAGACCAACTAGTCGCTTACCATGTCAGAATAAGGCCATTTTTCCAAGAGATAAAGAGCAGTGATCAAATAAATATATTCAGTTTGTTCAGATTAACCCTCTATCTGCCAAACATGTCCACTAACAATTTGAAAATAATTTTAAAAATCATGTCATCTACATCAGCAATCTGGAAATTAAATGCCACAAATAAAAGAGTTGTTAATTTTTTACTTCATATTATTAATTAACCAGGCTCAATTCTTCATGATATAATTATGAAGTATAATCTTGTTATAATTTTAATCAACTGGATAATATATACTCCCTGTTTGTAGGTTGTGGCCCCAAAGTTGAGCAACCACACCCGTCTCAACCTCTTAGCTCAGATTTTTACAGAGGTTTCATCATTTTTGTTGAAGGCAATGTTTTGTATAAACAAAAGACTTACTTGCACTACAAATATTTATGGGTTCTTACTGCTGATTTGATTTTTGGGTATCTTGGTTGCCGATCTGGATCCAGATTCCAGAGAAATGACTGAACCAAGTTGCAGAGCATCAGTATGTTCTATTATATGATACTGACGCGTTATGGAGCAAATGTGAAATTAAACAGTTTGAAACTGATGCTGCCACACATGCCTAAACCCCTGGACATGTCTATTTCAGCAGTTAAGAGCATAACAAATTTGCACACTAGATATGACATCCATGCATCATGGTTAATATTGCCATGTTAGAGCATGTGTTTCAATGTTTTGCAGTTTCTGAGCCCATCATTGCACAGTTCAATCTTAATAATAAACAGCGAAACTGCTTCCCAAAAATAATCAACATTTATTGTCCATGGTGAACGATCAGTTTTTCACGTCTATGCATCTATAGCGTTATATCATAGGAGTGTTGTGAAAATGAATGTGAGAGCTAAGATTTACCAATCAGTTTATTTTCTTTGACGAAGCAGCGAAACTCTCCGCCTGGAATCAGCTCACTCCACTTTCTTAAGACAAGCTGAGGAGAGACGACAGTCCAGAGATGTGATGTCAAACATAGACAGCATAAGGTCTATTGTAACATGCATTGTGTCACCGACAAATCACGTTAGGAACAGTAGGTTGATGAAAAGAAAGTCACTTTAAATTACTTCTGGAGGATAAGGTCTGAAGCTGTTAGGAACTTTGCCTTTCAGTGACATACAGCATTAAATTACCTCATAGTTGATGACAGGATCTGGGGAGTCCTCATCACTACATTGAAGGAATCTACAGGAAGAAGTGACAACAGCAAGACAAATTTAACCACGGTGCAGACACGTTTATCACATTACTTTTTCTCCCTCTCCCTGATACACACACCAACAGCTTTACAAACACTGGATACTGCAGTAAATCAGAGACTGCATCAATGTTTGTCATGCAGAGCAGAGAGCACTGAAGCATCCATCTACTTAACAGCATTGGCAACAGATGCCAACAGAGTTTTGATACAGATTCCAATTAAGGTAGTGTGCCAAGCCAGGTTATATTTGAAATTGGTTGTCATCAAAATGTTAAATTTACAGGTCTTAGTGTTAGTGTTAATGGATAGAAAAACTTACGGTTGTGTGAGGTCGTGAGTGATAAAGTCTGAACTTTTGAAAAGTAGGAATATGTCACTGAGGCTGCAACACTGAAGGGAACTGTTCAGTGCAATCCAGTTAGCATCCTGCAATACACAGACATATTAGTCATACATTTACACTTAATAATTTCAGAAGAGAGCAATTATAATTTGCCATAAAGCAGAGGAGTGTAGCCTTTTACCCGTGGAGCACTCCAGTTAAGTTTGGGAAAGACGCTCCCACCCAGAGCATTTATGGCTTCCAGTACTTTAGAAGTGAATTCTGGGAACTCTGGAGCCTAACACACAAAAAGATGCATTAACATACAAAATCATGTATACAGAATTTGATTGCCATTAACACTACAGTATTTGTGCTTAAGAGAGTGGTAATGAGCTATAAAAATTAAGAAGGCTTCAAGCTGAGTGCATTTGTTGAAAAAAAGTCAATATACTCACAGTAACAGTGGTGGTTGTCTCGTCATCTGACCACTAGAGGAAAGTAGAGATAAAATCTGGATTACACAATGTAAATACTACTTATCACATTTATTAAACTGTGGTCATTTTATATATATATATATATATATATATGCAACTTCAAAATCATCAAAACAGTTTCAGGATATGTAATGTATGCTGAAAAATGCCCTTTAGTACTAATTTTGGCATCCGCTGAGTAGTTATGATTTCAATAATTTTGTGTTTTACAGTTGGACGGAATAATATCCAAAAAATAAATTTACAGTACAGTTGTATTGTACAAATTATTAGTATTCTGATGACTTTTAAAAATGTTAATTTTTTTTTTTTAAATCATTATTGTTATTATTTATTTATTTTAATCTGTGCCAAGCAGACATGTTCTTGCATATCTGGAGAATATGACTGATTGATTGCAATTTGTAGCTCTAATTTGCAGTATATAAACTCTACAGAGAAAATTTTATGTTGAACATAGGGGTCTGTGATATGGCCTAAACCTCCTATTACAGTGTGTATATACAGTACAGCACCTTAATCATAATGACATAATGTATATCAAAATACAGAAATTTTGTAAATTCAATTATGAAAAGGTCTAAGTCCTTCAAGACATTTGATTACTTTCTAATTACATTCTATTTTCTATCTCAGAATTTCTACATAAACCATTTGTGTCCAGTTGTGCACCAGGTTCAGTCTTCTCCATGTTTGCTGGTGTTTCTTTCATGCAGTTATGCTGTCTGTATCCATGTGGAAGAACTCAAGCAACCAATGACACAAAATATTGTGATGAAATGCAGTTATGTAACACTAGTTGGAAGTATGACAACTTTCTTCCTCACACTAAATGTACTGTAACTGTAATTATGAAGTACTCGTTTCCTGTAAACCCTATTCTAAGTGTGCGTACCTGGACGTCTTCCTCTGCATCCGAATCACTGTTGTTAGTGTGTGTCTGCTGTGTGTTAAGATCACTGAGGGAGCAGAAAACAGAAAAGACACGTGTCAGTTTAGAAGCTGCATTACAGATGAGAGATAGTACCCTCGTGTAAGACAAAAACAGCTTTGAGGAATTACTATTTTCATCACCTCCCGGAGACTACCAGTGTTCCGTCGTCCAGTAAATAGTCTATCACATTCTGAGGCAGGGGAAGGATCAAACTGCAAGACAGAACAAAGGTAAGGTCCAAATTAGTGTAGATAACGCAACAAATTATAAGATAGCCATTTTTTTCCAACAGGAGATGAATTGATGCGTAAACTAAGATTAAGATGAGCACGAGCAGCACTATTTTTGTAGCTAACACAACGTTAGCCACTAGAGTTAGCCATTTTTGCTTAATTTTTAAATTAGCAATATTACAGATGTTTGCCTTAGTTTCTGTGCGTTGGGTATCTATTTACCTTTTAATAGTATGTTTCTTGAATATCGGATACCAGACCGAAAACTGACAGTTAACAACTTGCTCCTTCTTCATGCTGCAATTTCCTGTAGCGGAAGTCTGTCCATCCGCAAATAGCGTTCGACCATTTTGTTAAATTTCAATCTCTCGTTTCTTATTTAAAGGGATTATTTTCATGATGTGTTTGTATTTTATGTCTAAACTGAAAACATAGTTTTATACTGCCAGTATAATTGATAGTAATGGCATAAAGCCTTATTTTTGATCAGAAGGGGAAGCATTTTGAGGTGCACAGGTAGGCGTAAACTAAAAAAAATACCATCCGTCGATATAGATCGTTTATTGAGAAAAGAAGTCACTCTGCCATTATTTAACAAACCGTTATTATGTTGTTTTGTACAGTCTGTGGCAGTTATTTATTCTCTAGCTTTAACCCTCATGTCTTCAGTAGACTAAAACACATATAATTGCAAGTACATTTTAATTTTGAAAATGTATTTAAAATCACTACTCATTTTTTTCCCGGGGCATTTCTTTCTTTTTTTTTTTTTTTAATAATGAATAAATATAACAATGGATATCAACACGTGTCGAAAGTGAAAGCAAACAATAAAACCATAGAAAAAAAATTATGTAAATTCTAATTAAATGAGAAGGATTGCATTGTAATTATAAAAGTAATCAGTTAACTTAAAAGTTGTTTTTTTTTCCTTCTTTGCCATCGCTCTTGTGGGGTTTCCGGTAACCGGAAATGGCAACAGAGTGAGCGCTTACTTTTTCAATTGTACCAAAACTTGATCGTTTGGGATTTCACGTGAGTCAAGTTTAGTTTTTTCCCATTTAGAATGGTTTATGTAAGATTGTCTCAAAATTAAACTTAATATTACGTTTTAAGCATCCAGCCACTGTAAAATTAACAAAGACAGGACCAGTAAAGCGGCTGTGGAATGAAAGTAGGGCATTTGGACTTTGTTGAGTTTGCATTAATGTTATGTAGCAGCTAATTGAGCAACTCATGATCAGACGTCAGTGTCGTCAGCACTCGGGGTCAGAACTCCGAATATCAGGTTAACACCACTAGTCCTGTAACAAAGCTTTCGGCAGATTGACTCGAATCTTTACAATTTAACTCACTTTTTTTTTTTTTAATTATTATTATTATTGCTTAGCAGTTTAGGCTAAAAATGAGCAACACCGAGGAGCCTAAAGTGACTACAGCTCCCCACATAGTGGAAGAAGAGGTATGTTTGCGTTTTTAATGTGCATAGACGTGTTCCTTGATTAAAAACCTGCTGATCCGGCCATTCAATACTCTTTATGCAAGTAAATAAAGTTCTGCTATCCTTAATCGCCCAGGCCTGTTGTAATATAACACTGTTGTTGCTTAACTCTAGTATGCTTCTTATGTTATAGTCTATTTTACACTGCACTAAGCATTTATTCAGGTAAATATCCATTTAACATCACAAAGATACACTGTGTGTCAGTGAATGTGACTGAAATTTTACATTACATAATCAACTGCACTATAGATGTGTGTTACATTCAGTTGCTTCCAGAGTGATTTTTTGTTGTTGCTGATCTGGCTTTTCAGATGTAACGTTTGTGACTGTAACAATACATTGTGATCTGTACCATCTCAAAATGTAATGTATTTGTGATACAAATATGATGTATTTTGACTTCCATTTCTTTTCCAGCTCATAGCAGCAGGGAAATGGGTAAAATTAGAAAAGACAACATATGTTGACCCTGCTGGAAACACAAGGTATTTTTTGCCCTTTCTTTCACTGACATGACTGCATATCCCTGTGCAACAAATTCATTACTCCTTGTTTTTATTTTATCAGAACCTGGGAAACTGTAAAACGGACAACAAGGCAGATGAACACTGCAGCAGATGGTGAGCTTCATTTTTACTGTTTTCTCATTTTACTGGTTGGTTTGGCCTGAAAACTGACCAGCTAGAGATGTGGGACACCTGTAACAAAACTGTCCTGCAGGTGTTGGAATCATCGCCCTGCTGAAAAGAACTCTCCACAAAGACTGTGTGGTGATGGTGAAGCAGTTTCGCCCTCCAATGGGATGCCACACTCTGGAGTTTCCTGCAGGTCAGTAAAATGTCCTCCCCATGTATGGTCAATTGATTTGTATTGTATCAATGATGTGATGAGTCATTTATTATATATTGTGTTGTTTTCCTTTTTAGTGTCAGAGCTAATAAAGTCTATCACTCCCGTCCACTCACATTTGGCCTGTTAGGAGTTGTGTAGCGACTACTTTCTTATAATAGCATCGTCTCTGCTATGTTCAGGGTTGATTGACGAGGGGGAGACCCCGGAGGTAGCTGCTCTAAGGGAGCTGAAGGAGGAAACTGGTTACAAAGGAGAAGTAGTAGGAGTCACTCCAGGTATGATTGGACACATATCTCTTGCTTTATTGTATCTGGTGTGTGTTAGAGAGGTTCATGGTTCAGCATTGAAATACAAATAATGACGCACTTACGCACAGATAGAATGAATTCTAGTTGTACAGGCAGTAATAATCTTGATTCAATTGCAGTGACCTGTCTGGATCCTGGTCTGTCTAACTGCACCACTCAGATAGTCCTAGTTAACATCAATGGAGATGAAATGGAGAATATCAACCCAACACAACAGCTGGGTGAGAATTCATGTGCCGTGTTTTTTTAAAAATGTCATGGAGTACCTCTCATTCAATTAAGTCAAAAACTGTGATATTGGGCTATATAAATAAAATAAAATTGAATTAATTTGAATAACCATGTTTCACTTTTCTCTTCCACAGGTGATGGAGGTGAGTTATTGTATGATTCTCATCATTTCAGAATTTCTCTTTCATCCTCTCATCAAAAATGATCCCACCTTTATTATCTCTTTTCAGAGTTTGTTGAAGTCATTCTTTTACCCCTTGATGAATTCCAGAGGAAAATAGATGGTGAGGCAGCATTTTTTTTTTAGGTGTATTATTGCTGTGTTGTATAATAATGGTATCCTTGCAGTTAGAAATTCGCTAACACACTGTTTGTTTGATCCTGCAGAGCTGTTGAAGAAAGAAAAAATCATAGTAGATTCAAAGGTGTACATCTTTGCAATGGGGATGGTTCAGGCTTTCTTCAAGCCAAGGGAGCTTCCTGTCCTCAAGCAGTGAAGAAAAATAATTCAGGCTGAGGATGAGAGTAAGAAGTAGTTTTGTTACATAGGGCTCCTGCACAGGACTGGAAAATATCTAAATGTATTGAATAGGAAATTGATTTCACTAATGAATTAAAGAGATTTCAAAAGAAGTAAAGTAAAAAGTAATAGAAAATCAGAAGAGTGACATAGGGTCAGACCAAGATCAAATCAAAATGTAAAGGTTGTAGAACAGCCTCTAACTTATAACCTGAACCTATGAAGGAGCCCTAGTCATATTTTGAGAAGTGGATCACTCTTTGCTCTCAGTGTGAAGATACTGGCTTATATTATACAGCCTGATGCACATTTAGCCTAAACACAAACTTTATGAAATATACACCAGAGAAACCTGGACATTTTATATCACAACCAGCTAAACTGATAATTACATCTTAAGAGCCACAATAACACACAATACAATATACAGCAATGTGGGCCAAATTCTCATTTATGTTTATGAAGGACACACGATTTTTCAGGCTTTAATCTTGTGTGTTTACAAGCGACAAACACTAACTCTCTGGTATTCCATGATGGGCTACACTTTGTTGGTATATTTATGATGAAATGATTGTAAAACATTCCTTAATATGTGCAGACGTATTGTTTTACCAGAAAAGGAATTCCTCAACCAACATTACTGGCACATGCAACACATGAAATGATGTAGCTGATTTTAACACCAACAGCTAATGTGATTTTTAGTTGCCTTCTATTTTTTCCACCAAAGCTGAATCATTAGGCAAGTGCACACTATATTGGATTTCTTATAAAGGCATGTTTGAAACTGGAAGAATGCAGTTATAGTAGGGGTACTTTAAGATAGGTACTACACTAGAATAATTAAAAAAATTTGTGTCTTTAACAGCCAGCAAGGTAATTTTAACTGTAGGAAATGTCATATTTAATCTACAAGAGATGCTGTAATGATTTACATTAATGCATAGAAAATGTCCAATGCTCCCTGTGCAAACGGGTAATGACGGAGTTAACTGATACTGAAACTGTTCTAACTAGCAACTCAAAATGACCATTGAATAAATGACTTGTCTTTGTACTTATCTGAGTCTGTGCTTCTGATTTGCCACTGTTGATTTACACATTGGTCTTTCATTCACTTTTAAGGTTTCACATCCTCCTGAGACCCAGAAAAGGGATGATTTTAGCATTTTTATATTAAACAATTGTCTTGGTTGGAAAGTTCATAATGCAACAGTTTTTTCAGATACATTTAAAAATACACATTTTCCTTGTTTATTTTTTAATGGAAGGTCCTTTACAAATTGGCAGCATTTTTAAATAAAACTGTCAAACTTTTGTCCACTACAGAGTAATATTTTCAGACAATTTCAGTATTTTTTTCCCTTATGTGATCATCAAGACCTCAATGGTTCTGTACTGCCCTCCAGTGGTCACAATAAATAACTGCAAAATATTAAGTACAACACTTCAGAATCACTTTTCGTGGTCAAGTTTGTGCACACATACAAGGAACATGACTCAGGCGTATCCTTTGCTCACACTAACTGTACACTAAATGTATGTATAAGAAACACAGAGTAAAAATACAATAGCGTATGGTTCAAAAGAAGGCTTTCCACCCACAAACTATACAAACAATCAGTCAGTCATCTTCTGAACTGCTTTATCTTTGAGGGTCGTGGGTGTGCTGGAGCTTATACCAGCTCTGTGCAAATAGTGTGAGGAATAAATAGTATACAGACAATACTGCAAAAGTATAAAACCAGTAGAGTAGTATAAAAGGCCAAAGGTGCCACTGATATAACCATATCATTTTAGAGCGATCATTAACTTACATATGATATATAATGATTTTTCTGTGTTTTGCTTTTTATTCATATGTATTGAACCTACATTATCCACAGCAATTAGAGCAAAACATTAACTTACAAAACTTTCTTTTTTGGGAGACCATACAGTAACTGTGGTGCACCTCTTCTGGCATTGTTCATACACCCAGAATCTATGAAAGGACTTCAGCAAATTTATTATTGATCATGTTTTCAGATGCATTGTCACGTCTTGGAAACATTTATTATTTAGTTTGTACAGATATCAGAAAAAGGAAGAAAATCACTTACATTAAAAAAATGTATTTATCTTGCTAAATTTCTAAAGCTAAAGTTCTATGACAACACCAAATTTTATTTACTTTTGGAAGGATGTTGAACATTATTTAAAGCTTTTAGATAAATCTGAAAACCAAAAGGCTATAAAAATCATCAGTATTTGTTCTAATTTAGACATTGTATTGTAATTGTATAATCATCCCCCCTGGCAAATTTCTTGTTATGTTCCCTTGTATACATTGGATTGTTTACTGTACCTCAGTGCATTCAGATTTGTCAAAAAAAGTTTCAAACCTGTAACTCTAGTTGTGGACAGGGGGCGATAGAAACATAAGAGGTTAAAACTAACCATTTAAGAACCGTCGAAGAAGAAAATTCGACCAATTACGGCACGTCCTTATAAACATAAACAGTTTCGGTACTACTACTGACGCCTAAGTGGTGTGTACGTTTACAAAATAAAAAAGATTACATAAATATACATCTACTTTGACGACTACACCCGATTTACACATTTCAGGTATAGATTTCTTCCTCATTTGATAAATATAATGTGTTAAAACCAACGAGCGGTAGTCGTTTTCTGCTCTGTTTATATTGGACCTCACGTTTCGGTTCTTTTGTTTTTTTCCTCCTTTGCACTAAACAAACACAACGATGCGAGTGTTTTTCAAAGGTTTGACTCTTGCAAATCATACTCCAGTCTTCTGAATTTAGAAGCTACTTAGTTGTTGTTGTTTTTTCCAGTAAAACGCGAATGCCTTGGACTCGAAGATGGAGGTTGCTGCTAAAGGTGAGTCGCTGTTCTTCCAGACTAATGTAATGGGTGTATTTAACACCGTAGGTAGTGAATATCGTGTCCCACACTAGCCCCCCCCCAGCCCCATATCAAAGGTTTTCTCAGTCAGACAGTATCTATAGCGTATCTAAATTTGACCAATGGTACATGATTTGTTGCCTGTACTTTGTTTACTTCAGTTTACTTAAGAGTGGTAAAACTAGGATGTCTAATTGTGTCAGTATGGAGAATTCTGTATACATATGCCATTATATAAAACTCACTGCAGTATGGTTGACTTTGTGTCCAGTTAAATATAGAATAGTTAGTTAGTACCGCTAACACGGTATTTATTGTATTTTATTATTGTATATGTGTTTTTTCCAGGAAAGGCCAAAAGGAGGCACCTGAATGCAGAGGAATGTGATGAACTAGGCCGACATCCAGATGGAACTGGTGCCCTCACACAGCCCCACACCCGGAACTCTAGACAACGTAACCGGGACCCTAATTGTGGGCTTTATCCCAGAACACCAACCAAGCGACAGAAATGTGGTAATTTACAATGAACACCCTGCTATCATTCTTTATCTTTTCAGATAATATGAGAGATGATTTGTTCTTTCGCTTTTAACCTTTGTTTTTAAAATGTTTGTGACTTCAGCGTCATCTTCAACATCGGCCTCAGGAAGTCCTGCTGGTGGTCAGAAAGCCATTGATAACTACTTCAGTGTGACAAAAATCATCAGTTCTAGTCCAAACAAATCCTCCCAGCCCTGTTCATCTAAAGATATGAATGGAGTCAGGGGAGAGTTGTTTCCCAAATCAGACCCTGATAGAGAAAATGATGATGATGATGATGATGATGACGACGATGTCAGTTTGTTAGCAGCTGTGTTGGTGACTGAGTCTAAGGCAAAGGAGGAGGAAATGGAAGTCATTGATGACAACAGTCTGTTACCTACACAAAGTGTTTCAGAGACCAAAGAAATGGTGGAGGAGATAAACTATCTAGAGGGAATAACATCAGAGATGTTTGATGATGATGATGACTTTCTTCAATGTGGCAATGCAAAGGAACCTCAGGAACATACTGATGAAGAGGAGGTGGAAGCACTCCCTGATGCTCACTATGGACTTCTGGGCAGTGGCAGAGACTTGCTTCAGCCCCAGGGTTGTATTGATGATCTACCGGAAGAGGTGCTCAGACACGTCCTATGTTTTGTCCCTGCACAAGACCTCTACCGCAATGTCAGTCTGGTGTGTCATCGCTGGAGGAACATAGTTGAGGACACAAAGGTTAAACAAACTTCAGTGTCATAATGACATTCATTAGGTTTCTTCATGAAAAGTTCTTACAAATATTTGATGCTTCTCATGTGCAGTTTGTTCCTTACAAGAAACGATACTACCGCTACACAGTGAGAGAGAAGAATACAATGGCGGAGATCTTTTCCATCCTGAAGAGCAGTGGCATAAATGATCCAGCATCAAAACAAAACAGCATACGGAATCTAGTTACGTAAGTCTGGATTTCCTTTCTAGTTGATATATTTCCTACACAGCACATCCAACTTAAAACTATAAAGCAGAATAATAGAGAAAACAAGTCTTGACAGGGCCTTGGAAAATATGATTAAATGTTGTTATGTAGTATGACCAGGGCTGCCTCAGTTCTGTAATCATAATTTTTACCTTTTTTTTTTTTAGTTTGATGGCACGCTATAAGGTCGGTGAACGGGTGAGACCAGATGATGTTCTGGACTGTGTAAAGAAACACCGTCTTTTCCCTCAGGCTGAGGCTGCCATCAGATTACGAATTCCCAACATTCAGAAGAGCATTAACCTTGGCATTGAGGTCTGACACAATTATTAATCACTAGAGAACAAAGTTATGATTTAACACTTTAAATACTATTAGGATTTCCTGGCCACTGTGCATTGTATTGTATAAATGGCACCTAATTACAAATGTTTGATTTGTCTATATGTCTAGGGTCCCAATCCATATGCAGTCATGGCTGTGATCCTGATCCTCAATGAGACGGTTGATGATGTGCAGACCTTGGTGTCTCTGCTCACAGTCTGCATGTCATACACAGCCATCACAGAGTACCTTACCTACATGGCTACGATGCTGCTCGCTTTAAAGAGGAGCAACATACGAATTAGTAACAGGTACCACCACCACAAATATATTTTTAAATTCAGATTTTAGTTTTTGTCTGTTGATGAACAATTGTTCTTTTCTTGTGCTTCTCCAGGGTGCATTATAACATCTACTATGTACTTCACCTGATGGAAAATGGTCCTTTTTCTGTCACCGTTGATCAGAGCAGGTGAGGCCTTGGACTTTAACAATAAAGTGTATGACAAAACTTGCACTCTGCTTTGCTAATTTTTGAAAGTATATTAACAAGAGTGGGTCTTTTGGTTTGGTCTTCTGTCTTTTACTACCCATTATTGCTAGAAAAGGCAAGTTTATGGAGTAGTTAAGAATAATGTCTGAATGCAAAAATTTGACAAAAAATATAAAGCCAACACTTACCGAAACAGAACAAAAAAGTCTGATTGAATCGATGATTAAATACAGATGAATTTGACTTGTTTAAATTCCAGGACAATCAAGACAGTTAAGTGGATATAACTGAATTGGTGTAGAAACATCTACATGGCATTGTTGTGCATGTGTGTTTCCTCTAGGCAAGCACAGATTCAACTGACACATGAACAGCAACAGATCCTTAGCCATGACATCCACAAGGACCATATTGTTAAGATCATGGCTTTTGCAGGTACTGTAGCAATCAGAGTGTTTATATCTCATCACAGGATGACCATTTCAAATGTATCAATATGTCTCTAGGCACTGTAAAACATTATCAAATATCCCTAATAGACAAGAGTAATTGTTTATCCACAAATAAGGAAATCTATGAAACTTTCAAAGTTGAAATTACTCCACGAGTACTACTTTGTCAAAACTGTTGTAATTTACATGACATCTCTTTACTTCACAAGATTGAATGTTTTAGTGACAGAAAAATGTTTCAGTTTAACTCTGTAGTCAGACTGTAAATTTTGAGGGTCAGTAATTTGTAATAATTGGTGCTAGTGTGTTGTACATGATGCCAGTCTGGTGTTTAGATCAGTTCTCAAATGTCACACTGTCTGCAACAGGTACAGGGAAGACTACTACTTTGGTGAAGTACGCTGAGCGGCGACCATACCTCCGCTTCCTTTATGTTGCCTTCAACAAGTCTGTAGCCACAGAGGCAACGCGACATTTCCCCAGAAATGTGTCCTGTAAGACTGTCCACTCCTTAGCTTTCAAAGATGTTGGGCATAGGTGAGAACCAAGGGCTTTTGTAGAACTATATAAATGAGTTAAATACCACACATGTTTAAATCTCATCTGTATTCTTCTGCATCTCTGATCTTCACAGGTATTACATTGGCAAGAAGTTAACCCCTAATTTGAACCCATTCGTTATCAACTCAGTTCTGCCTAAAGGCCGTGGTGGCTATTTGAAGTCCAAAATTGTGCTCACAACTCTTAATACTTTTATGGCCTCAGTGGACCCGGCCATCACCACCAGACACGTCCCCAGCACATACAGCACTAACCGCAACACCAAGGGATACATAGATTCTGATCAAAAAGTGGTATGAACATTTTTGAGTGGTACATTCAAATTTCTTCCTGCATTGTAAGGCCATAAAGTCCTGTTAAAACCTTTCACCTATTTGATGAATTCCTAGCTTTTTGCACGTGATGCAGAGGTAATCTGGACAAAAATGAAGGACCTCAGAGAGAAGAGACATGAAGCTCACTATATGACTCATGATGGTATGTCAGTAAGAGAAGGGAATTCTTGTTTATTTAATTATTAACAAAAGATTTTACCAATATTCAATGGAACTGTTTTATTTTTCCAGGTTACCTGAAGTTATGGCAGCTCCAAAAGCCATGTCTTTCCAGTCAGTATGATGTTATTTTTATTGATGAGGCCCAGGACTGTACTCCAAGTAAATATTTATGCTTGTAATACAGTTGTACATGAGTTGTTAAATAAGTAATTAGTAGATGATTCCTCTCTCTCTCTCTCTCTCTTACCTCCAGCTGTACTGGATATTCTCCTGTCCCAGAAATGTGGGAAAATCCTTGTTGGAGATCCTCATCAACAGATCTACACATTTAAAGGAGCCGTTAATGCCTTGCAGGATGTTGATCACACACACATCTACTACCTGACACAGGTTAATACGAGCAAACAAAATAAATGAAAAATGTATTTCTGACTATCTATATTGTAGCATCGCAATTATATATTCTTTTCCCTCTATCTCTGTTTGAGGGTGGATATTAATTACTAAAGGGTCAATCTGAATAATTCTGGTAATGTCTTTCTTCAGAGCTTTAGGTTTGGTGCTGAGATTGCCTATGTGGGTGCTTCCATCCTTAAAGTATGCAAGAAAGTCCAGAAGATTCTTGTAGGAGGAATGCAGAAGGGTAAAAACATTCATCTTTCAACTATCACCTTTTAATATTTATGGAAATTACTCATTTGTTTGTTTCAGCATAATTTATGCATGGAATGGAGTGAATTTTGGATATCTGTGTTTACTCTTCCTACTCACTGTACAGGTAGTGTGAGTGATGAAGGTGCAGCCAGGGTTGCAGAGGCCGTGAGGACCGGTGTGAGTCTTTTCCATGGGAAGACGGCCATTCTGTCAAGATGCAATTTCACTGTGTTTACAGAAGCCGTCCGCCTGACTGACATCAATCCACAGTGTCGTATACATTTTGTTGGAGTGAGTGGATATAACCGCAATTCCTTATCTGTAATTAACATTTGTATGCAAAAACAAGGGCTGTGGCATTTACAGTATTACTTGTAAACTCTTTTAAATGTATAACTTAGCTGTCCAAAGTTTCATACTGTGTAGATGCTTACAGGTCTACTTTCCATATAGGGTGTCAGAGGTGTTGGCCTGGAGAAGATCAAAGACATCTGGAAGCTGATGCAAAAGTCACAACTGGGAGAACAAGGTGCAAATGAACAAGCAATGTGTAAGCCTCTTTTACATAAACATCTTTATCTTTATTTTCACAAGTTCCAATAAAAACACTGATGTTAAATTATTTCTTGTTTTAGACATCAAGGATCCAATGATTCGCTCTTTTGCAAAGAAGATGGGCTTCTGGGCCCTGAAGGCCTATGCTACACAGACTGAGGACCGTGAGCTAGACAGCAAACTTAACATAGTTGAAAAATACGGACATCGCATCCCTGAATTGGTGTCACGCTTCACTATATGCAGTGAAGAAGACTTTCTCAAAGCAGGTATACATATACAAACTCCACAAAGTCATATCTAAGACTGTAAGAACCATGAAAACATGAATGTTTACCTTTCCTTACAGACTTCATTCTTGGAACAGTTCACAAGGCCAAAGGAATGGAGTTCGACACTGTGATGGTGACTGATGACTTTGTTAAGGTGCCCTCTTCCTGGCACAATGTGCACCATTTCCCTGACTTCTCATTCGGTATGTTTTTACAGACATTTCTGTTGATTTTTATATGGACTGTATTTTGCACGTTTGCTGTATTGTATTTGTATGATCTGGGTGGCCATGGTTTGAATCCCGCTCTGTCCTAGTCGTGCCTTGGGCAAAGCACGTCACCCACCTTGCCTCCAGGGTCACTCACACT
Organism: Maxillicosta whitleyi; assembly: GCA_029822895.1. Classification (NCBI taxonomy): domain Eukaryota; kingdom Metazoa; phylum Chordata; class Actinopteri; order Perciformes; family Neosebastidae; genus Maxillicosta; species Maxillicosta whitleyi. Next base: position 1,236,082 of record JAPSES010000120.1, on the reverse strand, counting down.
GGTGTATGAATGTGTAGGAATGTTCAGTGGTGGTTGGAGGGGCTATTGGTGCCAATTGGTAGCCACACTTCCATCAGGCTGTCCCAGGACAGCTGTAGATACAGATGTAGTTTAGCACTATCAGAGTGTGATTAACTAGCACAAATAAAGCCTGATGAGGAATCTCTGCTTTTATTTTAACAGACAACATATATGACTTTATTCATTTATTTGTTTGTTTCTTTTTCTTACTTCCTAGCTGAAGAACCGGAGGATGAGTGGAACCTGCTTTATGTGGCTGTGACTCGTGCCAGGACGTCACTGATAATCACCAAGAATATCCACCACATCCTCACATTTGATGGAGTAAGCGATAATACATAGTTCACCACATGCTTTATTCTTAATACTTCTGAAAAAATTTGTAGGCTTTTTTTTTTTTTTTTTTTTAGCATTTTCTGCTTTTTATGACAGATTGTAGTAATAGATGATAGATGTAGGAGAACAGAGACAGGATGACATACAGGAATAGGCTGGGGAATAGAATGTGACCTCTGCAGTACATGCTCTGCCAGATGAACCACTGACATACTCTTTTCTGCAGATCAGTGTACCTGCACACTGACCATAGACAAAGCATTTCATAGGAAATGCTCAAATTTGTCAAAACAGTCATTTAGAGTCGAAGGATGAAGTGATTATTGGTGATCAGTGGTGATATAACAGTGATATAATCAGCCACTGGGACAATGTTTAGAGTGCAGAATTCCACAGGACCACAGTACTCAACTGACACACAACTGTCACAGAACTGAAGTTACACGGCACATCTAACATATAGCTCCACCCATGAAGGATTATTATAGGCTATTTACACACATATGTCACATGTCCGGCTGGATGTCTAAGGATGATCTGAGTTATTCTGCACTGGTGACTTTATTAACTCTAAACAGTTACTGTTGGCTAGGGGTGTGTTCAAAATATCGATATGGGGATACATCATCGTGGTACGACGTACGTCGCTTCATGATACACGCATTGGTACGGAGGCATCGGTATCAATATTTCACATGCAACAAATAATTACAACAGTGTTGGCCATAACTATCCCGAACAATCGGACAACCAGATTGTATTGAAAAACTGAACTTTGCTCCATTCCCTCAATCAACTCACTCATTACGAACACACACACACACCGGTTCACTGGCTCCCCCATCTGTCCTGTGCTGTACTATGTCCTGATGTAATCTTGACTATAGGTATTGATAAATTAATGCAGAGAATAAATTTCAGTGAAAGGATCAATTCTCACGCTGTAAATTTGTTTTTGTTGGTACAGGAACATATCCTCATTTAAATCAGCCTGTAACACAAAACTGGGTAAGAGCAGACATTTTACCAAATATCCCAGAATGGGACAAGGCATTTTGCATTGTGTTGGGGTAAGCTGGCCTAGAAAGAGGATCATGCATTTGGTGTTGTGTTGGGCTTAATGGTTTAATGAGCAAGCACAGAAATGAGCCCCTAGAGGGCAAATCTAGTTACTCGATGTCGTCTTGTCCTATGTGTGTCCCGATTTCATGTTCTCAACTCCTCAACGATGCCTCAGTTGTAGTCCTCCATGAAGGTTTCTCATGTAGCTTCCAGGGTGTTATGACACAGAAGTAGAATGTTACCATGGTCCATTTACTTCATATCTCTGCATTTCATTATTTCGATCAACATTTTGGTATTTAACTTTACACATTTTTTGTACAACTGAAACCTGGTATGAAGATGGAGTGAATGAATGGACTCGTTCACATGGCGCTGAAGGGAGTAAAGGTGTTTATTAACAGAAAGGAAACACAAAACTTGGGTTTGAAACTTCAGTGTCCACAGGGAGATGGGATACTGAGAGTCCGGCTTATGGCTGTGAGGTGAAATGGGATGAAAGACTTGAGGGAGTCTATGGAGGATTGAAGCATTGACCTGACACTGTACTGAAGCAGAGGAGTCCCTTCTATGGGTGCCTGATGAAGATCTGCTCCAAGTGAGGTGCCAGCAGGTGCTGATGTGTCTGGGGGAGGGGTCAGTGGTGCCACAGGAGTGGTCCATGACACCTAGAGAGTTAGGGATGTTTGGAGATGAAACAGCAGGTTTTGTTTGGGATCTGAAATTGACTGATGATTGCTTTGTTGGAGCGGAAGTTTGACTGAAAACGTCTTGAAATAAACAGATCAAGATGTTTTGTTTCAAGGGAGGCTTTAATTTAGGGAAAATGTCCTGCATGTTTTCAGTGATACATGGGCTTCCCACATTGAAAGCAAAAGAAACATAAATACATTCCACAACAGAAATGTTTAATTAATTCTGTATTTAGATGCAAGACTGTGGGAAAGGACAGAGTTTCTGCCAGATCTTGTTGCTTCAAAGCTTCACATCTATTATTGGTCTTATGTATTGTGAACCAAGCTGCTCTTCTGTGACTTTTCTTTGTAATACGTGATATTTATTAAGCAGATGCAGTGGATCAAATCTGTGAGATCTGATTTTATAAATCTAAATGTATATGTGTCCATATCAATGTTGGGACTGGTCTTTTATGCTGTAGTGATTTTATCTCATGCACAGTAAATCACAATAACAGGACATGTTTCCTAACAGTAGCCACTCCCCCAGAGGGGAGTGGGGAAAAGGGACACCAGGTGAATGGTAATGAACAGACTAAGTAGAATAAATATAATAAATGATATGAGCAGAATAAAGTGTTATGTAGAACCAGAAACAGATGATAGGACTCAGTGTTCTGTTATTCCCCCAGAATTCTTACTCCTTGGACAGATCAACTGATCTGTAGGTTCAGTGTGTTTTTAACTAGTCTGATCTGTAGGTCCAATGTGTTTTTAACTAGTCTGATCTGTAGGTTCAGTGTGTTTTTAACTAGTCTGACCATAAGCTTTTTCAAACATGAATGTTTTCAGTCTAGTCTTAAATGTACAGACTGTGTCGGACGCTGTAATATTAGGTGGAAGTTGATTCCATAACATAGGACCTTGGTAACTAAAGGCTCCAGCTCCTACTGTACTTTTACAAACCCTTGGTTCTACCAACAGACCTGCGTTTTGGGACCACATGTACCCAGTTACATATTTATCTTATACTATTCTCAACTCATTGTTGTTCTCATGTACTGGAATGGTTGTTTTTATATTGGATCTGTGTTTAAGTGAGTTTGGGTTTATGTTGAAATTGTGCATCATGAGCTAAGAAAAACCGAAGCCAAATTCATTGAATGTGTTCACTTATATGGGCAGTAAAGCCGATTCTGAAAAGCCTGAAGTTGTGTGGTTTTCAAGCACATCTATCATCAGCCTTGTCTGACTTCTCATGAGAAAATTATGCAGCTGTGTGGCTATTAAAATATGAGTTTAATAACAGAAGTGTTTAAATACACATTTTGGATCCTGGAATATAATTGCATTGCTGTTGGTTTCAAGTGGATTGTACTAGGTTACACTGGTAAACTTTGTTATTCCTGGGTTGTTGGTTATTTTTAGAATAAGATTCCCCCGTTTGTTTTTTAAATAAGATATAGTGGGCATTTGGGATTAATAATTCTACGAATATTAAATTTTATTAGTTCTGTTCCCAGATGAACCAGAGTTTGTGTGGAGTTTGCATGTTCTCCCTTATGCACCACCCCCTCTCTTGGATCAGCTGATCAGTTTGCTCCTGAGAGTACATAAAACTAAGCACAAGTCAGAGGCGACCGTGCCTTTGCTGCAGCAGCTCCTAAACTGTGGAACGACTTGCTTCTCCATATCAGACAGGCCTCTTCTCTGCCTGTTTTTAAATCCCTTCTTAAAACCCTTTTTTTTTCTCCTTGGCTTTTGAAACCATGTGAGACATTTACTTTACTTGGTTTTATTGCTCTTATTCTTAATTTGTTATTTTTAATTGTACAGATTTTATTGCTTTTTTTTAATCTATTCTTGTATTTTAACTTTTATTTATTTTTCTGTACAGCACTTTGGTCCACTGTGGTTGTTTTAAAGTGCTTTATAAATAAAATTGGATTGGATTTAGATTTCACTGTTGTTGTTCTGTTGTACTGTTGTTGATGTATGCTTGATGAGAGTTTCCTGGAGAGGAAAATAGTGCCGCACACTCCCGAGTTGTCAGTGAAGAGGTTTTTTTATTGTGACGTTTCGGCCTTCAGCCTTTGTGACCTGAGGAAGGCTGAAGGCCGAAATGTTGTCACAATAAAAAAAACCTCTTCACTGACAACTCGGGAGTGTGCGGCACTTTTTTCCTCTCTGGCAAATTGTTTGAGTTGCCAGCACCTCCTTCTCTGGTGTGCCTTTTGCACTGTCAACTGATAAGAGTTTCCTGTCATCAGTGCCGTTGACCAAGGTACTGACATAGAACTCTCCTAAGCTGAACAGCCCAGAACAGTCAGACCAAACACTGACCCCTCAGGTTTTTTTGGGTCCAGGTGCTTGGTGCCCGTTTTTATGTACAGATTATAATAAAAATATATGCCACTAACAGGCTGAGCTTAAAACGCCAGTACAGAAACGGACTAAATAAATTGTCTGTCTTATCTCCTATTATCTACTTAATTTAGGATTACTTCCTGAAATCTGAGATGCCCAGCTCCCTGCTGAAGTCTAATGATCCTCTCCCATGCTGTGTTGGCAATTGTCCAAATTGCATCACACCAGGCTCATCTTTCATCATGTGCAAGAAAAGGATGGAATATGTAAGAATACAACAAACCACACATGAAAAGAAAAACAATCAGACAAGATGCTGCTTGCAGAGCTTTTACTTTTTACATGACCCTGCTTTGTTTTTGTACAGACTGATGGTGTGTCTTCAGGGGGCCCCCTGTGTGAAAGGTGTGTGTGGACACGGATCGGCCCAACTGCCTTCCTTATGACTGATGATGTGCTTTCAATGGCAGCAATACCAGAAAGGCTCAACCCACCAGGTCACCATATCATGCTTTTTGCTCTCTTCTGACAAGAAGATGAATAAACTTGATGAGTGAGAGGTTACACAGCAGTTTTAAGTTTTCAAATCTTTTTAAATTCATGTTCATACTGTTGACCTTTTCCAAAGGATAAGTGTTCAGGAACAACTGACTGTTCAATGGTGTTAATTTGTTTTGTTTTGTTCTGAATCATTTCTATGTGACATAAAAGGATGTGGGTGTTTGGTGTTATATCTCACTCAGATGTTGTACATAAACTGAGAGCGCAACAAAAGCTGTCGATAATGACATTGTTTGACTTTAATAGATTGCTTTTATTTCCTGAACAGACCTATAAAAAGACCATTCAAATGTCATAATGATAGTGAATGGTCATTTTACGTTTGCAGCTGTTTGTGTTGTATTCAGTCTCTGTGTGTCTATGCAGCCCACTCATTTATAGCGTATGGTAGCTGTGGGATTTGGTGGGTGCTGGACACTGCCAAACATCTGGTAATAATCACTCAGCATTTCACAAACACTGGGAAGCAGTAAGTACTTGAGTACTAATGGATAAAATTAGAACTCATAAGTACTCAAATAGTTACACACCCGAGGGCAAATTCATTTGTCCTTCAAGAGAGGAGGGAAAATAATGAAAACATTAAACACCTAAAGTCACTACAACTACTTACAAATATTGAATTAAGACAAATATGTTTAATACAGAGAACCAACACCTATGGGGGATGTGACCTGAAATGATTACTGATAAAACTCACAAAATGAATGTTGGTCTGGCCTTGTCGCTTAAAAACTATTTTTTTCCTCAAACAGCTGCATACAGATGGAGCTCAGAAAGTGCAAAAAATAGACTGTAGGGATAATACAACATCTGTTAATGGACAATGAATACATTCCTATCACTGTGGTGTGCAACAGGCAGTGTCTGTCTTACATTTTAACACAGATCTCTAAATTAGTGGTGCAGGCTGTCATTGAGAACCACTAGTCTGTTGACTTCTTACATGTCTGACAGAAACTGAAGCAAACAGTGCACACAAAATATTGACAAAAAGGATAGATGTATAGTTTTATCATGGTCATTACTGTCAGAATTATACAGACACAGAACTGAGTGATGAATGTAAAAGGTTAATGTAAAATATACAGTACAGTTCATAAAGTTTTTAAAATGTCCTCAAAAGATCAAAAAACAAAACTCCAAACAATTATGGGAAGTGACTTGTATTGTGAAAGGTTAATGTTTCCTGAGAACTGACTTTTTCTTAGTTTTATGTGGTTGTGAAGAGCTAAAGAATGTGCTGCACTGGATGAATTAACTCAGTATGACACAGGATGTAACACATGACATCTGTTAATTCCACTGCATCACACTCTACAACACATACATCAATAGCAAACGGAGCGAACACTGGTACTGGACAAATACTATTTATATTCTGGACTATTTTTAATTGAGACAGTTACTTTTTTGTCCTTTTAATGTAGTTATACTTTGAAGTTTAGGACTTGGTTGACTTGAATTGAACTTCCCTGATCAATAAAGTCTACTGCTAGTCAGTTTAAAACTTTAAAACATATTTTTCTGTTTACCTCAGTAACATTCAGTCGCTCATTGTGGTAAGACCCCTGTATCCACCTGAATGTCTAATAATATACAGACAATAATGAATGATGAGCGGCTGCAATGAATCTGTGCTAAGGGAATGTTAAATGTCATGGAGATGTTTCAGGTGGTCAAGACAGTCTTTAAAACTGGACAACAATTAAACAAACAAACCAGAAAAAACATCTTATCTGGTTGTGGAGGAAAACACCTGTTACCAAATCTCAAATCAGAGGATTTGAGAAAAACAAAATCAACAACTTTGTGCTTTTCATATTTCATTCACAGTTTGTAGGTAATAAGATGCTAAATTGGTCAAATTTACTTATAAACATGAAGATCAAACTCAATAAAGAATAAACCTTATAACTTGTGTTTGATTTGAAGCGCTTTTGGAAGCAGTCTTCACTTTTGTACTCTTGTGCTGGTCTTATATTTGCTGCACCTGTTGATGAACATTTCTGAGAGAAGCTTCTGCGGGGGTATAATGCACAGATATTGGAGATATAGTTGATGGGATGTCTGCTGCTACTTGAAAAAAGCAGAGGACAGCAGATGACAAATTTAGCTAATATTCACCAAGGTCTGGGGCCAGAGATGGACCAATAGAACTTCACTAAGATATTATAATTCTGTCTAAAAGAGGACAACCTTGTTGACAAAATCAGGAGTCATTTTCAATACTTAAGGGTTTTCCCTGGTTGGGAAAATTGGCACTTGCACTCTGATATGAACTAATACCTGCTACATAAATAGGCATGAAACCACCAACACCACCCTGACAGACTGTATATTATATTATATTTAAAACATTGATGCAATTGAGTACCACATTCATTCATTTTTCAAAAAGCTTTATCCTAGAGTAGGTCATGTGGATACTGGAACCTATCCCAGCTACCATTGGGCAATGAATGCATCACCTGTTCATGGCAGATTTGACATATAGAGAGACGAACAGCCATACCTACAGGCAATTTAAACTGATCAGTTACCCTACCGTATTAAGTGCATGCATTTGGGCGGTGGGAGGAAACCAGAGAACCCAGAGAGACCCTTCGCAGACGGGGAGAACATGCAAACTACTCACAGAAAGGTACTTTTTGTTCTTTGGATTTATAGAACTAAAACACTTATGGGATAAGTTGCTAATGGCTATATATTGACTTTTGTATAACTCAAAACATGCCGTGATTTCAATGCCTCAATCAACCAGACACCAATATACAAAGTGTATAAATCTTAAAGAAACATCTTGTTTTATTTAGCAAATATGGTCCCTACCCACAAGTCCTGACTCCGGGAACATCACAAGGACTCCCTTTTTGATACTTAGATTTGTTATTAAAGTTGTAATGTGAAAATATGTCTTCTGCATTAAAATATCTAAAAATGACTAGGCCTGTGTTACAGTATTTTGTCACCCAGTGCCCTTACGTTATATCAAATGTTTCCTTGTGTGTTCAAATTCAGAGAAATCCATAGTTTCATTCCACATCCTGTTGTATGAGTCTTATTCACTTTTGTCATGGAAAAAATGGACGCTACAGGAAAAACAATTGAATACAAATACCTCATCTGTAAACATATTTTCTGCACGAGTCACATTTTCATTGGCAAGCATAGTGATCTTCGTGAACATCTCTGATCACTCATTCCTTCACATTCACATTATTGTCTGCTAGTATTGTGCATTGCTCTTTTTACATTACTTTTATAATTTTATATTTTACCACTGCCTCAGAGGTTGCCTTCACAGTTTGCACCAAATGCCTCATGATTTCCCCATTTAACCATACAACTACTTACATTTAACACTGGCTTGTAGCACCAGATGGATGGTCACATTTCCCTTTTAATACATTTAATTGAACTGTGAGTAGAGGATACAACCAGCATGCATCATATCCAGCCACCACAGTCTTTAGTCCTTTCTGAATGTAATGGACCGTTTGAGACTCAGTGATGCTCAGCTGTTCTCCTTGACAATCACAGCTGTTCAGGCAGACACCTCAGTCAAGATTCTATGGTGTTCATGGGTACCAGTTCATCTGATGTGTGCAGTGGAATCTTTCTTGTCCTCCTATAAGAAAACATTCAGTGATTAAATCATATGGGGAAAATACAAAGAAAGAGATTTTTAGTGCTAGAAACTGTTATGTTTTATGTGTTGGTATGTAATTAATATCTAAAAATTCCAATTTGTTCCTGTTAACAAGATTTATCCAAGCTTACCGTCTGTAACAGAGGCTGCCAATACTGATCAAAAGAATGATGATCACTCCAGCTACAACTGCGCTCGTTACTGCCAATAACAGAGGAGACAAAGAGTCGACATCAAACTGCCATCCACATCATTATATATGATAAGTTAAGTATAATGAAAAGTTGTATGTTAGTATGACCTGCAGTTTCCATATCGTATAATAAAGTAACAGTACTTACTAGTTGTGGTGACAGCACTGGTGCCATGAGTGTGAGCTGGGGTGCTGTTATCTTTCTTTGACGTTAGGGGTTTGGTCGTTTGGTCCGTGCCTCTCGTCTCTGTCACATGTTGATTATTTGTTATTCAGTTCTGCATTGGCTTACTTTGGATTGCCAAATAGAGATCTATTAATGTTATATCATTACTAAAGCTTGAACATGCAAGATAATGATTCAGTCAAACCACCATAAGCTAACAAGAGAAGACTTGAACCAGCCTGAAACATGCCATGACACAACCAAACATATTACAGTACGTATGTACACTGTATCTGTCATTGTAGGTATTAATAATATAAAAAAAACATCCTTACCCTGATCTGACACAACCGTAAAACCAGGTGACGTTGGTTCTACATGGTCTGTTTCTGCAGCAAGTGAGGCTGAGATGGTGGTGCTCTGGGTCATCTGTACTGTAGGAGAAGGTGCTGCATGTAAGAGAAGCCCAGAGTTTTACTCAGCAACTATTTTTACTGCAAACACAACCTGTCTTTAGGTTATTAGACTGTTGTTTCTACAGTCATCACTGTTGTTATATAAAACTAATGCAGTCCAAGCAGGACCAGGTCTGTACAAAGCCACAATGTCACCTGCTCAACTGCACTTTCAAAGATAAGATATTTGGTTCACACATATGCAAGATAAGCCTGAGATATAACCAAAAACATAAAGACAACCAATATTTAACATTCAGTATTCATGTAAAAACCTAGCCTGTGGTGCAGTGTTCATGTGATCTTCCTCTGGTTCAGGAGTGAGATGGATTGGCACAAAAGAGTGTTTATATTTGTTCCTCCTGCAAACATATGGCAGCAATTCACTGCTTTCAATCATGTAGACATGGTTAAGATGATCTGCTGAAGTTCACACCAAGCATTAGAATGAGGACAAAAGGTGATGTAAGTGACTTTGAATGTGCCATGGTTGCTAGTGCCAGACAGGTTTGTCTGAGTTTTTCATAACCTTTGCTAATCTACATGGATTTTCACACACAACCATGTTTAAGATTTGAATCAGAGTGAAAGTTCAGAAAGAGAGAAAATATGTAGTTAGTGGCAGTTCTGTCAGTGAAAATGCCATATGTATGTTAGAGGTCAGATGAGAATGGCCAGACTGGTTCGAATTTGTTTAAATTCAGAAGCCAGGAAGACAAACTATACTGTAGTTGGATTTCATTAATGTTGGAAAAGAATCTTATGCTAAAATGTAAAATATGTACACATCAACTCACTTGTCTCTGTGCTGTTCAGTGGTTGTGTTGAGGTTCTCACCGTTTCAGCTGAAACACAGCAAATTTCAACTTGTTTTTCATCTAAAACTTGTCAAAAGAGAAGTACAAATATTGCATTATAAGAAAAACACATCTGGGAGGACTTGTGAGAAAACTGCTCATTACTATCCTCCTGTATTCTGCAGAAGCCTGATAACAACCCGTCAGGTGTGCTCAGGGGGACAAATCTAAAACAGGGGTATTCAAATCTGGTCCTCAAGGGCCGGTATCCTGCTTGGTTTAGATGTTTCCCTCTTCCATCACACCTGACAGTTGTTATCAGGCTTCTGCAGAGTTTGACAGTATAGGCTGATCATTTGAATCAGGTGAGGCAGAAGACAGATGCATTTAAAACCTGCAGGATACCGGCCCTTGAGGACCACATTTGAAAACCCCTGATCTAAAATGTGCAGGATAATAGCTCTCAAAGACCAGGGTTAGTGACCCCTGACATAGTACAAGCCTCCAAAATGCTGAGAAATGTGGTTCTAACCAACTGGCGACATGTCCAGGGCGTACCCTACTCTTGCCTTTAAGTAGCTGGGACAGGCTCTGAACAAGCCCTGTGACCCCAGTGAGGATAAAGTGGGTTCAAAAAATAAATGAATGAATGATGCTCTAACCATGTGCATCTGATGTGCATTTGTTTTGCCATTTTAAGTGGGAATAAAGGTGGAAATGTCCTAATTTATTCCTCACCAGGAATTGCATTTTTGTAAAAGTTTTCAGGTTTATTTGTTTAGTGCATTACTTGAATCTCTCAATGTTGTTAAAATTGCTATTAAATACCCATAAGTCAAAACAAAACAAAACAAAACAAAAAACAACAAAAAAACACAGGCTTTCAAAAGGGTGTCACAATTTTTTCACATGACTATGTATTTTGCAGTCATTCATGTGTTAGTGATTTTGTAAACTCTGGTCAAACTAGTTTGAGAGAGGGCCACTGTAAACTGTGTTCTCATCTTACACTGCTGTTAAGCAGCACTGCTTTTTTGTCTAGAATATTGTAAATGATCAATACACATGAATGAATTATTTTTCTGCATGGGAAAATTATTCTATGGTGCTCTATGAATAAGCCTTTACATGAAAAATAGTAAAGTCAAGCCTGCTTGCATTTAATGACGGGTTAGGTTCTTGCCTTCCTCACATACCCGGCTGTGGTCTTGTAGTGAAAAGTGTTATTAATTTGCATACAAGCATGAAACACTTGACACTCTGATTAACTAACTGGGTGTGTTCACCAAGATAATCATCTGATATGACATAGACCTGCAGGTTGTGATTATGTAGAGACTAAATGGAAAATGTACATAGGACGTGTTCCTATGAGCTTTGTACCCTGTGTGTAGTCTGACAGGACCAGCAGACCAGGCGAGGTTGGCTGTATGTTGTCTGTTTCTGCAGCGACTGAAGCTGAAACATTGATGCTCTGGCTCATCTGTTCAGTGGAGGGAGGTTCTGCGTAGAAGGGAGGAAAGTGAAGACTTTTACTCAGCAACTTTTTTAATGTAAATAAAGCTGTCATTATATCATGAGCGTACTGCCTTTACTGACGTCGCTGTTATTTATGAAGCTCAAAGCAGGAGAGGCACAGGTGCACAAACACCCACAATGCATTTCAGGAATGCCAAATGTATGTCACTAAAATATAGGACAAAACACAGCTGTATCTTATTTCATACTGAACTACAGTAAACCAATCTTCCTGTAATACATACAGTATACACAGATAAACTCACTTACTTAAAACTCTAAGAAAAAACATAAGGTCTTACGCTTTCCAAGTGACATTTTTTGAAGGACACACAAAACAACACAGGTTAAAAACATATATATTTTAATAATACAAATGAATATTCAGCCCTTCATAAGTATCACACATAACTGAAAATTGTCATCATTTGATTTACAATAAATATATAAATTATCTCATGACAAAAGCTTTACAAGTGCAATATAACATATCTTTAATTTACAAAGGGAAAATGCTGCTGAAATAAAAAAAAAAAACTGTCTTGATGACATACATTTTACATCACGTGACAAGTCTTTCATAAAGAGGCAGCTTTCAATATGAGAATCAAATAAATGTAGATGTTTTATGTGGTCAAACAACCTGTCTCCCTGCATGCATGCATTCATTCAGGACCAGTATCTGAATTCTACAAAGAAACACAGGTAATGAAACTGAAATTAAGACAGCTCTGCCCAACCTGCATGACATGTTTTTTGTACTCTACTTACAAAACACTGCTGCGTTTCCTGCTACTATGTTCTGTGGACATCACAGTGATGGGTATATTCCAGGGGTTGGCAACTTTGGTCCTCAAGAGCCATTATCTGCCACTATCCACTAAGTGCTGGAAGAGGGAAACATCTAAAACATGCAGGATAATAGCCCTCGAGGACCTTTCCCAACACAGGCAGGTTTAAGATCTGCTAAGAT
>JAPSES010000120.1:1208597-1223204 GCA_029822895.1 Maxillicosta whitleyi | reverse complement strand
AAATACAGTAATATTACAGTTTTTGCCTAATTGGATCACGCCTATGTTCACATAAAACTTGTTTTGTACTAAATCCATACACTTGTGGATTTTATAAATAAATATCATACTAAACAAACTTTAAGAATGAACTATTAATATCCACGTGGGAGCTACCTGTGAGTTTGTTAACAAACACCATCTATATTTGAAAAAAATATGTCATGTAAAATAGTTATTACAGAAATATTAAGGCCCTTGAAAATGACCTAATTCAGAAGTCACTTGGTGCTCATAGTCTAATAACTATTGAAATGGAGGTCACCTGTGTAAAAGCACCTGTGTATGGTCACTGGTCGATCAGTATTCATGACTATAATTACACCATGATGACAAAATAACACTTGAGTTCTAGGGATAGATATAAAAAAAAAACAAAGTCACTGAACATCCTTTGGAGATTAGTTAAATCCATTATTAAGAAATGGAGGGAATATGACAAAAAAAAAAAAAAAACATTTACACAAACTGGGAAGAAGGTGAATACTGAGGGAAACCACCAAGACCCCCATGACTTCTCGAAAGGAGTGAAAATCTTCACCAGCTGATATGGAGAGACTGGTGTCAGCATTATGCAGTTGAGACACTTCATGACAGTAGGAACAGGAAGGCCTCTAAAGGCAGAGAAAAAGTAGCAAAATCCTGTAGTATAATATGATTCAATCTACAAAAGTAATATGAGTTGTGCAAAATTTGTCAGGACAAAACAGGAACATGAACGATACATTGAAAACTTCACAGACAAAGTAAATAAAGACAATAAGATGACGAGTTGATCAGTCTGTCAATAGAGTCAATAGAGAATTTGTGGCTGGATGTTAATGTCATGATGTCATACTCAATTTTCCTGTAATCTTAATGTTCAAAGAATGGAGAAAAACATTGCAGTCTTCAGAAGATCAAGCATGACAGATTCTGACCAAAGGTTCATCTACTAAATATTGTCTTGAAGGGAGTTGACATTTATGTAGTCACTTAACTAGCATTACTTTGGAAGTAGTTTTTTATTTGACGTTAAAGAGTGTTTTGTTAAATTCTTGTCAAAAAAGCCAAATTACAACAACTATGATTAAAATTTAGAAGCAATAAAAAGGGGAAACACCCAAAAGGATGAATACATTTGACAGGCACTGTATCTACACATTATCCAACAAGCCTAATTTCCATCTGAATATTGTCTGACATAACTCTAGATCCTCCCTGGAGCCCAGTAGTCTTAACATAGCCCTGGTGGATGATGGGAAGGGGACTAGGAGGGTGAACACAGCCTCAGCCTCATTCAGAACTTATGTAAGTGAGTCAGAGAGCCCAGAAGGTCCACGGAAAAACGTCAGGAAAGATCCCACCGGACAAGTTTTAATTGAGATCCAGGAAATGATGGAATAAGAAACAGAAACATGAAGAGACCCATTTCTAAGATTTCATTTTATTCATTCATACTACAACTGGTAGAAGCTCAGGGATGAAAACATATGTTTGACCACATGCAGGAGGACGTGGATAAGCATTTCAGTGCAAAGTGCTGATCTCGTATATGTTATATTATTTTTGGTAAAAAATGTTTTTGTTTTGATTTTCTCAAATCAACCTGACATTTAAGAGTATGTGTAATGCAAAAAGCTTTAAATATGATTGAACACTGGGCCAAAAATACACTCTGATGAAATTCTATACACTGTCTTTAATGTGGAAAGTACATTTTACATAACCCACAGATAGATGGCACAGAATGTAAATGGTCTGCACTTATATAGTGCTATATCTACACCTTGGTACTCATAGCTCTTTACATAGCCTCACATACACACACACCAGTAGGCAGTTACTATGCTAATGTCCCATGCAAGGCACTGCCATGCCAGACCCTACTGCAATTTAGGGTTCACTGTCTTTAGCTCAGGGACACTTCGACACGTGGACAGTGGGACCCAGGATTTGAACCGCCAACCTTTGGACAACCCGGCCGCTCTACCAACTGAGCCACAGCCACCCATGAATGTAGGTTGGTTCAAGGAAACTAGTTTTGGCCAGTCAAGTTTATAGTAGGAGCAAGTGTAGTAAAGTAACCATGTGTGACACTAGTGGAACATGTTCTGAACGTGCACAGAAAAGAGTACCGTCACTGACCATCTCTGGATGATGGCAGGGTGACCTGTTAAACCCCGACCTAAATACTTGTGGTTATGATGAGTTCGAAAGGTCAAGATGTGCGTAGCGTACTGTGAACGTGGGTCAGATTCCCTATGAACATGCATATGGGTTGGCCTGGTTGTGTAGTTACAAGACCAAAATAGGAGATACCTGGAAAACAGACGTAAGAACAGGAGTCGATAAATCATAAATGGAGTCAGTTGATTATAATAAGGAATAGAACCCGTGTAGGCAAGGCAGGTGTATCTGTAGAGCACATTTCATGTACAGGACAATTCAAAGTGCTTTACATGAAACATCAACACATCACAAGAGAGGAATGGAAAGAGAAAGTTAAAATCTAAAAACAAACAAAAAAACACTTTCAAAACATACATTTTAATTAAAATCATCAGCGATAAAATGTGATTTTAAAGACATTATTTAGGAGTTTCATGGAAAGCTGCGGTAAGCAATAATGTTTTCAATCTGATTTAAATGAGTGGACAGTTTGACCTCAGGTTCAGGGAGTTTGTTCCACACCTGAGACTGGGCAGTACAACTGAATGTTGCTTCACTTTGTTTGGCTCTGATTATGGAAACAATAAACAATAAACCTGTTGCTTATTACATCAGATACACAATATTACATTTTATTTTGTCTTTATCAGCCGCTTAAATATTTTTTTCCTGCCCTTTACAGCCTTTATTTAACCAGGAACCAGCTCATTGAGTTTGGAAATCTCTTTTTCAAGTGTCCTAGCCAAGACAGCAGAAGTTACACAACACTAACCCTAACCCTAAAGTAATAATCTTATCCTAAAAAATTCCATCTGAAACTTTTATTGGGCAGAATTTGCAGTGTGCTTCACTATCAGAACAAACAACAGAAATAAACCAAGAGTACTTTCACAACCAGTTTTCTTTACTGTTCATGTGATTTCTTGGTCTCGTTACGTAATTCCTTAACTGACTGTGTATAAGCTCCAGTTTCCAGTTTGCTTTTTCTATATATAAGAAATCAATTGAAAGAACTTTCAGTGCATCATAGGATTTTTGCATCTGTCTTCACTCTAGTGCAGTAGTGTCAAATATACGGCCCAGGGGCCAAATCCGGCGGCCCACCAAAAGGTCCAGTCCAGCCCTTGTGATGACTTTGTGAAATGTTAAGATTAAACTGAGATATTAACAGTTATTTTAGTTCAGGGGTCATAAACAGACCAGTTCACTTTCAAGTGGGTCAAACTGGTAAATTACGGCCATACTATCTAATAAATACTCACAACACTGTAAACGTTTTCATGTATTTACACCAAAACATAGTATAATTTTGCAAAACATGTGAATAATGTGAGGAAATATGAACAATATGAAATGTGCAGTTTTAATAATATTATCTGTTATTGGATGTTTTGTGTATTTGTAGATCCACTGTGATCTGTAAGTTATTAAGTACATGTGAAAATGATAAACTGAAGCAGAATATTGTTAAAATTACACTTATTTTTTTTTCAGTTTGTCCACATTATTCATATTGTTTTAAAGCATAGTTTGTAGATGTAAACATTCTCACAACATAATTTGACTTTTTTCACTCTAAAACAGAGAAAAGTTTGGAGTTGACATTATATATATTATTATGTTATTATTTTTACTGATACGGTCCACTTCAGATCAAATTTGGCTGAATGTGGCCCCTGATGAGTTTGATACACCTGCTTTAGATCTTGGTGTTGTAAAATGTAGAATGGTAATAAATAAATAAATAAATGAATAAATAAATCAGGTTTTGGGGGAAAAATCGCAACAAAGGGATTTCCTCTAACTGTAAAAAGAAAAGAACTGCATTATTGAAGTAGTCTGATGATATATTTCACAGTGCAGCCACACATAGTTATAGCAAACAAAAAATATTAAATAATAATACTGTATAAAAGCTTAGACTATAAATAGGTTGAGGCATTAATAGAGTCAGTGTGAGCATCATGTGCTATATCATAGAGAAGTAAGAAAAACAGATTTGTTCTATTAGAGTTGTGTACAAACAGGCTTTAAGGTTGTGATTTGTTTGTGAGTAAAAATACTCCAGGCATACACAGTGTACCCTTTTGTTTATGTTTGTGTGCTTATGTGCTCATCTCCTGCTGCAGCCTGGTGGCATAAGGTTCACACTCAAGTTGCAAATCGGTGGGAACACACTGAGTGCTTATATATAGTCTGTGCCCACATGCACTTAAAACCCCCTCTGGTCCTCCTGCTGTCAATCAAAACATCTCAACCTCTAGAGTCTAGTCTAGGATAACCTTAAGGTATGTGTACAAAGTGTTACATCTGCTGTGACCTGAGGGGAAAAGCCCAGGATGATGAAGCCAAGTGGGTGATGTGAGTCTCTGCACGTTTTCAGATGACTGAAAGAGATGTATAGTCTGAATGAAATCTAACTTGAAGTGTAAAAAGATGGGAAAATGGCACATTTGAGTTTCTAGAAAAGAAATAATAAAATATTAAAGATGTAAGACTGATTTTACAACTAATTCTCCTCTGCTGCCATACAAGGAAAACAAGAAATATCCTTTTAAAAGAAACAACAAAAAAAATGTAAAACTAATTAATATAATAAATAGTTTTGCTACTAATGTTGTTTCTATCGGTGATCAATTTTGTTAACAACAGCAGGTTATTTTCATGTGAATCATAGTTGACACGTCTGAGGTTATTAGATAAACTGGGTTTTCCACAGTGAGGCGCTGTGAGTGTATGTATGTATGTATGTATGTATGTGTGTGTGTGTGTGTGTGTGTGTGTGTGTGTGTGTGTGTGTGTGTGTGTGTGTGTGTGTGTGTGTGTGTGTATGTTTGTGTGTGTGTGTGTGTGTGTGTGTGTGTGTGTGTGTGTGTGTGTGTGTGTGTGTGTGTGTAGTGCGCTTGGTGTGTGCATGTGTGGGGTGTGTGTCTGTGTGTCTTTGGTGTGTCGTCATCATAGTCACGTTGCTTCCCGGCCGGGCGGGGTTAAATAGCGGATGTGTGCCGCAGACCGGCAGATTAAATCGGCTCAAAGCGGACCGTAGACACACCGACCCACCGAACGGACGAGGCTCCTGTTAGACACACCACCGGCTCTTTTTGTGTTTTTCATCCGGATTTAAGCGTCTCTCTTCCAACTGCCTGTGCGGCTCTTCAGTCCCTAAGGAATGCCCAGAGAGCTGACCCAGAACAGGATCCAAAAGATCTGGGTTCCCACCAGAGATGACAAACCGGCACCCCGGAGAGGTAAGGCATTGTTACTTTTATTTTATTTTATTTTATTTTATTTTATTTTATTTTATTTTATTTTATTTTATTTTATTTTATTTTATTTTATTATTTGAGTACTGTCGTAGCCTACATAGCCTGTTCCTCTCAGCTGATGGGTGGCCTGCATCAGCACACATGGCACGTCGCACTTCCTTTAACCGGAGCGTGACGAGCCTCAGGTCACCATGGTTACCACAGCACCCCAGCGGTCTGCGAGCGTTCGCTGAAGCGCACCGCTCTATGATTGGTCCGTCTGCCCTGCGTGTGCATGGCGCCACACCGTCCGCCGCTGGCTCGGTTCTGTCCTCTTTGACACAGGGTGGACACGACACTGTGTTGGAGCATATCCCACATGTTGTCTTAATGTGTTAATTTCCGTACATAGAAAGAAACGCAAAGAAACATCAAATGTCAAACTTCTCATTGGGACAGTAAAAAAAAAAAAAAAGGAATAAGGGAATTAAGTGCAAGCAAAATAAATGTTTAATTGTATGACAAATAAAAAAAAAAAAAAAAAAAAGGAAACCATAACCAAAAGGACATATGAGGGAGTACTTCTCACACTGCATGTACCAGGAGGTTTCTTTACTATCTGCACCATGGACCTGCACCTCGATGCCAAACTCATACATCATAATTTGATATAAAATGGGTCAGATCAGTAATCCATAAACCTGCAGATAAAACCTATAGACATGGACAACTCCAAATTTTTACATGCTATACATGCTATAGTACAAAAAAGCTAAAATGATATTATGAAAATGTATGAAAATAATAATAAATTGACCAACCATGAGCATCCTCAAAAATATGACAGTATTTTACCTCTGCTTATCATTTACACATGAACAGTCCAAATTAGAGACAGTGGATATAAAGACACTAAAAAATAAGTACAGGCATCTAGAACCGAAATATATAATAGTTAACTTTAGGATCAAAACAAATCTTTTGTACCTTGCAAATTCATCCTTGAATGATCTGATTCTGATCTGGTTGTAGGTGGCTCCTGTGTTATAGAAAAAAGTTTAGAACATTGTGATGGAGATGCAATTTAGAGCTTTTCAGAAG
Organism: Maxillicosta whitleyi; assembly: GCA_029822895.1. Classification (NCBI taxonomy): domain Eukaryota; kingdom Metazoa; phylum Chordata; class Actinopteri; order Perciformes; family Neosebastidae; genus Maxillicosta; species Maxillicosta whitleyi. Next base: position 1,216,668 of record JAPSES010000120.1, on the reverse strand, counting down.
TTATCACTGTTACTATCAGGTAATGGATGGTAGGCCTACTCACTACTGCTGCCGTTACCTGTTAAACAACCTACAGCTGTATACTCATATTCAAGGGATGGACAGACCACTTTTTACATGTACAATCATATTGAAATCCTGGTGCATTCACACACTGTGGGACACATGTGCAACAAGGAGCAACCTCCAGGAACACATTATATGGTATGAAAACCCCCTTGACAACCTTAGCAGTGGGGTTGCAGTATATTTGGCCAATGAAAACTAACCCTCCTGGCTCATGAAAGCCTGATCGGCACACTCAGAAGTGGGTCAAGTGTGCAGTGAGGTGGAAGTAATGTCTGTGTCTGGCTGCAGTGAACAGCCCTGTACTCTGTGGGAGTGGGTCACTGTGGGAGATTCTAGGTCTGAAGGAGGTTTGGTTTTAAAAAAAAGTTTGGCAGACCACAGCTGCTGGTCTGGTGTGTGCCCTCCTTTTGGCTGGTTCTCAAGTTATCTCAGGTTACAGGGTCCAAGGAGAGCTAACTCAACAGAATGTTAGTTCTGTTAAATCTGCCTCCACATTCATTTTATGCAAGTGTTTTAACAAGTGATTGTGAGAAAAACATTTGAAGAAACATTTCTACATTAAAAGCAATGCAAGTAACATATCAGTTATTCATATCTTGTTTCCCCCCTGCTGTTGTTGTCTGCAGAGGCTGGCACTCCTCACCTTGCCAACCCCCCCACCGTCATCGTGATGGTTGGCCTGCCAGCTCGAGGAAAGACATACATATCCAAGAAACTCACCCGCTACCTCAACTGGATTGGCATTCCGACCAAAGGTAATAACTGACATTAAAAAGATAGTTTATTAAGCTTATTGATGGCAGTACATTCTGTCCCTCATTGGTGTTTTGCTTGTCAGGATTAACTCATGTTTTGAACTTCAGGACATTGTGTTCGATGTTTTGATTTGTCCATGTGTGTTTCAGTCTTCAATGTAGGAGAGTACCGTAGGGAGGCAGTCAAGAACTACAGCTCCTTTGACTTCTTCAAGCCTGATAATGAGTGTGCTGTGAAAATCAGGCAGTAAGTCTCGCCTATAAGAAATTTCTTGCATTTTGAGCATTAAAACTAATACTAATAATACCCCCACTGTTTACTTTCTTTAGACAATGTGCCTTAGCAGCTTTGAGGGATGTCAAGTCTTATTTAAAGGAAGAAGGAGGCAAAGTAGCGGTGAGTTTCATGCACTTTATGTTGTTTTAAAGTGATGCATCACAAATGAAATTCCCTTCATCTTACAAAACAATGACATTTATCCACCAGGTCTTTGATGCCACAAACACAACAAGGGAAAGGCGAGACATGATCCTCAAGTTTGGTCTTGAGAATAACTTCAAGGTAAGCCTTACTGTGGTGACCTGAGGGCGCACTGTGTGTATTAAGCACAGTTGTGTTCAATGCAAACACCTCTGACCTTGTCCTTTTTGTTCACAGATCTTTTTCATTGAGTCTGTGTGTGATGATCCTAATGTCATCGCATCAAACATCATGGTGAGTCAACAAGAAAATGTCATTATGCATCCTAATACTATTTACCATGTTTATAATCTTTATGACTCTCTGGCATCAGGCGTGTTATTTGCCGTCTGACAATTTTCCTCCCTGTGCAGGAAGTGAAGGTGTCATGTCCTGACTATAAAGATTGCAACAAGACTGACGCCATGTTGGATTTCCAGAGGAGAATTGAATGTTACAAAGCCACCTATCAACCTCTGGACCCTGATCATCTGGACAGGTGACTCATCAAAATTCATTCTGCAAGGAGGGGCAGAAGTTAAGCTGCCTCATCATCATCATCATCATCATCCCTACACAGCTATATGTTCCTTGTTCATTCTCTTCCTTCAGGGACCTGTCATTAATCAGAATAATAGATGTTGGTCGTCGCTTCCTTGTCAACCGGATCCAGGATCACATCCAGAGTAAGATTGTCTACTATTTGATGAACATTCATGTTCAACCCAGAACCATCTACCTGTGTCGACATGGCGAGAGCACTGACAACCTGGAGGGTCGGCTGGGTGGTGATGCTGGCCTCTCACCACGGGGCAGACAGGTACATGGTTATTACTGTCTCTAAACAAGAAGCACTTCAGGTTAATTTGACAATATACATGTTAAATGTGGATTGATTTGTGGTCCAGTTTTCAGTTGCCCTGACTCGGTTTGTGGAGGAACAGAAGCTGAAAAATCTGAAGATCTGGACCAGTCAGTTATGTCGCAGCATCCAGACTGCTGAGCACTTGGGAGTCCCGTATGAGCAGTGGAAGGCCCTCAATGAGCTTGATGCTGTGAGTGTCACCTTCACTTCAGCCTGACAAATAATATATCATAAATAGGTTGGAGGTTTACCTGAAGTTTTCAACATCTCATGTGTCCGTTTTAGGGAATTTGTGAGGAGATGACATATGATGAGGTGAAGGAGAAGTTCCCGGAGGAGTTTGTTTTGAGAGATGAAGATAAATATTACTACCGCTACCCTGCCGGAGAGGTACCATCTGTTCATATACTTGCACCGCAAAGTACCTGAACTGCAAATCGGATGTTAAAAATTAGAAATGAGATAAAAGAAAATTAAAAAAACTCCCTCCACCATCATCATTGCAGTCCTACCAGGATCTGGTCCAACGAGTGGAGCCAGTCATCATGGAGCTGGAGAGGCAAGAGAACGTCCTGGTTATCTGCCACCAAGCCGTCATGCGATGCCTGCTGGCTTACTTTTTGGATAAGAGTGCAGGTGAGCCATAAACATGACATAAACCCCTTGATTCAGTGAATGCATTGTTAGTGCTATGATATTCTTAGGTACTTCAGCTCATGTAACATCGACTGGTGTTTTTAGATGAGATGCCCTACCTGAAGTGTCCCCTCCATACTGTGCTGAAGCTCACCCCGGTGGCCTATGGGTGTAAAGTGGAGTCTATTTCTCTGAATGTGGAAGCTGTGAACACACACAGAGACAGACCAGAGGTAAACATTCTTCTAGAGCCTGCTTGTTTTTACATTAGCTTAACCATTCAAACCTTTCAGATCTGTAATAATGTAGTGTTATTTCCCATCCCTTCAGGAGGTGAAGAGGGGTCCTGGTACATTGATCAGGAGGAATAGTGTGACTCCTCTGACGAGTCCTGAGTCAAACATCAAGAAACTTCGCATTAATGACCTGGATGAGGCTCCCCTCCATGAGTTACCTCCCTCTGTAGCCTCGATGGCCCTATGCAGCCCATCACACCTCCCTCTTGCCTTGTCTGGACAGGTGAGTTCCACAGACACAAAAACAAAATAAAGGCTCTACATTCAGAAACGTCACAACTTAAGCATTGAAGCGTTGAAATAAACAGATATGTCATGCTGACTTAGTATATTTTTATGGCAAAGGGGTTTGTATTTCTGCACAAAATTCTTATCCTCTTCTCTCAAAAGTAGGATTTCTAAAAAGTAGGACATCTAAGGCACTCCTCTCATATCCTTTTTCCTTTCCGACAGCCTCTTCATAAATCTCATTAACTCTGATTGTTTACTCACGTATTTTCCTTCCTCTTTTCCACTTCTGCTTCACCTCCTCGTCTTCATCTTCACTTTACAGCACTGGTTGGGTAAAGTTTGCCTGTAAGTATTGGCTCACTTCAGTATCTTTAACTGTCCTATCTCAGCTTTCTACATGTCATGCATTCAGTTTTGTCTGATGCTTTTCTTTTCCTCCACTCTCATAGACCTACCAACCACATAAAACAGGTTTTATTTTCTTACCAATGGTTAAAGTAGCCTGATAAACTTTGTCATGTAAAGAAGGAGCAATGCACATTTTGCTTCTTTTATTTCTTACAAATCACACCTAAAGCATATATGTTGTTTTAGGTCTATGAACTGATTTAGTTATTTAATGTAATTAATGCAACATATTAAGCTCAAACATTTGGGTGTTTAGGTGCTAGGATGTAGTTTTAGAGTAAGTTACTACAATTGCAAGATTAATTCATAGTTTCCCTTTGAAAAGCGGCTGCACTAGTAGGAAAAAGTGGAGGAAAAGGGAAAAAATAGCTTGTATTTGTTTTACTAAGTTTACATTCCTGTAATTCCTGTCTGCTGTCGTCATTGCCTGAGCGTCACTTGTGCTTGTTGTTACTATAGTATGCTGATTCATGCTGACTGTTCTGTGCTTGTCTGTGTTTGGTTTATTTTTGGCTGGTCTTGTCCTGCTTAAAGAGGAACCATCCTCCACTATCTGAAAATGTTTTCTGTCTTAGTCTTTCAAAGGTAAATACAAAGTAGAGACTTTGCATTGGCTTTGTAGTTTTCCAGCAGCAACATCTGACCTTTGAACTAAAAACACAAATAATATGCAAATCTGCTCTGCTGATCAGGCTAGATCATTTTACTACAGTCCTAAAACAGCGTCAAAGACATAGTTTCGTTAAGCCAGAAAATAGACAAAGCCATTTAGCATGTAGTGCTTATATGCTAATGTACTATGCTAAAAGCTGTGTGTTAATAAGCTGCTAATAAGATGTACATCTGGTTATTTTGATAAAAAAAAGTTGACAATATTTGCCAAGTGAACTTAATCTGCTTAATCGCTTTTCTGCAGTCCTTTAAGACATTGCTTTACCAAGCTAGAAAATATGCACAGTGAGCTAATATGCTAATAGTTATGCTAATAGTTGTCTGAATAAGTTGCTAACCACAAAATAGCTGCTTAGCTTAAAGTAGAGTTGTCAGTTTTGTTAAAATTTGCAGTTAATATTAGCTTTAATTGTGGCCTAGCCTGCAAAAATGTATTTGTGTTCTATTAAGAATCAGGCATACACGGGATAAATATAAATTTGTTTACCGTCAGTGCAGAACTTTTAAAAGTTTAGTTGTTGACTTCAGCCTGACCTCCAACATGGGTGTTTAAAGAGGAAATAAGTCCAAACCAAAAGCCTTTATTAGAAGCAAGATCAAATCACATCTGTTATTATTAGGATTATTAGTATGTTTCTTCAATATCCTTTTGTGTTGTCAACCAAATAATACTCAAGTGAGTTGCATGCACCGTAAACAAACTCCATTGACTGCATTATGCGAAATAGCGTGCCTGTGCTAGTTCTGCTGGCACAGCGGAAAGGAATGGATAATGTTTAAGGGTGTGTAAGGATCTTGTCAGCTTCATTCATAATCACTTGAGGATTAACTCGACGCAGACTCGCAGTGAACCACAGCGACTTGTTCCCACACTCATGAACTCAGAACAAGTTTGCGCACTCTCTAAAAATATCATAGAGGGAATCAGGGCTTGAGAACAAACAGGTGATGTAATGTGGTTTAGGGATTACAGTACACGACAAAGCACCATTTGGCCACTCGATATTTTTGCAACAGCACTGTCATTTGTGTTGCTGCTCATTTCTGGGCAAATATATATGATGTTGTAAATTTTAGGATTGTTTGATAATCTGGGTTTTGTTTTGTTTTTTTTTTGTATTTGCAGAAGCTGAGGAGAGACTCATCTGGTCGACGTGACTTCCTGCAGCCGTGTCAGTGACATTACATATGTCCACTGGCTCAAGAGACAGGAAACTGGAACACTGACAAAGACACAGTAACAGGAACACAACAACAGATGTAAAACTGAATAACTGTTTTTCCAAAAGTAAAATTTCTCACACTTTGTTAAAGATCAAATTGTGTATCCAATGACACATTACTGTAGTTTGAACCATGAAGGAACTGGGATATTTAATGTATATCCTACCACATATTGTATGACAATATTCTCATTTCTTGTTATGCTCTGAAATGTCTTTCACTTTAAAATTGTGATAAATTCGTCATTTCGACACTTCACTTCGCAGTATCTAGTGTATCATCATTTCCTGTCACTTCTCACAGTTCAGATGGTGCAACACTTTCCACTGAATAATTATTTTGCAAGAGAACTGTAACACCCAGAGAAAACACATCCTTTATTCAGCCATATACTTATGGTTGCAATTTTAATAAACAAAGGATATAACATTTAGTTTACATTGTAAACTCTTTGGCACTTCTTTTGGAAGCACTGATCATGTTTTTTGTCACGTACGTCTTTTTTTTTTTTTTCTAAAATATGCATAAAGGTTGAGTCTCATGCTGTAATGATCTTTGCTACAAAATAAGTTATTATTTTGCACATTGGGGATATATTTATTTTTGTTTTTGAGTCACTTTTTCTTTGGTGTCTCATTTTGTTTCACTCAAGTCAAAGTAACAGATTGTTTTTCTTTTTTGCCGTTTAGTGCCTGTAGTGCTTGATTTGCAAGCCTGATGCTGTTTCTACTATTGTTCGTCTGCATTTTGTTGCTCAAGGAGAGGCACCACATTTCATTTAATTCTGTAAATCCACCTGTCATTTCAGTATTTAACTTTTCCCAGTTAAAATATTTATTTCAATGTGTTTCATTTCATCTCTACAGCATGTTCTCTACAGATTATTTACCTAAATTTCCTTTTGCTCTCACAGACTGCTACGCACAAATAAGCACCTATATTTTTGTTATGAGAATGCGTGCTTATAATAATATCACTGTAAATTTTAGTGTACATACAGTAACTGGAAATGATTGTGATGTTAGGAGAATGAATTCTGTATGTGTTTTTCTACCACTGTGTCAGGATTGAATGGAAACGCTAATCTGTTGAGAAAAGCTGCTGCTTACCTCTCACAACTAAATGTTTGTTAACATATTTGCTTGAGATACTTGAAAAATGTTTTCTTTTGTAAAAACAAATTGTTTTATTATATTATATTCTTAATTTATTTTTATGTAGTTTTGGATGACTGCTTGGAGCGAAATGCACCTTGTTATAACAGTATGTTGTATATTTGATTCTGCATCTGCTGGACCAATAAAATCACTCCTGCAAAATGTTCAGTGTTTGTTGTTTCTTTATCTATGTTTACATTGGACTGTATCCGGTAATATCAAGTTAATATTTCATCCATTCTTTGTTTCCATTTATGGAAGTTATGCAAGGCACACTGTGTGCTCTGGCACTCCTGAAAACACTTACCCACTGACATGATTTATGAGTCACTCTTATCTTAAATATGATTCAGTGTATTCAGGATGTTTGCAAGTGACATCAGAGTGGACAATAAAACATCAAAGGTTCAGGTAATTATTAATAAAAGGCAAGTGATGATTCTACTGTAGTGTCACTTTTATTCGAACTTAATGTGAACTACAGGCCATTGTAATTTTTGATCTAGAGGTTGATATAAAACTACTATGATAAAACACACCCAAAAAATTATGATGACTACCTGCTTGTGCAATAAAACCACTGCAGATGGTGCAGAACGCTATAGCACGTTGGGTTTTCACTCAACCCAGAAGGGCCCATGTTACTCCTCTGTTTACCCAGTTGCACTGGCTACCAGTGGCTGCCCAGATCAAGCACAAGGCCCTGACCCTTGCGTACAAAACCATCTCAGGGGATGCCAGTTTGTGACTGAAGGTACTCTACCTGAACACCTCAAGATGGTGAAGTGGGTGATATGCATTACTCCAAATACAGTTCAGTTTCTTGAGCATTCTCACCCTAGCCATCTGCTGAACTGGGTCCAGTCCCATCTCAGTGATGGAACCTGCTTTCTTAATGTGTTTGTTTCTGTTTGAAATGCTGCACAGAAGAGGCCTGGACATGTTGAATGACCTTAGTCTCCATAGGAAATAAAGTCTACTTTGCCTCTTTTTGTGCAGTGTCCATCTGACAGGACCAGTCCAACTTGTTGTCCAGTTGGACTCACAGGTACCTGTAGTTGGAGACAACTTCTACCTCTGTGTTAAGGATGGTGACCAGTTTGGACCTCTTCCTCCCAAAACCATTTCCTTGGTCATGGAAATATTTAGTTGGAAGGTGGTTGAGGTCACACCAGTTCACAAAGTCCTTGACCAACATACTTATTTTTTATTTTATTTTTTTATACTTTATTGTGTCAATATCCATGATAACATTTTACAATTGTCTCCTGGTTAATCACACACTTTTTTTCCCACCC
>JAPSES010000120.1:1192264-1208497 GCA_029822895.1 Maxillicosta whitleyi | reverse complement strand
AGCGAACGTAATTTCCGGTAAGTGCACCACGGAGTGTACGGTTTGGAACAACACTGACCTGCTGAAATCAGTGCACTGAGTAAGTGCAGATAGTGTACTTCGTAGAAGTGTACTCAATAAGTCTGGATATTGGAACACAGGGTCAGACTACTGCCTGGGAATCTCCATCTAGGGAACAGAAGTGTCAGAGTTTTTCAAAATGAAAAGTATGCTCCATTAAATCTGTGCAAACTGTGTTTAATATCATGTTTTTATTTATATAACACCTGGAAGACGTTTGGTCTCAATTTATCTTACAGTGTTCGATAATGCAGAAGTGCTGTTGGCAGTGCATTTTCAGTCAGGTCAGTATAAAGAGGAGTCAGTGGATACAGTCACTCACTCTCTCTCTCTCTCTCTCTCTCTCACACACACACACACACAGACACACACACGCACACACACACATGAATGCACACACACACACACGGACACACACAGACACACACAGACACACACAACACTTGTCTAAGTACTGCCAGTAAGTGCATCTGGGTCATTCAGGAAGCTATTGTGCAGGCAGACAGTGTCAGCTGTGACTTCCCTTTATTAAACTAGTGGGCTGTGTGTGTGTGTGCGTGGGGGGGGGGAATGTGATGACGCAATTTGATGCACAATGTCTCATCTGCCTTAATCACTGATAAGGATCCAGTGCTGCAGCTGTTTGAGTGTGTGTGAATGTGTGTGTATGTGTGAGGGCTCAAGGTCGTTGACTCCATATCTCCATCTCACTATCCTCCATCACCTCTGGTTCTGCCTCTCATGGTGAATGACTGACATTGAGATGTGTATCATTTAATTAAATTCCCCTGTTAATCTATCTATAATACTGAAGGTTCAGTTGTTGTTTGGCCTTAAGGTCAAATTTGTTACCATATGCAAATTTGTTTTTTGTTGTTGTTGTCTAAACATAATAAATACCCAAGAAAGGGTCATGATACCAGTCAGATTTTCATACAATTAAGTGAAAGTAAGACATAAAAAAATTAATAAAAAGTTAATATGAACTAGGTCTGTTGGTGATTGAATGAATAACGCTAATAACGCTATATATATATATATATATATATATATATACACATATATATACAGCCTGTGAAACAGCTGATCAGCTCACACTAAACTGTGTGCTGTTACTGAGTCTCCTCTCCAAGTCTACAGACTCTCCTGTTGGATGGCATTTGTTGTTCTCTCCTTCACCTGGTTCCATTAATTCTTTGTGAATAAATGTGTAAAAACCAAGAAGGCCTACAGTCTTAGAAGATCCTACAAATGGTGGTTCCCAGAGTCATAATAGGGTTGGGTAAAACAGCTTTTGGATTTGCTGCCCCTACCCATTCATGGAATGATTCACAGAAGGACCTGGAACTGTGGGAACCTGTTACTCAAGGGGAATTTAGGTCTATTTTAAAGGCTCCAGAAAATAGTACTCTTGGTCAGTGTGATTGCTTCCAAACCTGCACTGAAATAAGTCTTTTACTTTTCCTAATTCATCTTGGATGTATTTATATAACTTTATATTTCATTTCTATACAGTATTTGTAGTGTATGAACTTGTTTATTCTGTTCCTTATTCACTGTTGTAACAGTGTCTATGCTGCTGTCTTGGTCAGGTCACGCTTTCAAAACAGAATTTTCATTTCAATGAGGAGTTCAAGTCAAATAGTATATATATATATATATATTCCATAAACTTTTGTCAACACGATACTTATAAGTCAAAACATAAATACAGTTTACTAATAGAAATGCAGCTGTGAAGTGCCTCTTATTATTATCAAAGCATTTGTACTTTTGTATGCACTGTTGTACACAGGTGTACTAGCTGATGAGAGGCTAGTGTACCACATCACACAGCAGCTAAAATCAAACTGAATGAAATTCACAATGCTTTCGACAAGAACTAGTGTTGAGAGAGATGTGTGTTTTCCATAAGCCATTTACATGTTACATGTGCTTGTCAGGTGGAACATTATATGGACTATAGGGAGACTGTGTGAGGGGTAGGGTGGGACTGGAAAAAAAGTTCTCTGTGTAAATAATGCTTGAAAAGACATATGATAATGTGACACAAAAAATATGATTGAGGCAAACCTGGCAGGACCGACTGAATGAATATGAAGCCCAAAGCGGCTCTTTTCAGCAGAGACGGGAAAAAAAGGCTGGGTGTTCCCTAAGCCTTCAAAGATGTGCACCGCCACAGGCAGTGAAGGGAAAAAGAATGAAGCAAAGAAAATAAAGAACTTTGAAAAAACATCACAGATTACCACAGGTTGAAACACTGCAGAGAATACAAAGTAACAGAAAATAAGTCGCAAAGAAAACACTGTAGATGGATGAAAGAATTGTAAAAAAGCTGTCAACTTAGTCACCAGGTCATCGCTAGGTCTGTTATAAGTACAAGGAATTCCTCATGTGTTCGTTTTCTGGTAAGTTTGTCTCCACAGAACAGGATGTACACTTTAATTAAGATGTCATTTGTCAAATTTGTCCAATTTCTGTGTTCTGTCAGGACTTGCAAAAAATGTATGAAAGCATTCAACCGTGCTCGCATGCATTATTATATCAGTCATTGCTATCTCCTCTTGAACATTTCACTGGAGTTAAGGAATGTTGGCTGTGAAATGAAAAATGTGTTGTGTGAATGTGAATTTTCTCATCTCTTCAATTTTATTGCTCTAAAGTAAAATAATAATTTTTTAAAGCTTTTTGGAATGAAAAACAAATGTAATCAATGCCAAGAGTCAGTTCATCCAATCAGCTCAAACTGCTGTGTTGTAGAGCACTGTGATGTGCTCTATCTCCACACACCATCTACTAAACACACCTAGTTTGGTGGTGAAACATGTCTCATTCTGTCACTGCACTGCTTTGCTGCTGAAAGCTCTTATAGCCCTATCCACTCTCCCAGCATCCACCTATAGACTCAAGGAGGATCTCCCCCCAGTATCTGTATATAAACTTAATATGAAGTGGTGAGCTGAATGTGATAATAAAACATTATATTGGAGACAGGAGTTGAACTCTGATTAAAAAAATCATATCATAATACTATGGATCATCTCTGGTAGTCCACCATTAATGGCTTAAAAACCTGTTCCATGATAAAACTTCTCACTGATTATTTCTGACCCTTAGTCAGTGTGTGGTTGTGCGTTTACCTGCAGAGACCCAGTCCTCACAGTGTGTGCAGGCAGTGCACCCTAAAAACAAGGTTTATGCTGTTGGGCACCGGCAGCGACGGTATATCCCTGAAATCCCCCCAATCCTCTGCTGTATAATAAAGCAAATAAACAACACAATGACCTCAAGTTACCAACTTGTTATTCAGAAGCAGATTATGGACAGATTTAATGTGAAATGTGACATTGTGTAGAAATACCCATAACTGTTCATTTGATATTTTTAGAATATTACCAAATATCTATCAACATGTATCCATCAGTCATTTGGAAAAAAACAAAAAACACACCCCCTGGTGTCAAAATATGACGTCATGTAAACTCAAGGTAGTAGCATAAAGAAAGAGAATTGTTAAGACAATTGATATGAACTCAGTTTGAGCTACATGGAGGTGATAGTTGCAGAATAATGGACAGAGACCCAATTTTCCACACAAAACTCCACCTAGTGAATGAGAATTACCCCATATGAACTGTGGATGGTAGCAAGAAAATGGCCATCATAAGCAGGGCCTGGTTTAGATAGGCATATATGAGAGGGCAAACAGAAATGTGAAGGTTGTGGAGGCCAGAATGGGGGGGGGGGGGGTTGCAAGTTGCATCCTGCATGTTTTAGATCTTTCCCTCTTCCAGCACACCTGGTTCTATTAATGATCAGCTCATTGTAATACTCTGCAGAAGCCTGATAATGATATAATGGTTTCCAAGTGTGATGGAAGAGGGAAATATCTAAAACATGCAGGATACTCCAGTCCCTCAAGGACCGGAGTTTGACACCTGTGCACTAATTAATACCATATTGTGTGTGTTATCAGGAGAGCAGTGATTTGCAAGCACACAGTGTTCACACAGATAACCAATGTTTTCTGTTCGTACCACAGTCCTACAATAGTAAAACTTAAAAATGATAAATTGTCTATCTCCTTATGAGTACAGTACAACTGCAGAATGAATGAACTTGAAACATTAGCACCAATTATATAAATAGTCTATCCCAGCTAACACCAACCTTTCCCCCCAAAAATGTACATTGTCAAAGTAATAAATGCACTTCTTTCAGTGGTCAACCCCACTGCTACAAGTATAACACAACAACAGATGTTACAGTAGTGACACAACACTGTGGTTTATTTTGAGATCATCCACGTTCACTGCTGTTTCTCCCACAGAAGAACATGTCAGCACTCGGTTCATTTGGAACTATTCAGGCTTACATGAACCACATGATCACTGAAGCGGCGACATCAAAGCATGTTGTAACTCTCGTTATAGGGTCCTCTATAACCATTGTTATAGGAAATTATTTATTTTTCTATTTCACACTCTTAATACAGTCTTATGCTCGTTCTACCACTGCTGTTCTGTTCCTCATTTGCTGAGTGAAGAAGAGATGCTGAGTCTGTTTACAAAAATTTTTAAATACTGCAATTCAGTTGGCAGACATGGAATCACAGCTGGACAGAACAACAGACACACATTCCACAATACACTCAGACCTGTCAATAAAGGGACGGCTAAAGGGTCCAGCAATAAAGTGCAGCAGTGACACAGTGCAACAGTAGCAATAAATAAATAAAATACATTTAAAACCTAAAAACAACACATGTAAATGCATAGTGTACCCTGCACTACACATTATGCACTTTCAATGGCATTTAAAAGCCTAATGGCAGAAGGAATAAAATAATTTGCGTAGCGGTTTGTTTTCCTGCTGGGAGCTAGATAGTTCCTCCCAGAGAACATCAACAAAAAACAGTTTTTAAGCACATGGTCAGGGTAAGCAATAATGCTCTTTGCTTTCTGGAGCACCTGCTTGCACCACAGAGATTGTAAATCAGAAGTCTGCACACCTGACCCTAGCACAAATTTTAATGATGTCGGACAAGCTGTTTTTGTTTTTCGTTGACAACCAATGAAACCAAGATGTAATAGAAAACGTTAAAATATTCTCAATAAAATAATGATAAAAAAACACATAAAATGGGTTTCGATACATCAACAGAGGCCAATTTTCTCAGCCGATAGATAGATTACATCTATTATGTTGCATGCATATGTCACCTTTTCTACTATGGCAACCCCAGAACAAAACATCTACATATTGTAAATCATTAAATAAAATTGTCTAAATCAACTAGCAGTTGGCAGATGATTCACACAGTAAAAAAATGAAAGAACCCTGCCAGTAACATGTGTGGATGTTCACACCACATCCAGTTTTAAAGTCATAGTCTAGTAAACATTAACTGTTTCCTTCAGTTGTCATTGTGTTTGGGCGATACTTAAATGTATGGAGCTCAAATACGTTTAATATATATTTATTCAAGTAAATGCTAACTACATGTGAAACAAACACAGTGACTCTTCTGCTCGACTACACAATCATCTTTCATCTTCTGTCAAACTGCCTCTGACTGATGATGCAGTTTTGATCAACAAATTCCTGAGATTCATGGGCGTACATACTGAGCTACAGCTGCCAGTTTACCGTTTTTGCCAAGGTAGTTAATAGCTGTCAAACGACAATTAATCATGCTGTTTTCTGTTAAGAGTGCACGACACTATACAAAACAAGTACATTGAAGTTGAATAGTGTGCATTCTGTTTCAGGTTCTGGATGTGATGTGGTGCCAGAGGATGAATGAAATGTGACAAAATAATTGTTGTGTCAACAGATACACTCTTTCTACATCTGCCAAAGTGATTATGTGATTGCTCTAGTTCCTCTGTTTGTCAGCTGGACTATGCAAAAATGACTGCTTTTATTGTCATGCCACATAGTGGAAAGGCAGCGTATGAGCCAAGAATGAATTGATATTTCAGTTATGGTGCAGATCCATAAAAAATTGTCACTTTTTCTAACATTGTCATGTACAACATTCTTTTTGTATTACAGAGCTGTGCACTCTGAGCGACCTCTTCAAAAGTGTATTAGATGTGCTCTACAGATTTGTTAATGTAAATTATAAAAAAGACTTTGCTGTCCCAGTACACTAGTTGAATAATTTCTGTGCAACAGAAATGCCATGAGTGCTTTGTGACAAAGACAAATGAACTAGTTCATTAATACTTCAGTTGTTTGTACTGGTTATGTCAAAGCAGATAAATGCATTAGCGACGCCTCAGCATTAACACAACCAGGGCGTTAACTTAAGCCCTCTGACCCTTCTATACCAAGAGGACATTTCCTGTTCTCCCTGACCCTCTAGCAGGAGAAAACCCACACTGCCATGGGAAGAAGAGACTGAAAGGCACGTCAACAATGGAAGCCTGTCTGTTTTTCTCCCCCTTTTCTTCCCCCTTTCTTTATCTAGAGACTTGCACAGTTGTGAGTTTTTTGTTTTTTTTAGATGACAGCCACCTTTCCATCAGTTTCATGTGGTTTATCCTGTCAAAGTATTCGAAGCAAAAATAGCATGTGTGGAGATTTGTTTTGGTTATATTTTAGCTGCTGTTATCCTACATGATGTGTCTTACTGTCATGATGTGATGACAGGATGTGCTAGAATTGATTCATTGTTTCATTTCCAATCAATCACTAACGGAGATGAATACTTGTTGCCTGTCGATCGTTATGTCGTTCACCATTTGCACTGATTTGCTGACTGATTAAATATTTTTTTTGAAATATTATTTTTCAGTTGCAGCACATGTCTGGTGCAGTACTGTGTGATTACAGATAAATCATTGGCAGGCACAAACATGTAAAAATTAATAGCAGACATTAAATTAATGAAAATAGGTGTACGACAATTAAAAACTTTAAAGTGATAATGTTTGACCCTGAGACATTTGACCTTTTCATAACTAACTGCTTGACATCAGTTTTAATGTTTTCTGGTTTCTTCGTTTATAGGACTAATTTGTGCATTAAACTGACAGCTTCCCTTGGGACATAAATTTTAGATGAGCAACGTTACTAAAGCTTTTTTTAATCGAAGCACATCTCATGCTGTCCTTAGGGAGATGCTCCACACCTCACAAACACACCCCAGATGGCCAGCATCACTCACCCTGCAGTAGGACTCTGCCAAAGGGAGAAACAAACAGGTGCTTTATGTGCACTTGTTATTTATAGTAAACTTTTTTTCTAGTCTTTTCAGGAGTGTGTCATCTGTACACTTCTCCAGTGATTATTATGTGAAATCAGGACTTTTTTTTTTTTCAAACTTATAACAAAAAAAAGTAAAATTATGCCTATACTAGTGCTCTCTGATACAATTCATAATAAATAATAATGCATAATAATAATGATGTTGAATAACCTCTCAGCTGTGCATGGAATTTGATACCATGACAACATGGCTGTATTGTTTATATGTTGCTAGGTAACCAATTTCAATAATCTTTCTATCATTCTGGGCATTTGTAAGGCTGCTGTGTACCAAAAATACTAATATTCCCAAAAATACAACTCTTTCCAGATTTTGTGTGATACTGGAGACACACACACAGAATCCACATCCTTTTTATGATAGAGATGACACTTAAGACTTCATTTACTGCAGATAAAGTTAAAGGAGACTGAGCACCTACTAAACATTGTACGCAACAAGTTAAAATAAGAATTGAAACACATTGTCAGGATGGTGGGTGAGGACATTTTATAATTCCCTCCCTGTCTTTCCTTAACGACCATAGCTATACAACATACTTTGTCTTCATGCATTACACCCTTCCTGTCTGCATTTACCTCTACTTTTGATTGCCAACTGTTTTGTCACCCTAAATTCCCACATTATTGTCAACAGGCAACACCCTCTTCCTCTCTATTGTATGTTCCCCCGTTCTCACTGCGCTGTTTATGACCTGTTGCTTAATCGGATACAGTGTCAATGAGTAAAAACTCACACTGCTGTATGGTTATGTTGTTAATATACACTGATGCAGTTAATAGCAATGCAGAGCAACAGGATGGTTTCACAACTCAGCTTCTTGATGTTCACAAAATGGCCTCTGAAGTGTTTTAATGCTGGTGATTCACTTGATTAAAATCCATTTTCTTTTCAGTCTTGGCTCCAGATTAGGAATATGTTCAGTTAATTACATCTACATGAAACATTTACAAACTGTTTTCTCCAATGAAAGGTGTTATATGGTACCTTCGGAAAATGCATGGTGGAAATTTGTAGGATCTTGCAAGTTTTAGGCTTAATGATGGAATAATTTTGCCTAAAATACAGAATTAAGACAGCGGATTTGTAGCGTGGTTACGTCCTCAGGCATTTGTCATGTTAACATTATGTTCTATCAGGGGCACATGTCAGTGCTCTGTTGAGCTCAATAAGAATCTGCCACGGCCCATTTCCTGAAAAAATAACCAGACTACCTAAAAAGATGAACTAACCAATAAGAGGTCTCCAGTGGATTGAGCTGTCAAACAGCCGAGCAGTCGAGCAGCAAAACCCACCTGAACAAACTTTTGCTGTTTGCCAATGGCTTTGGTCCGACACAGATAAGACTGCTGAAAGAACTAAAACTACAAACATTTAGCACCAACAAATAATCCTTCCACTATTCAGACACCAAGGCTATGTTCAGACTACTGTGTTTTTTAAAATATAAAGCACTTTTTGATTTTTTTCTGTGAAAAGTGCTATATAGTGTGAGCTTATGAATTATCTGAATCTAAACAGTACTTATCTGAGTTTGTGATCATGAGTGTCATGTGTGATATGGAAGGAAACTTAAGACCATATTCTATGGAAAAGTTTATATTTATCCTCTGCCTACTTTACAATTATTTTATGAGCCAATCACATCTCTCTATATTTATCAGGATGTATCTACAGTATAATTCTTTGCATGTCAAAATTGAGGTTTTTCAAATCCCCACCTTTATATCAACTGAATGCAACCAACGTGAAACAAAATTGTGAAGAAATAAGGCTCTCCATCATCTACAAAAAACAATGGAGTGACAAGAAAAGGGAAGGTGGGGCACAGTGATCATTTTAATTCTTTGTACGGTGGAAACACTGTAGCTTTGCTGCATCTCAAAGGTTCTGAGGTACTGAAAACGTTTCATATCCTTATATATATGTATATTGTTGTAAGTTTTAGGACCTTCATCTATGATTAAGACCTTGGAGATGTCAACATCATGTAGGCAACTCTGATGTATGTCCTTTATTTCTCATGTGGAACAGCTAACAATGATTGACTCTGTGTAGTGTGTAAACCTGTATGTACATTTAGGATAAGTGGGTAACTATTTTGTGGGCCCTTTTTTTGTGTTCTTTTGTGTGTGTGTTTTTTTTGTTTGTTTGTTTTTGTTTATTTTGTTTTGTCTTGATAATGTTTTACATTTTCTTTGATTTTGTCTTTTATGCTTTTTGTATCGCCTTGAAAATTCAATAAAAATACATTCATAAAAAAAACAAATGTCATGTATGCAACTAAAAAAGTTTGATAATTTTGATATGTTTTGTTTTTGTTGTCCTTTAATAAATGTAAATCAGTGGGGTTGGATTTAATATATACAAGCTGTTTCATTTTACTTTTACTTTACATATAAAACTCACTCAGCAGCTCCCCTCTGCTCTGTAAACGTTTCAATTGCCTTCCCAATTCTCCTTCCTATTCATTGAAGAGAAGCTTTTATTTATTCCAGGAGGACCACTTATTCTAATGTTACCTGTTACTTTCCTACTCCCATATGGGAACTGCAGACTTATCGGACTGGGCAATCTAACCCGACAACTCTCTTCTGCTCTTGTACACTCTCTTACACACACACACACTCTCTCTCCTTCCTTCTCTCTCTCATATCTGGCAGTGGGATCTAATGCAGCAGCTCTCCTGCCGTCTGGCTGCCACGACAGGTAAACTAAACCTGCGGCCTTGAATTACCCTCCTCCTTACCTCCTCCTCCTCTTTTCCTCCACCTGCTCCCTGTCCTCCTCCCCCGTTCCCTCCCTCTATTGATGTCTCCTCCTTACCTTGCTCCTTCCTTCCTTCCATCCTTCCCTCGCCCCATCTCTGTTCTCTCTTGTTTCTACATGGTCTTACATTTTAGGGTTTGTGATGCATGTTATTGGACTTGGCCTTGACAACATACAATGTGGATGTAGATGAAAAACAGAAGGATATAAACAAAAGATACTGACATTACATTTTCTGAAGTGGGATAACTTGCTTTACAAAATATCAAGTTATTACATCATTTATTTACATCATTTCACTCCTGTTCCCACATGACTTTACTAACCAGTTTTAACTGACGCTATCAATAACCCTCCAGAGCATTTATATATTGTTAAGCAATCAGATGTCATGTGACATGACAAAAGACTGTATGAAGGTGGTGCATGGTGCCTGACTGTCAAACAGGATGATTGAAGTCTGACCTTTGAGAGCATTTACTGACATTATCCCCCTGAGCCCGATGAAAGACAGAAAAAAAGCTTCTTACTGTTGTTACCATGCATGTCATCCATCTCAGCGGCTTGTGAGATTTCACACTTCTGAAGGATTTAATTTTTTTCGTTCAGGAAATGATCAGAGGAAACAAAACATGTTCCAAATCACAGAGATGTCAATTTACATATGATTTACCCAGACTCTATGTTCACTGAAATCACAGTGGTAGAAGACAATTTTGTAGAAATCATTTTTCTCTGAGATTAAATGTCCTGAATTTTTACCTCCTTTAATAAGATTAATTGGAAAACAAGTGACGACAGCGTTGGTGAGCTGATGTTTTCAATATATATAATAAAGCATTAATATGCACACATATTGGTTTAGTTACATTTATGCAATAGATTACTACCAGAAAAAACAACCTGTAAAATTAATGTATTGTAATGTATAGACAGTTTTTTTGAAGTAGATCTGATAGCTCTGACACAAATATTCCTTTTGTGTAAAACCCATTCTCACATTTATTCTCACAATGTCACATTTTGACCCAAGTCTGTATTTTGGACACTACACCCAAGCAGCATTTTTGACTCATTTTTTTCTTTATAAGTGACTCAAACTTGGTACATTTTCACTACTTTTATTCCAGAGGAACTTTGCTTGTAGACCAGGGTAATTTGTGTTCGGACCGTTACTTTACAAATACTTTCTCCCTGAGATCCACAGGTAATACTTGTCCATTGCAAATAAAGCTTGACTCACAATAATAACAGGAATCCTTGTACCTTTGCTTTGAAATTTAATTAGTTGCAAATATAATCAATACCTTGATTTTGCTGCAATGTAATGTAATTTGTCATCCAAATTCATCCTGCAAGTTTTTTTTTTTTTTTTTTTTTTTAGCTTATAGCAAATCTTTGATAATATTTTACAAACTCTGGTACGTTTTCCTAATTCCTGATTAGCTACTGCATTTATTTAATTTAATTTAATTTAATTGTTTTATTTTGAAAAAAGAGGAAATATAGAAAAGAAAAAGAACAGAAAAAAAGTGGCTGAAGGAAAAAAAAGACACAAAACAAATAGAAAGTTAAACAAAACACAAGTATTATCAGCTATTAATAATCAGTCTGACAGAAGCAGAGAGGTCACCTTAAACAGATGCATTTATTTCTATGGAAGTCTGTGGTGTTGGTTTATACAAATGATTCTATACTTAATCATAATATTATATATACAAAACCATCTAAATGTTTCAAAAATGTAAATTCTACTGGTTTCCATAGATGTCCTGGAAACACTGAAATGAATTAAAGTAACTTTTAGTAAACAACAAAGCATCATCATCAGTGTTACAAAAGTTTGGGCCTGAGCCATTCAGATTCAGATTCAGGTTTATTGTCATTTGTACATGGAATGAAATTTGTACTCAAGACCAGCAGTATACGGCCCTAATAAAAACTCTAAAAACAGTGATCACACACACACAAAAAAAATACTAACAATAAAAAAATAAATAGAAAAATATGATGGCTACAGTGTAGGAATAAGAGTGTCATTGTCACGTCTGCCCCCGTCATTAGTCTTGTCCTGCGTCTTCCTGTTTTTTAGACTTCCCTCCTGTGTGTTGTATTAGTCTTTACTTCCTATTCCCTGTTTTCCCCCACCTGTGTCTTTCCCTAATTATCCCTGATGTCTCTCACCTGTTTCTTGTTTCAACTCTCGTATATAAAGTCTGTCTTGTCTTTGTGTCATTTGTTGGTTCATCCCGTGTGACTGATGTCGTCGGTTCCCGTCATTTGTACGTCCTGTGTACGTCTATGTTTCTGTCGTTCTTCACCCGTTTTGTGTATCTGGATCTTGTCTCTGCCTGTTTTCATGGACTGACTACCTGGTATCGACCCTGTGCTGAAGTTTGGTTCTGTCTCGTCCTGCTCCTCACCTCTACCTCCACTAGTGAAGATTGTATTTTGGATTTTTGGACTCTTTTTTAAATTTTTACCTGGTTGCAAGAATAAACTTTTTTTTTTTTTTTTGCCTTTAGTCCACTGTTCCCTGCTCCTTCTCTGCATTTGGGTTCAAATAAAAAGTCAGTGCTCATGGCGTTGATAAGCCTAACTGCCTCTGGGTCGAAGCTGCGTTTGAGCCTCATGGTTCTCGCCTTGAGCCTCCGCAGCCTCCTACCCACAGGCCAAAACCAGCCGCTAACAGGTGAAATTGTTTTGATCATAAAATGTATATGATTTTCACTTGTAGATGTTTGTTACCAAAAGTTTTGTACATGTAAATGATAAACTGAGGTGTGGTATTGTTTTAATGCATTTATTTTTCTTTCAGGTTGTTCACAGCTGTTCAGATTATTCACATTTTATTTGAAATGATAGTTTGTTAATGTACACATTTTCATAATGTCATTTTACTTTAACAATCTGCTGCTAAACAGAACAGAGCTGCTATCAGATTTTCATTGTTCATAACAGTGACAGGAAACATTATTCTATTCTATTCTATTCTATTCTATTCTATTCTGTTCTGTTCTATTGTTATTTTTCTGGTCCCACTTGAGATCACATTGGGCTGTATGGTACCCCTGAACTAGAAGTTTCATTGATGTGACCCCCAAACTATCTTTTTTATAACCTATAAAAATGAACATGAATTGCATCCTTGTCTGTTTCAACACTTGAGTATTTGACTCTGAATGGCACACGGTGTCAGATCTGGGTTAAACGACTGGAACAAAAACATGATAGACTCTGTATAAGAACAAACCTGAAAGCTACAGAAATCATCTTGTAATTGTGGATCTCTATTAAAAACATCTATGCGTGTTATTAATATGTGCATTGCCTTGGTGAGAATTTGTACTTGCGTTTCCCTTTGTTATAAGCACAAGGTGGACACAAACATTAGTGGGTGAATATATTGGTTCTCTTTGATGAGGTTGTGGGTAAACAACAGTGCAGATTAAATGTTGCTCATGTAAGCGAGAGCATGTGTGTGTAAGCAAAAGAAAGACAGAGATAGAGAGATAAAGGCAGTGTGTGAGGGGGAGAGAGAGAGAGAGAGAGAGAGAGAGTGTGTGTGTGTGTGTGTTGGATGAGTGTAAATATGAGACTGAGCCAACAACTGAGCCGAGGAATCGAGAGGCCCTGAGGGAGAAGTCACAAACCTCTCACTGGGAAAATAGTAACTGAGCAGGTTGTATATGTCTGTACCTTGCTTTTGTTTCCTGTAATTGTGCCTTTTAAAACTGAGTTGAATAAATCTCACCCAAGTTTCTAGAGCAGCTTGTGTTTCTAGTCTTCAGAACGCTCCTGTGAAATTGTGGATTTGTACATTAATGAACTAAGCACCATTTTGTGTACCGCTGTGTGTGTTTTATGTGCATTTATGTGTTCAAAACTGAGCTAAAAACCCAAGCCATGACCCATGAAACCGGCTGGAAATCTGATCCAGTTCGGAGTAAAAGCTGCCCCCCCCCCGCCTCTGTCCTTGCCTCACCTGTTTACTTAGCTTTTTTTTTTTTTTTATCACCTCACTTTACACATTCTCTACTCTTTTTCTGTCACTGATCTCTTTTCCCTCTTTGTCTTTCCTTTTCTTCCTCTTTCATTCCACCCTGTATCTTCCT
This sequence comes from Maxillicosta whitleyi, assembly GCA_029822895.1. Classification (NCBI taxonomy): domain Eukaryota; kingdom Metazoa; phylum Chordata; class Actinopteri; order Perciformes; family Neosebastidae; genus Maxillicosta; species Maxillicosta whitleyi. The sequence goes on along the minus strand of JAPSES010000120.1, from coordinate 1,194,277 downwards.
CTCTGCTTTCCTTTTCCCTTTCCGCATCTCCTCCTCTTCCTTCTTTACTTCGCTCCCTTGTCCTATTCAGCTCCAGGCCAAGGATCGCTGTCACACACTTACACTCACACTCAGTGAAAGAAGGAGGGAGTAAAGGAAGTTCTCAACTCTACTTACAAAAAGATAAGGTGTGGAGATGAAGTTAAAATCGTCACTTATATTGGAAAAAGAAGTCACTATTGAAGGTGTAATAGATCATCTTTGTTTATTAAAATGACAGGTATGAGTATAGTTTTTTTTGTTTTCTTTCACATAAATGATAGTGCATTGGTGACCCTTTGTGTATTCAATCTCTAGCATGTTTCAGTCCAGTGTCACACTTTACTGATCTGCTCCAACTCAGGATGACGTATTCTGGATTTAGGAGTATCCTGTCGATTTCAGTTTACCCAAAATTCACTTTTGTAAAGAAAGCTATCTGTAAAGAAACACACAGTTAAAAAGGGAATCCTGAACTTTTTCACCTGATTCATTAACAAATATTTCATGAGCTCAGCAAATATGCAGAAAATATGCAAGAAAAAAAAAAAATCCCTATAGGCTTTTAACTGAGAAAACACACACACACACACACACACACACACACACACACACACACACACACACACATATATATATAAATCTAAACACTTTCAAGCTTCACCAGTGACACAATGAATTCTCAGTTTTATTAATCAAACCGTCCACCCTGTCCACATTGGACTACATCTGTGGCATCATCTTTACTTCATTAACTCTGTTCAACCTGAACCTGCGCATATGCAGTTTGGATTGCTGTAACTCATCCACTCTTTGTGCAATTGTAAAAATTCCAACGGTTTCTGAAACTAGCGATGTTGTGCCTTACAGGTTTTATTGGGTCAGACTCATTACAGTAATTTCACTCACACTGCAGGAGAAGCTATTTTAGCAGCATTATAACATGCAGTAAATTGTAAATGATTGCTATGTTTTGAAAGATCTGGGGGAAAAGTGCTGTGGAAAAATGGGCACCTTTTTTATAGTCAAAATAATAACACTAAAAAAAATCCAGGTGGACCATTTTAGGCTTAGGGTTTAAAGGGTTAATGGACAATGCAAAACCCAAAACAGATTCCTTGTATGTGCAAACTTACTTGGCAATAAAGACCTTTCTGAGACTGATGCATTGAACAAAAACTGTTAGGTGTCAGTATACAAAAAAAAAAAAAACCCAAAACAAAACAAAACAAAACAAAAAAAACATAACAATGTAATGCTTGTGCATGTGCCCTATTGGTGAATTTCTGATTTTAAAAAGTGAATGGTTTTCCACATCCTCGTGTGTCTAACAGTGAGAATGTTGAAGGATCAGTGCAGGCAGAATGGGCTTTTTAGCAGAGATAATGGGAAAAATAAAGAGGAAAAATCTGTGTTAACAAAACCCATGGAGAACTAAAAGTACTTTCACCTGAGAAAAGGACAAAGATGAGATAAAATCTGAATGAAAAATATTGTCTTTACCAAAAACAGCTGTCAGCTGGTTCTTTTAATCATCACAACTGTCAAACTGATAAAACAGTCATTTAATATTTTTCTGGTGCTTATTTTTGTACAAACAGAACAACAAATTCCATGTTTAGTATAAATCATAAAGTTTAATGGTCTTTTACCATTAACTATGCTCCACTTTTCTGCTGTGAACAAACAACACTGTACTTCCTGTCGTTCTGTCCCACCCACCACATCCAAATTCCACTGTAACCCAATGGACACAGATATAGTATATCCATCACATAGTTTCCTGATTTATCCACTTTAATTGGCTGCAGATGCTGACTGATACTCATTATCATGAACATCTTAGAAAGCATGAGACATTCTGAGAAGCATTAGAAGAAAAACACCTACACAAATACTAGAGTCAGGTTGGGCAGAGCACAAAGGAATATTGTCCTCTGGCTGTGAATAAAGCACACATGTACATGCATACAGTACAACCAGGCAAATTTATAT
>JAPSES010000120.1:1151691-1167347 GCA_029822895.1 Maxillicosta whitleyi | reverse complement strand
GCATGTATCTAATTATATACATCAGGTTTTTCAAGAAAAAAATGTCACACTGATCATGTAAAGGGTTTCAAAATTCATGGACCAAATATGATACCTTTGGTGTTATAGGTTTAATGTGTGATAATGTTCAATGTTTTAATGCATGTGTGTGCTTTAGTGTGTTTCTTGTGTTTGTAATGGTAAATACCTCATCCTCCTCAATCCCTGTCAGATCCCAACTGAAGCTCAAACTGATTTGACGACGTTTCCAGTGCTCGAGGAATAGAACCGCTAAACAAAAACACAAATATCAATACTTTATATGAGAGTCTATAACAGTCACACTCTCCTGGTGGGACTTCTACTGATTATCATATGTCATTTAAAACACTACTGATGAATCTATTTTTTTCTGTGCCCGTATTAACCTTTCATGTGACCTGTTGTTCCCAGCAGGACTGGAGGTGAAACAGGTCATAGAATGGTGAGTATCTCAACTTGTTCACATACATGCAAACACACATATGTCTTTCTACACACATAACCTCACCCCACAGAGACATGAAGATGGCAAAGAAAACGGTGGCAGGGTTGTCGAAGAGGTGTGAAGCTCTGGCTGTGCCGCACGCGGTGCTGAGATGCCAGAAGTCACAGGCTCCGTCACACAGAGGACACATGGTAAAATTAAGACGCTCGTCACACATCTCAAGACTGAGGATTGAAAAATTGGAAAATTAGGACATTAGTGACAGGATATTAGTATTAGAGCTGCAGTGCTTGGTGCTTTTTAATAATCACTTGGAAAAAGTTCAATAATTAACCCACAGAATATTGCATTGTATTGTAATCAAAGACAATATGAGAGTTCTGCATTTTCTCTCCTTGGATGTGTTTTCAGGCTGTAGAAAATCTACCCTATAAGGCAGGGTTTGTCTGAATACAAGTGTTTTCATGCAGGTAGGAGGGTGAGAAACATGACTGACAGCTGTAGTTTCTAATCACAGCTCAGATTCTGTAAAAAGCAACTGTAATGAAACCCATAAGATCCAGTGCTACTTTTATGGCAGTCACCAAATTATTATTTTTTCTAATTCTACCTTTCTTAACTGATTTATCACCATTGTTTTTATATTGTCCTCTGCATTTTTTTTTAGTGTAAATCATGTATTTTCCCATATTTAATTCACTGATCATTAAATGTTCATAAAAACTCATAGTAAATTCAAAATTAAATCTATCAAAACAGACACAAATTACTTTTTCAGTAAAATTTATCATTAACTGAACATAAACCCAGTGTGTCCATCCACTGTCATGGATCCAACTACATGGGTTTTACTGGTGAATCACTGTTATAGAAGTTGGTGATGTTTCCATGGTAACTAGGGAGCTTCTGAATGTCCAAATGGGTCATATCTGATGACAATGAAAAGATGACAAACTGTATTTTACACCAATTATTTACATGTATTGATAGGATTAGAAGATCAACAGGTATTAAACACTTTAGATCTGTGGGTGGGGTCTTTATGTGTTAAGAATGATAATTGTACCAAAAACAATAACATCTAGAGGACTCTACTGCTGACATTGCGTGAAGTCCCATAAAAAAAAATCTTCCAGAGATCTTTGTGGTTGATAAATTTTAACCATTGCAAATGAATGGAACTTATAACACATTATCACAATACGAGTGTCTGTGCTTTGACCCTATTCATAGTCGGTGTAGGCTGAATTAATAACCCTTTGCCTTATGACACATTCACACACACACACACACACACTGCCAGCCGTACCTTCTGTGTTCCTCCCACACAGCCTTACTACACTAAAGCCACATACAGCAAAAATGTGGGTAATCCCTGTCTAGTATGTATGTGTATTGCATGTGATTTTACAACTGTAACAGAAGTGTGTCACTACATTTTAAACTGTAGCTCAGTGTGTAATAAGCCAATGATTTTGGTGTGTACCTGGGTATATTAGTATCCACTGTAGCAACCCCATAGCCAAACACAATGATTCCCACGATGGAGGCTGGTATCAGCAGCTGAGTGTATACACCGAGCCATGCAAAGTAAAGTCCGATCTTCTCCCCAAAATACTTCCTGTGGGGTCAGAGGTCAGGGATTATGAAGTGAAGGTCATAATATGCTTTGGCATTGTCATGGCACAGATGTAAATAACAATGAACAAATGAGAAAACTTTTATTTCTGATGTGACAGAAAAGATTTAAAGGAGTGATATTTAGTTTTTTGTTGTTTGTTTTTTTAAATGGAATTATACAATTTAGAACATTTCCCTGTGGTCTACATAAACTGTAAATGTTCTGCTTGGGTCTGAATTCTTTATTAATTCAACTCCACAGGTCCATCTTCAACACTATTTCTGAGTAATGACACCAGAAAGGCTGTTGGGCTGGCCCTTTAAATGCAAATTAGCTACTTAGTAAATTAGCCCCACCCCCTCCAGGTTGTTGACTGTGTTGCTCTGTCCTGTTCAGCCAATAATTGAACACTTGAAGTAATCAGCTCAAAGTTTGGACATATTTTTAGTATGAACAACAACCACTGCTGCTGATAAACAATTATTGATTCTTGTAATGATGTACATAACTAGTTATAACGCAAGAATTTAAGCAGGAATAAAAACAGATGTAGAAATACCTTCGATATTTGACAAATTTAATATAAAGATAGCTTTGCAGCACCTGGAGGGTTCTAATTCACATTTTATGAACTGTTCGAATACACAAATAAATGAACCAAAAACTAATTAAAAAGTGGGTTTAACAAAATAAGAGCCTTTTAATGATTTTTATAGGATTAAGTTGAGCATCTGTGACACATTTTCTTTTCAGATTTGCATTCACATAACACTTATATACTGTCAATGAACTGAATTAATCATAATGCACTCTTATCGATATAAGACGCTTCTGTTGGAAACAAAATAAGCCTAAAAACACAAGCACATTTTGGATACCTGACGAGATCAATGGGCTGGTACTTGTAAAAGGCTGAGTATCTGGCCCACTCTTCATGGAGAACCTGACCACGATGAAAAGATGAAAAGAATGATGGAGATAGCGAAGTCAGTATGAGCACATTTTCATATTGTATATTATTTACTGATTCAACCCTAGAGCAGCTGATTGGCCAAGTTAAACCTCAGTAAGTGACGGTCGAGTAAAAAAAAAGAAACTAGTGTTACTACTCTTAAAGAATACTAATAAAATGGAAGCAGTTTAAGAAAATAGTCAAATCCTACATACAATAACTGAATGAATAAAAAAAGAAGCTGTAATTTATTCATCCATTCTGTTTTCCTGTTTTCATTCTGCTGAGTTGGATGCCCTTAGAGCTGCTCAGAGATAAAAGAATAAAATAAAATAAAATAAAATAAAATGCTTTGAGATAAAAGACAGTTTATTGAACCTAAACTCCATCTGTGAATGTGTTGGACAGATGGGCAGGAGGAACAGTCTATCACAAGGAAAACAGAAAGAGATGCTGGTGACATCAATCAAAATATTTTTTATTTATTATCATTATTATTATTATTATTATTATTATTATTATTATTATTATTATTGGGGAATTTCATGCTTTTCAGCTGCTGGAGGGGACATTTGTCAGAGACAGCGCAGTCATACATGCTTAACAAAAACATTGCTTTAAACATGTAGGAATTGGATCCATTTTAAATGAAGTGTATTTATGGACCTGACTGTATTTTCTTTATGTCTGTCTTTGCATCTCTTGTAAAAGTTAAAAAGAAGCAAGAAAAAGACATGAATGATGAAAATGTAGGTGCAGTTAAAGGAATCAGGATGGGAAAGTGAAGCGTTAGTCTACCTGTCTGTCATTCCTCTCCTCTGGGTGTCCAATGACCCTAAAATCACCCTGAAAGAGTGAGAGGAGGAAGTGAAAAACATGAACAAAGGTTGTATCCAACAAGTACAGCTTAGAATAAATAAACACACATACATAGTAATACACATAAACTGATTAAACATACTGAATATACAAAGTTTGCATATGTAAAACACATGGTAGAATGCAGCACACTCACACTCACACACACACACACACACACACACACACACACACTGTCGTTTTAAAGCATTATGCTGATAGTTTTGTATTTTTTAGTTCCACACATGGAGACTCAGTTAAAAGCTTTGACAGTTTGGGGATTTACACTGCAAAAAATCCAAATCTTACCAAGTGCATTTTTCTCATTTGTAGACAAAATATCTCATCACACTTAAAATAATATATAATCACCTTTTCAGTGAGATATAAGAATATATATTTACTCTTAATCTTATTTCAAGAAATCCTGCCAAGGTATATTTTCACTTGTTCTATTCTATTATCTATAAAATAAAATAATCTTTAATTAAGCAGAAGGGGAAAAAAATCTGCCAATAGTATAGAAGTGAAAATTATCTTGGAAATTATCTTGGTAGGATTTCTTTTTTTAAGAACTATTGTCTAAAAATAAGTTCTTATATCTCACTGAAAAGTTACTCTTTAGGTGATTGTGTCTTATTTTAAGTGTGATGAGATATTTTTACTAGAAATGAGAAAAATACACTTGGTAAGATTTGGATTTTTTTCCAGTGGGGACTCCCACTATCCCAAAAGGGACTGAAACATAAAAAAAAAAAATTTTAAAAAAAGACATGTATACAAGTCATGCAGGGATACTGTGGCATATTTGCTGCATTGCATTGTGGGTACTGGACATTTTATTCATTGTGCTCTGTTTTATGAACAAGGGTTCAAAGGGGGTTCATGTTAATATTCATGTAGGTTAATGCGTCTGTTTTATAACGTTTATTGTCATTTTTATGTTTAATGTTATTAATATGACAATGATGCTTTACCTGTTGGTCACTATCAAGTTGTTATTGTTCATGCCGTATTATAATAACCTTTACGCTACAAAATAAAGGCACTTTCTTGAAACTCAAAATATCAATATCTGATGTTGAAAATACAACAACAATACTGGCCTTAATCAACCACCTCAGGGGTCACATTAAGAGGTTTCTGAAAATCACCTCCTAAACTCCTTTGGGAACCCCTGCTTCAGAGCATTGAGTTTCTAAATAGGTCTAGGACATGATAAATAAACAACAGTCACTGATAATTACTATTTGTTATTTTTTCCATTAGACCCCTCGGCAGAAAGTTTTTAAAACTTTTACATTATTATTACATTTATTTTCCTGTTCTCACAAAACCAGGGAGAATGCCACAACAGTCTTTGCTTGCACTTGCATCACTAAATAAATTACAACTAAATGGAAACTAACAGGAGCCTGAAAGATATTGCAAAAGTCTCACTTACATCATGAAGAGGGAAAGCAGCATCATACACGCCTTTAGCTATTAATGTGCTGATGCCTGGAGAAGAAAATAAGATTCAGAAAGTCAAGATAAATCATGTTATTTTTTTAACTTGTTTTATGCTTTTACTAAACTGTTTTGTTATGAGTTTGGACTGAAAATCTTGGTCACTGAGTAGATTCGAATATTGTTCATCAATGCTTGTTTATTGAAATAGCTATAGAAGACATTTTCTGCACCCATATTACAGTAATGCACTCATTCCTCATGGTTATGGCTTGCTTCTATACAGAGTGTCATAAAAAATGGAACAGAGTAAGAAATAGGAAAAGAAAGTCTGCAGCTGAGGAGTTTCCTTCATAAAAAATAGATTGATCAGTAGCAACTGTGCACAGGTAGTGAAACTCAATTACTATTGCCAATTTGTCTTAAATATCTCTTAAATTCTTCTTTTTTTATGAAGAGCCACAGACAATCATTCTCAGGTTACAAAAGATGACCGTTCATCCAGAACATGAATATTCCTCTCTTTTTGTCATGCTGCTCGAACCTGTTTCAGTGACACATTTTAACCTGCCAAACACATTTTCCTTGATTAATACTTTTCAACATGAGTCCAATAAGGGGTTCTATTGTGGTCACATGAGTATCTTTTGTTTGTCTGTCTAGCACCATGTGCTGCTCTTCATCAGAACAGGACCAATGTTAGAATAAAGTTCAATATTTAGGTGAAACTGGGAAATGAAATTGATTTAGCAGTCAGCAAATGAACGAGGGACCTGCATTTAGCCGAGTGAGTGACAAGTCTGAATTATTACAGGAGACACCTGTGATAAATAACCTCTAAATTATGCATGTTACTTAATATCCTTCCTTGCAATTTTTTGGGATATTTGGTAATTTAAAAAAAAAAAAAAGACTAGTACCCTGTAGTTTTATATGAATACTTCATGCGTATATGATATGCAGATTTTTACTCCACACAAACAACTACACATTCAGTCACATTCATTATAATCTGTATTTGCATTTCTTTCAATTAAAAGCTGTTATGTCCCAAAACAGAGGTCACCAACCCTGGTCCATGAGATCTACTATCCTGCATGTTTTAGATATATTATCCCTCCTCAACACACCATATTCAAATGATAAGCCTGGTCACTGAACTTGTATGAATTATTATGTAATTACAGACACTTACACTTATTTAAAAGATAGTAATAACATGAGATATTGTGCATCACCTGTCATGTGATATCGCAATTAGCACTCTATATAAACAGCTGTGTGTCATGATCTGTCCCATGTCTGATGAACAGCTGTGGCCCGAAACGTCACTCCTTGTGGCGAATACATATTTTTTGGGAGCTCACGTGTTGTGCGGCCCTTATCTGATTCTTTTTGGAATCCTGCACACCTTTCAGTGACTGGATGTTTTCAAATGATAAGCCTATCATTAAGTTCTGCAGAAGCCTGATAAGGACTGTCAGGTGTGCTGGAAGAGGAAAACATCTAAAACGTGCAGGATAGTAGTTCTCAAGGACCAAGGTTGGTGACCCCTGTTCCAAAGCATATTTGTAAGGGACCTTGACCTTTGACCGCTTAAATGGAATCAGTCAGTTTTATATCAAACGGAGCATTTTTGTCAAATCTGAACAAACAATTATTAACTTCTATCAAGATAAAATCATCAGAGATATATTTTCAAGGTAAAGAGATGGATGGACACATGAAAAAAAGCAGATATACATAGATGCATCTAAAAATAGAGGTTAAATATAACTCCTGTTTTTTTGGGGTTTTTTTTTGGGTGTGTCAGGCAGTGTGGGGATAGATGAGTTGCTACTTTTAGGCATTGGAAAATCCCACGTGTGAAGTGAAAGCCTGACCTGTGACTATCAGGGTGGACACTGATACATCTGATGACCTGGCACAGGCTACTAGCTTTTTCATCCAAGTAATTAATCAATTAATTATCAGTGCCTCAAAGGGGGATGGGAAATGTGCAGTGATTATCTGTGCTATTAATGAAACCCACAACCAACGCACATGCACAAATGCCTGCTCACTCAACTGTGAGAGGCTAGAAACAACCACAACTCCCAGAGCGCCCTGCTTCAATCTCAGCCTGACCCAGGAAGTATGACCCACTTGTAGGAAAAAAATGACAAGAGAAGGAGGAGAATGGTAGGCACAGTGGGAGTGGGTTGAAGCGTGAAGGAGACAGAGAAAATGGAGGTTAAAGATATGTAAGTCTATTTTTTTTCTCCCCCTCTTTCCCTGCAGCCTCCATCAACACCCGATGAGACCTTCTGCTGTGATGGTTACGCCAAGCAGACATATGGTGGACACATGAAATGAAACGGGTATCAGTTCATTTCTAGGGGCCTCGTGAATTTGGAGGCAGTTGTCATACATTATAAAATCCTATGTGGATATTTAAACACGGAACACTGAATAACATAATTGCAGAAGTAGTAACACTTTATGAAGAAAATTTTCTTAATTTACCCTGACAGACAAACACTGACCTGCTGATTTTTTTAACCAATAAAGACCCAAACATCCACCACTAATCAGAATCCTCTATTGGCCTGGAATTTTTAATAACTGTTAATTCAGTAATCATATCAATAGCCTACATGTAATTAACTAAAATAAAATGTAGTTTCTTAGCTTGGTTATCAGATATGACTTATGTGGACATTTAGAGGCTTCATAGTCGAAACACAGTCGTCTTCTGCAACATTGATTCAGCAGTAAAACATATGTAGTTTGATAAATAACAATGGATGGAGACACTTTATATTCACTTACAGGTGTATTTTGTTGAAAAAGACACTTTCCCCCCTCCTTTTTTCTGATTTGATCTAATAACCTTTGAATTTACTTTGAGCTTTTATGAACATCTATGTGATCATTACATTAAATAGAGGAAAATACCAGATTTTCACTGAAAAATGCAAAATGCAGAGGGTGGGAAGACAAAAAAAATATTTTGGAAATTGTGATAAAAAAAAAATAGTTGTGGGTCTTTAAGGGTTAAGGAGGGTCAAGTCTATTTTATGTTTATTGTCTATGTTTTCATTTTAAGAGATTTTATGAAAATGTTGACTATGAAGGTTAAATAACTGATGTCACTGCTGAGGCAAACATGCCGTTCTAACTGTCCCACAGGACATCTGTCATTATGTGAAGTGTGACTGAGACGAGATTCTTTCTAAGAACAGTGAGATGGGATCAAGGAGATTCTGGAAAAACACAAACAGGCTGCATCGTCTAAACAAACAGGCGTTAGGGGATGGGGTGGAGGAGGGGGATTTCTCTGTGTATTGCTGCTTGCCAATACATGTAGTAATTGATTCATTTCTGCATCATTTTTCACTAGGAACAACAAAATGGGAAAATCATTGAGTTCTGTGACAAGTACATTTTTCTTGCAAGCACTAGATTTACTCTATACCAAAGTTAATGTAATTTACTTAATCAGTGACACATAAAAACAAAGGGTTGCATATGAACTGTGCTCGGAGTTCGTACCGATGGTCTGACAGGTTCGTACACACACTGTCCGCCTCAGGATCTCATACACCTGAAAAACAAGTGAGTCCAGATCAGTGAATCCTGGACAAACACGATACACATAGGATATCTCGGATTAAATACAAATAATACTTACTATTCGACCCCTGGTGGTGTTGTCAAAAAATGTGTCTTTAGATGTGATGTTGTACCTGAAAGAAATAATGGTACATATTCAGAAATACCTACCAACACAAAGTTTTATATACAATAGTACACTAATGTGGGTATGAATGTTTGTCTTACAGGTGAAGTTTATCCCTGGAGAAGCAGTGTGACAGAAGTTTTGTACGTCCTTGCTCTGGATATGGTACTTTGGGCTGGAAAGGCTGGTTCAGTTTCCTCCACATTGTGCTCATACTGGTGCTGAAACCACTTTCCTCTTTGAGTTCAAAACTCTGATTAAAAAAAAAAAAAACAGCAGGTATTAAAACATCATTGTCTTTTTGTCTCATCTAAACTGTTTACAAGCAAAACAGAACTAAAAAAAAAAAAAAAACACTCTTTGTGAGGCAGTTTTATCTAAATCAGTTAATAAAAGGCAAACTGCTGCTAAAGTGTGTTCCGCTCTCACCGTCTTTGTAGGGACTTTAATTTTGAGAAACTCTGCCTCTCTGCAGAGCACCGGCCAGGGTGCATGGATACGAGTGAAGCTGGGTCCATGGGTCTTGAACTGAAAAACACACAACATTTTATCTGACAGTGTAAAAAAAATTACTTCCAAACTCGGATAGTGTTAAATACCCTGCAAATGATTTGGTTCTCACCAAGATTAAAAACAAACAAACAAAAAACAAACTCAGATATAGAAGTATTTTGTATTCCTGCATCTGTAGACATGCTTATTTCTAGATTTATTGATATGTATTCAAGAATTGTTGTCAAGTAAAATTATCTTGCTGCATGAACAGATATTTCAGTTGTTTTGATTACCTTTTCCTCAGATTTAGTGTTTTTATCTAGTTTTTGGACACCCCTTTTTTACAGTGTAGTCTCAACATTAATGTAAATGGGTCGACCAAATACTTGACATACTTCTGTTTGCATCCCAGTTCCATATTTACATTTAGGTTTCACACATTATTTTTCTTGCAACCCAAATCTTTATTTTTGGTGGAATTATATTCCCAGCCTGCTTGTCTGAAACCACTAACTCCTGTATAAAACAGGATAACCAGACCATCTGGCAGCAGTGTTGTGTAACCCAATGTCACAAAGAGATTTCCTTACACCAGTAGATCTCAGTATATGTTGTAGTTCATGAAGGTCAAGAGTTTTTCAGAGGTTTTGCCACTAAACCTCAAAATTAGCTTTAGGAGCTAAAGTTCAACATCACACATGGAGCTGTAGTCGACTGTAAAACTCACGTCACCTCTTTACCAAACACAAACAAGTGTTGCCATAATCCTGACCTAGTGAATCTCTTTGGCTCAACAGTTTGACCAGCAGCATAAGCCTGGTGTTTATAAAAGATAGATGCTGCTGCTGTCATTCATCCCTAAAGCAAAGCCTGGAGCAGTTTTCTTCACTGCTTTGCTCCTGCAGCCTGTTCCTGAAAAACTGGGTGCGATCATTATCTCCAAACAAAGATGATGGATTTCCTGCAAGTGAAATAAAATACTGACTCATCTGGTTTTACAACTGAATTATAGCCTTTTGTCCACATCAAATATTGCTTTACTTTATAACTGAATTAGCAACAAAAAAAAAAAAAAAACCACAAAAACATCAAAATGTATTTGATTGCACCGTATCAATTCAGGAAACATGTGAAACCAACTGTTAAAAGACTGCAACTGAAAAACATCATGTTTAATCCCCCTCATCGGACCCTCTGTGTCCAACTAAAGAGCAATAATAGAATAGAATAGAATAGAATAGAATAGAATGCTTTTATTGTCATTGTGTGATACAACAAAATTGTGATGCAGCCTAATAGAACAGAAACAAACATAAGCTCAGAGCAGGAGTCAAAGTCCTCTTAAAAAATGTAAGCAGCAGCCATTATGAAGCGAGGCTGGATGTGAGTGAGAAAGCGAGTGGCCAGAAATGAAAGAGAGCAAAGCCAGCGGGGGACGACAGCCAGGTAACTCTACCCCCCTCAGACCCCCATCAGCGTCTGTAAGAGGGGGAGTGAAGAGAAAGGTGGCACTGCAAATTATGGAAACCTGAAACGATTCCCTTTCTCCTCTCTCGACTCCTACTCTCCTGAGATCTTTCACTCCCCCCCCTCACCCCCCACTCTCACACACACATATATTACTGTACCTTCTGCTGCCCGCTAGACACTGTTTCACTGACTGATTGACTGACTGGCTGAGTCACTTAACTGTCATTCTTACTCATCTTATATTTCATTATCTCCTCCCTCACTGTCCTCTGTCCCACACAGGGAAACAGACGAGCGCAGAGCCACAGACACGCACCGGAAAAAATAAATAAAACAAATGTATATACATTCTTCCATTAGGTTTTATTTGTCAACGCTGAATACCTAAATGAACATATTAAAATGAACAACTTCATTTAGTCTGACAGTGTTTATGTAAATGTGACGTTCTGAATGACCTCTAAGGTGATATTCACATTCATCAAGGTGAGAACAATTAGTATATCTATGGTATATATCATTATATACATTTTTGGACTGATTTAAACAGTAGTAAAACCAAGAATGGGCATTTCAATTTTTTTTTTTTTTAAAGTAGAATAATCAAGCCAATTTATTCCAAATCAAAATAATAATAATAAAAAGAAGAATCATTATCATCATAATTGTCCACATTGTTGTTGTCATCATCATAATGACCCTCCAAGTAGAGGATGAACACTTCACCAAGTTTGTTAGACTTTATTTAGCATATTTCTCAGAAAAAGTTTTATAATTTGCAAAAAAGTTTTTTTTAGAGAAAAAAAAAAACGTGTATTTTTAAGATGCAGAAAAGAACATTTTGGAGCATTTACTTCATATATTAAACTAAACTCAGTTGAAAACTTGGGAGAGCACAGAGAGCGTAAAGTAGTGATGCACTGAGGTCCATTAATTGTCTTTAGGTCACTTAACACTTGTAAAACAAACTCATTGAGGTGCCGTGATGGCTCATCTGACAGAACACATGGACCGTGGCCTCACCACAATGATTTTGGTTCAATTCCAAGCGTGTACCTTTGCTGCAGGTCTCTCCCACTCTGCACTGTTTTTAATAAATATAAAAATAAGGTTTAAAAGAAAAATGAGCACGTCCACCTGTTAACATGTTGCACTCAATGCCATAAACATTATTTCTGAATCTCTATAACGTACAACATACCTCCTCTCTTCACCTCCAGTAAAAATATAGTATGTCAACTACGCTTATGATTTCGATTAATCATAAAGAACACCACTATAATCAGACAGTGGTTTAATAGCCACTGTCAAAACCACGTTAAAACTAGAAAAGCACTCAGAGAGCACAAACCTCCACCAAGCAGCACAGCACAGGTCACACATTTAAAGCCACTATATGAGAAAAACAGGAGTTCCACTGCCATCTGGTGGACATTTTCTAGTACTACAACAAAGTAAAAAATAATAATAATTAAGAAATTCCTGGATCCAGACTGTGATCGGGATCACCTCCAAAAATAAGCTGTTCCTTGTCTCAAAGTGAACATTACCTGAAAATATCATTAAAATCTGTTAATAACTTTTTGAGTTATCTTGCTAACTAACAAACTAACAAACAAACCCTGGCAAAAGCATAACTTTCTTGGCGGAGATAACCAGTAGCCAATTCCATCCCTCTCAGCACATTTCCACTCATTTGACTGTATTTCTCTGTTCCTTGATTTTCCTCAAAATGATTGTGTTATATTTCTGTGTTTCTTCCTCATCCGTTCTGCACGTCTTTGATCCGCCTCCACCTTCCTCTCTTCTCTGCCTCCTCACCCGCCCTCTCCTTCCTTTCAATCGCTCCATCTAAAAGCAGAGGATATAAATACCTTTCAGCCTGGAGAAGGTTAATTAGTAGAGGCATTTTCAATTAGCTCTTTATCTCTGTGGGGGGGAACTAGGACGCAGCCAGGGGCGTCTTTGGACGGGTAGGGGGGCAGTGAGTAGGAGAGGATGATCAGTTGGGTGATGGGATATGAGATGATGGGGAGAGAGCAAAGCAGCAAGTGGAGAGATTTGAGATGAGATGATGAAAATAAGAGGAAGAGATGGGAGTGAGACAAACAGATCACATAGAGATAAAGTAAAAATGAAAATGAATAACTTAGAGACTGATTATACAGTCATGCTTATCGTTGAAGTAGAGGAACTATTGGGGGGGTGACATTAAGGCCCTCCCACAGTGGATGAAGGTGCGTCTACTTGGATAAACTGATTTCAGATGTGTGTAATTACCTCCTGCTGCATCAAAATCACTGATCATCTATTTCCAGCATTTTAGATAAAACAAGAGTTAAATAATAGTTGAGGAGTTTGTCTGGAGTCAAACGCTGCCACTGGAAAGTTATTAAGTTAGTGAGGTCTGAAATTCACACACTCTGCAAAGTGTTGATTTTACCAGGATAACATAGTACCAGGATAAAATCAGAATATTTGCTATTCACACTGTTCACATCTGTGTTTTAGTGCTGAAAAGGTTTTTTTTTTTTTTTTTGCAGTGACAAATGATAAGGTAAGATAAAATTAGTAGGTAATCAGTTTGGCTGGTATGATGATTTACAGACTACCTGATATTGGAAGAACTTGGTTTTGTTTGTGATGACTGCATGATATCAGGCTTCAAAAATGAAGTTTTATAAAAACTGTCACTTTCAACTACATAAATATATCTAAAGTGAGTGAGTGAGTGAGTGAGTGAGTGAGTGAGTGAGTGAGTGAGTGAGAGAGACAGAGAGAGGGGGAGAGAGTGAGTGAGTGAGTGAGTGAGTGAGAGAGAGAGACAGAGAGAGGGGGGAGAAAGAGAGTGAGTGAGTGAGTGAGTGAGTGAATGAGAGAGTGAGAGAGTGAGAGTAAGAGAGAGAAAGAGAGAGAGTGCAATGCTGATAATAGGGTCTACCAGTAATAAAAATGTTATCTTTCTAGGTCAAAGGTTAATGTCAGGAAAAATTCAGAAAATCCATGTTTTAATAAATCAAAACTCAGTCAGAATAAACATCTAGAGCCACAATAAGTTTCACGATGAAAGACTCAAGGTCAAAGTCAGAGTAGTTGATTTTGTAAATTCTATATATCTGAAGATTTGGACCACAGATCTCATTCACATTTGAGCTGATACACACTACATAGACAAAAATATATGGACATTTTGAATTCAGATGATTTGTAACTAAAAAGGTTCTAGGCTAAAAATGTTAATGACAAACATTATAATATAGTTTCATACTGAAATAAATACTATTCCAAATAACTTTTTCCCCCTCATCTTTAGGGTTAATTTCACATACATTGTAATCTACAATACCAACAAAATGCTGTAGTTTATTTTACACAACATACATTATTTTAAAGTCATTAGTAATGTTTTAAATGTTCTACTTCTAAATGTTTAAATAATTGTTATGTTCTGATCATAAATAACGGCTGCAAACCATAACTGCCAGGTTTGTTCAATTCTGACTCTGGAAGAAAGAACAGCATTTAATCTGAAAAGAAATATTAAATCGAAAATTTATTACAGCAATTGAAGCAATTTATATGAACATTTTTACAGCAATAGGATGTCCTAGAGCTGTTGATCCCACTATTTCTCTCCAAGAATTGTCTCTTTAGACCATGAACTCAGTTTGCACTCAGGGATTTTCTTTAAGTCATTAATTTACTGAAGCATTTATTACTTTAACTTTGGTGTAGTGTAGCTGATTAATTCCTGCACTAACCGTTGTTATTTTACCCTTTAAAAATCCATTGTCGGTCCACTCATACTTTAGTGACTTGATTTACTGCTATTAAAAAACCATCAACCACTTACACTGACTAATTGAATATCTACGTATCGGATTCACCCCAACAACATCTCCAAAAACCTTTCTTTCCAGGGAAGAAATTATCTAATTTTCCTTTTTGTTCGTTTTAGGAGACATATGTGAAACAGAAAGTGCTGCTCTCTTGTCTTAGAGACTCATTCTCTAACAAAGGAAAGTCTTACCAACTCCTTAAGCCTTTTCATTCTATTTCCCAAGCCCTCACGGACTGAACTCTGCAAAGGTCCCAGCTCTGCTTCTTCAATTAACATCTTGTTCTCATTTAATTAAAAGTGTTTTGTAAGAGGATGTCCCAAAGAGATCAAAGGTCAACTCAATAATCCTCAGACACAGTCAACAAGTTTGACATTTAGGAGTCTCTTTTTTCCACCATGCAATTAATCAAACAGGTTGACACAAGCCAGGGGATTTAATGTGGTACAACCGACAGTCTTTAAGAAAACAAACTCTATGATGGAGCTGATTCAGAGTACGTTTTCTAAGACAACACCACAATGATATTAATCATCACATTGGCTAATTCTCTTTGAGTAATTAACTGTTTTATCTTTTCTCTCATTTTCTTTTGTTCATTCATTCCCTTCAATAATACAACCTGAAAAGCACCCAGAGAGCGTAAACCTCCACCAAGCAGCACAGTTCCCCCACATATTGTGACTGACACCCCGCAATATTACTCCGACATTTGTTTTTTATCTATTTTATTAGATTCTTGACACTGGAAACATACCCAAAGAAATGTGAATTACATGCTGCTA